>CP137678.1:20230742-20670382 GCA_037976565.1 Mesocentrotus franciscanus
AGTAGTAGTAGTAGTAGTAGTAGTAGTAGTAGTAGTAGTAGTAGTAGTAGTAGTAGTAGTAGTAGTAGTAGTAGCAGCAGTAGCAGTAGTAGTAGTAGTAGTAGTAGTAGTAGTAGTAGTAGTAGTAGTAGTAGATGTTGTTGTAAGAAAGAAGGATGAGGAGGGGAGGAGCAAGTGAACGGTATATCAGGTTAGTAAGAATGTAGAAAATAATTAGATCCACCCACCCCCTCCACACACACATCGGATTTCAAAGAGGCAAAAGGAACGTGAATATTTTGCTTATTGTTACTCGAATTTCATCAAACAACCACTCTCCAAATGAAGTGAGAAAATCAATCAAATTGTAAGCATGGTAAGGGCTTTCGTTCTCGTGGGCTGCATGCATGATCGTTCTATAAGTTTGCTAGTAATATTTCAGACAATGTGTGATGCAGTCTGCCCTGTCATCGGCACGACAGGGGGGAGTGTGAAAAGGGAAGTTAAAAGGGAAAGTTCATCATCCCTGGTAAACATTAGGATTTCTTTCCGTTGTACAAGAAAAGGACACTTTCTTTTAACAAGTTGTCACGCCTATCGTACCTATGGGACTGCTTCCTGCACGTTCCGAGAATGTGCTCAACTCATGTCATTTTTCACATTGTCATTCTGTTACCATGGCGATTTGTAACGAGAGGAGAAAATATGACTAGGAATTTGAACTAGAAGATTGGGATAAGACAAGAGGATATCAGTCATCCCCCTCCTAAAAAAGGGAACTTTCATGCTTGCCGGTTAGGCCTAGGCTATAATATAAATGGTATGAACAGATAACGGATGAACATTACAAACGCCGTTTGATCTGTGCATCCCCCAACACTTTTGCTTCTTCTTCTCTCTCTCTCTCTCTCTCTCTCTCTCTCTATCTGTCTCGGCCTCAGCCCCACATATTCACTGTCATACAACTCTCTATTTTCGGTTTGGCTACACCATCATACTTCCCTCGATGCAACAGGCCCCGAAGTCAATGACATAGACCTTCCCTAGCTCCTACACCTCTAGGCAGTCGCGTGTTTGGGACACCTGCTGCATAAGACGGAAACTCGGTCGGGTTCGTCTCCAGAACTCCCCGCGGCGTCTGGGCTGACGTTCGCTGAAAATTGATCAGAAGGGGGCTCCTTTCCTGATTTATTTTGTTTTATTTTCACTCTTCCAACTTTCCGCACACTGCGCCATGAAACACCACGATGACTCGTCACTCTGTGGGGTAGATTCGAGAGAGAGAGATGCGTGTCAGTCGTGGGGTGTGGGTCACAGTTAGCCCAGCGCCACTCCACATCACGCATGCCGATGACGAATTAAAAATTGGAAAGAATTTCGAAAATGATGGGGGACTTGACAGGATAGGGGCGGGGATGAGTAGAAGGTGAAGAGGTAGTTAATTTTAGCAGGTGGGAGGAGGAATTCCATCGGAGATGGGTAGAAAGGGGATGAGGGTTCCTGGTATGACAAGTGACATACAAATGCGTCAGAGGGAGAGAGAGAGAAAGAGAAAGGGGTAAGACGGGAAAAATAAATAGACCTAAATTATTAAGAAAAAGTAATGAGTGGAAAAGAAGTGTATTCCTCAAGATTAGTTCGGTTTGATCTCCTAGGTTTCAGCATGGACAGTGACACATTGTGGGGGAGGCACTTCCCCTCCTCTTCGAAATCTAATTGGTATACAAAATGCCCCCTTAAGCAGGTCACGTGTATTTTTTAAAAGATTGTGCCCCCGTGCCTTTATAAAATCATGGATCTGCCCCTGATGAAAAGAGATGGAGTCTAGCTGGACAAACAAATTGATACAAAATAATTCATTCGGGTATGAAATTGTGTAACTCATGCTACTGGGATGTCCCACGTACACGATAAATCGGATAGATGTAAGGGGAGCTTCAATCATTTGCAGCAAAACTGCCAAAAATATGGGGCCGATTAAAATTACATTATCAGGATTATTTTCTTAAAATCTATTGTTAGAAGATAATTTCAAGAACTTATGTTCTTGTAATACGTAAGTGTTACAGACTCGAACCAACGTCACATCGAATGCTAAGGACTACATATCGATATTTTGTGGAAACACATACCAACCGTGATTAACAGAACGGATAGGAACAATTAGTAAAACAAGGAGGAAAAGAAACTTGAGAACTGACTGGGAAGCGGCGGAAACTGTCAAAATTACGATCCCGAAAGTCTTGTTAGTGTTTGTATTTGTATCTATAATAAAATCATTTTTAGATCATGTAGATATCTTCTTATGTTACCAATGGCAAGGTTACCTTTGAATGAAAGATGCTACTATACAAACATTCTGTTTTATTTGTTTAGATATAAATAGCTTAACTTAATAAGGATGCGACTGGGCGTATCTATAGATACGACAAAGGCGTTAAATGGTTTACAAACCACAAGGTCGATACCAAGGCTGATAGATCATAAGAAAGTAAATTAAAATTCCAAGCATTGACATGGTTGAATTCCATGGACATTTATACAATTATTCTTATTTGTTTATTTACTTGTTTATTTGTTTTCTATGCTGATTTTGTTACGGATGTGTTAAAAAAACATTTCAAAATCATAAATCATCATTATTTGTGTCAATCACAGGAACAACGTCCGTAACAGATGATGATTATTATCTAGCCATGGTATACTGAAAACTACAAAACAAATATATCATTATCTTTTAGTAACCACCGGTAGTCAATGACGAAAGGCGGTCTTCTTTGACAAGCGAAATACTTGTATTTACTGTATATGCACTACTGCCCAATAGAGTTGGATTTTTTGTAAACCTCTTTTCATGAGATGATTGTGCCGATATGATTTATTCTCAATAGATAAAGTTTATCTCTTTTCATAACGTTGTAGATCAATCTTCACGACGCTTTAGATTGATCAATAAAGCTCTGGGAAGGTATAAACTTTATCTATCAAGAATAAATCATGTTGTCACAATCATCTCATGGATAGAGGTAAAAAAATATTCAAATTTAATGTAATTTCAAGAGAAAGTTGAGTTCTGGTGAAGATGGATATAGGCCTAATTTGTAAGCTTTCTCGTGATTTTCATGTCAGTTTTTACGAATATCATCACTGATCATAGTAGAAACTGTCCGTTCAAAAGCATTGTCCTACAAATATGCCCTTATTAAAGCCCCACTGCACTACTTATAGCTACTTGCGCCCTCTATACAGCCAACAATGCCTAAGCGGTACCCGTTGATCCCCATGGTGCCCTTTTTCTTATGTTAATTGAGAGCTGATTTGATGAGATAACCACCTGTCAGTGACCTTGCAGGGAGGTCTAATCCCTCCATGCCAAACTAGTGCAGAGGGGCTTTAAATACGACTATCCTCGGGCCTAGTTGAGGAGTATGGACCACTCTAATGCCACAGGTTTGTGTAGTCCCATATACCTATTTCTTTGTGCAGCTTGTATGATATTCGAAGCAAATTATTTTCATTTTTGTCAATTCAACTACACTATACACAAATTCTTTTAATGTACTACATATTCAACTTTTTCTTATTACTCTCAGGCAGTCTTTCATGATGTAATCACATGACCAGTGCACAACTTTATCTTTAATTACAAACGCCTACATCGAAGCGCCATATTTAAAGTGACGTCACATCTTTACATGCCCACGTGGTTTTGTATACAGAAATATCAAAATAATATCAAACAAAATTCCTCTCTTCATGAAACCATGCGGAAACGATATATTGATAATAAATCGCCAACGAACCGAAATGGTTGTCCTCGTATATATATTTTCTATTTTTTTTTAACCCTCGTGTGAATTAACGCCTTGTCACCTTTTGTCAATCAAATTGTAATGGAGGTCATGTTGTTCTTTTGTACTATTTTTCTATAGTATTGACTAATATTTGATATGCGTTTTGGAAGCGGACATATACCCGTTAGAAGTGTTAGCCTGAAGTGTTGTATTGGGCTGTCGGCCAATATTGTTTAGGTGATGTAATATTAGATGGCTAGGAAGTAGGGCGATATTTTTTGGTGGTGAATAAACTTTCTTCCCTTTTTGATTTGATATGATTTAAGATTGACATAAACATGTAGATTGGTAGTTGTTATGATATAGTTTCAGAAAGGAAGGTTTGATCAGAGGCGTGCTGACAAATTTATGTAAAATGTAATGATATTAGCAATACAAATCTATTTATTACTTCCACCCCCTCTCTTTATCCCCTCTCCCTATATAATTATCTATATATCGATGTATCTATCTATCTATCTATTTATGTATGTATGTAGGCCTATGTATGTATGTATTTAGGCCTATGTCTATCTATATCTATATCTATCTATCTATCTATCTATATCTATCTATCTATCTATCTATCATGTATCTATATGTGTATGTATGTATCTGTATATCTATCTATCCATCTATCTCTTATTCATTTTGCTCTTAAATAAAAGATGGGCCTTCAGCCTATTTTTGGTGAATTGTATTTATATACCTATTTTCGTTATGTTTGTTTTCTTTCTTTCCCATTGTCTTCATTCAATCCTTCATTTTGTCTACATCTCTGCTGTTCCGCTGCCTGTCTACCCGCCTGCCCACCCTCTACGCACCCCCCCCCCTCTCTCTCTCTCTCTCTCTCTCTCTTTGATCATGTTGATCAATGTAGGCCTATCACTTCTTCTTTCACATTTTCCCTATTTTGTTCTTTATCTAACCTCTTGTCTCAGACACTATATTGTCAAAGTGGAAGAGGCAGAATAAAATCGAATGGACAGACATTTCAAGAAAATTGCCAGGATATGAATATCAACTTAAATATTCACGACGTATACAGCTGATCATAACGAGCTTGGAGCATGCACAGTCCCATCTGTAAGGAACGGTGTTATTTGCGGTCATGTTCACCCACAATGTCAATGACTTCATGCGCACGCAATACGGATTTTCCAGATCACTAAACGCCAATTGTAAGAACAGGAGCGGACGGAGATGGGTCTAAAATGAGCTCCAATAAAGCAATCGTTTTTCTCGGAAGTGAGATGAATTGGGCAAAATTTGTCATCCCCATGCATGATGTCATCTCTGTAATATACCTGGGAAAATAATGAAGACAGAAGAAAGCGCTAGAGAAAGCAGTGAGATTGTGTGTGCGTGTTGGAACGAGAGAGCGGGAGAGAGAAAGAGAGAGAGACAGACAGACAGACAGAGAGGGAGAGAGAGAGAGAGAGAGAAGGGAAGAGTGTTGTGCTGGAGAGAGGGGGTGGGGGTGCAGTGAATGCATGGGAGGGGTGCGTCGAGGAAGGAAGAAATATGATTACGATTATCATAATTAGTGAGTAGCCTACACGTCATTCCACGGCCTTTTCAAAATATTTATATTAAAAACATATTATATTCACTACAGAAACCTTGAATGATACTATTCATAATCGAAGTTCATTGACCTCTCCCATGCAGAGTCTTCGTGATAGGGAAGCTTGTTAATGTTGAACGAGTACAAATTATGATTGACATTTCTGTGAAAATATAATCTGTACACGAAAACCGGTAGGCTCTCAGCATAGAGCTATGTCGATGCAAAATCGAATTCGCCTTTGGTTCAATCATGAAGCATCAGGCTTATTTCAACATAATTATGCCAGTTTTGATAACTGTTGCCATACAATTTTCTATTCAGACTATTCATACATTTTGTTTCCACGAAGTATACCTGATTTTATAAAGGCAAGTAGCTGGTACAGAGGTCAAGATAAGTTAATAGATGCAGATATATATATATATATATATATATATATATATTTCTTCTTTTCCAGATAGAGTTATTTTAAAAACAGATATGTAGATTGATTGATTACTAGATATGGGTAATTGATTGTATATATAGAGGGAGGAAATGAAGATAGAAAAAAGGGAAATGGAGATTGAAATGAAACGGGAAGATGGAGACTCGGGGAAAACCCTGCATTGAGCACGTTGGGCATCTCGACAACAAAACTTTGAGCAGATCTCCATCCTTAATCCAAGTTCTTTTTCTCTCTCTCTCTATTTTTTGTTTCTTCTTCTCTGATAAATTAGGAGGGTATAGATATACATTGAAACGAGAAGCATGCGACTCCACCCTAAAGAAAAACTGAAAAAGGAAAAGAAACAAAGAAAGAAAGAAAGGAAATAAAACAGAAACGGCGGATGGAGAGAAAATAAGGAAAGGATCTAGGAGGAAACACTTTGCATGGAGATCGAATTGGCTTCGTTCGTCTGACGTAGACGCGCAACGGTGAGACTCATCTATCCTCAAAATGAAAATCTTTAATATGATTTTCCAGGTGCTTATAGGATTATATCTGAGTGGTTGTTTACACGTGTTTCTGAGGGTCAACGCACGATACCATTTCATAACCTTGGAGTGCGATAGCTTCGAAGAACGAACAAGGGAGAAAGAAAAAAAAAATCGTGTTTACAGTTAGCTTACGCTCGAGCTACTCAGTCAATCAGTTCCACACGACTGAATCTATATGTGGGACTGTAGGGAAAGCGGTGCATGAACTTTCGTATTCGTAACCTGTATTCATGGTATATTGGCGCTGCTCGGTCTCGATTTTGGCGTATTCCTGTTTCGAAGAGAACAAATACGTCCTTGAGATTCGAAATGAAATCCTCTCAGGGAAGAGACAAACAACCCCCCACGAACGATCTTGTTATGGAACATGATTTAAATTTCTTAGTACTGTATGTTTTTATTTTTGTTATATGAAAAAAACTTATCAATCTGATGTTGCTAAAGGGATGTAATTGCTTATTTGCTGGTTTCGCCATTCCGTAAACAGAAATTAAAAAATTCACTGGTGGCTAACCAAGTGATTCGATAGGCTTCACTTTATTTCATTATATTTCCACTCATTTCTAGTAGGCCTTTAGTGCTACATGATAATATTTCAAGGATGATGCCAAATACAACTTAATATTATTATTAATTTTAATTATGCTCTTTATTCAGATATTTAGTTTTATGTGTTTACATTATATTACTCATTCCCTCTCTCTCTCTCTCTCTCTCCTTCTCGCTCTCTCTCTCTCTCTCTCTCTCTTTTTTTCTTTTTCTTCTTCTGCGCTTTCACTCTTTAATTTTGATGTGGGCCCGTGTCCCGTGTCACCCGTACCCCCACAAGCTAAGAAATATATCTATGTCCCCATCAACAGGGCTAACCTCGTGGTATAACATTTTAAAAACATTATACATTAAAAAACATTTTTGATGACTTGAGCCAAGTCTAAACAGGAGACCATAAATTATGGTGGTAGTCTGTATTTCAGACCCCTTGTAAATGCAAATTTCTAATCCTCTCACTTCCAAGAAGCCTGCCCTTATCTAATATTTTGTAAAAAGCACTTTCTCTTTAATGTTTGTATTTTAATCTGTAACTTTAAGATGTGGGCCGATCAGCTTTTACCTGCAATGTTGAATATTACTTTTTATCAAATCAAATCAAATCAAATGAGTAATATATTACTTTAAAGAAGTTGTTAGGTGATCAAACTATTCTCACAAATTATTTTGACCTGCAAGGCATTGAACTTTGATAAAAATATTAACATGTCATGGCAGGCCTTGCCTTATGGCAGAAGAAAAAGGTGTTAATTTGAAGAAAATCGTTATTTGTCCCTCCTTTTCAACTGCAATATACAATATAAAAGCGAGTTGCATGTCAACAATATTACGCCATTCAGGCATGACAATGCCTAAAATGCATGAATATCAGATGAACAAAATAGCTATATTTCGAGCAATAATTGTTTTCAACCTCAGGCCGTCGAACCTGTCAGATACAAGTACAAGGGAATGAATGGCGCAAGAAAAGGTGTGAATTTTTAGAAATTGACTCTTATTATTCTCTTTATATCAACACTTAGTGACACGCGATGAAAACAGGCGCGGTCATGACAATGGACGAAAAATAAGGACGACAGCTGACAAAGAAAATGGTCGAATAAAAGAAATACTTGGGGCGTGAAATTGGTTCCTCATATCGGTAAAAACATGCTTATTTTCATTGCCATGATTCATGTTGTTGATTGGGGTGTGACAACACGATGGAAATATGTCAAATCACTTATGACATCTATTCATAGATTTTAAAGAAATTTAATGAGCTAACCTCTATATTCTTATGTAGATAATAAACATGTTTACCGATTTACCAAAATGTCAGTAAACGGGAGTAAATGATTTTTTTAGGAAACATGCTTCGACGAAAATGTATCTGCGGTCAATTACCTACACTAAGCAAATTCCTAACTTCAACCATGGATTTTACTAGCGTCACACTATACCTTAGCCTACCTCTTACCCTAAACCCCAAAGGAAATCCTAATCCTAACCCTACAATATTTACAACTGAATTAGTAATTCCCTTACCAAGTTTGTCATTTGTAAGTATGTGAAAAATTGAATTGTATATGTTTCGTGAGAATGTGATATATTTAAGTTTACATTTAAAAGTATTCAATAAAGGCGCGAAATCAACCAATCTACCTTTCATTCTTGAGTTACGAAAAACACATAAACATAAAATTGACAAGGGTTATGAATAATTTAGTTGTTACCTGTATGTGAGTGGGAAAATTAATCCTTGAGAATCATCGCCTGAGCATTGGGGGAGGGGAGAGGGGGGATATCTTCCCATTTCCATCCCAATGAAAGTTAGAAGACCTCCAATCCGTCGTTATTCAGCAATGGACTAGACTTACTTATATTTCAAATAACCCCTTAATCGTTTTTTTCTTCCCAGAATTAATACAAAGAACCTACAAAATTTCATGCAATCACCTTACCAAAACTAGTTCAAAAAATGCAATCAGTTTTATGAATGCTTATGCTTCTAATATACCCCAAGACACCGATTATAGAAACTCAACATTATTTGTTGCTTTGCTGGGCAAGCCTATTTCAAGCTTTTTGGAAGTCACAAGTAAGCATTTTCATTGAAGCATGCACACATAAAATTGGGTCTGGTGATTTTTGTTGTCTAAAATTATGCTAAAAATTGAAATAATGAATTAGAATGAATATTTATGAAATGATTAAAATCTTGATTTGAGATCAATAAACCCCTAAATGAAACATCTAAATAAAAGTAAATGGGACAAATAAAAATAGACCTGCGTTTTGTTTTAAGCGTCGGTGTCTTATCCAGTCAAATGAGAGTTTATCCTTTGGGGAGGGGCTGAAGGGGGATCATAGTTTATTAAGAAGAATTTTGTTGTTGTTGTAAATATGCCGATTCATTTTTTTTTAATTTCATAATCATTATATTTTTTGAGTGAGCTCTCCAAACAGAAAGTGTGCCTATCCTCAAACCGGGTCGTTGAACCTGTAATGATGAATAAAGAAAATGGAGAGAAAATATTTGGCAGTGACACCTCAGAGATGTGACATTCTAAAGCTCGCGGTTACTCACCTACCATGGTCACTGTGTAAGGTGTTTACTATAGAACTAGAAAATATGTCCGAGTGTCAACGAACCTTGTTTCTAAAATGACAGAATTTTCTTGCTGTTCTATATCTAACTTGATGAAAAAGACATCAACGCAAAGGGTATTTGTTGGTTCTAAGAATATCACGGTGTTAACGAATATTTTGAGGTTAATTGCCCTGGTTTCCGAGAAACTGGGCTAATAATACCCCGATAATACCCTGCTGTATAATGATTGTCCTGTATAATTATTACGATAGAGGACGCTATTCCTATTACGAGCCCATCACTAACAATACTAGTAGTCTGCAAATTTAGACTCTATTTGGAATTTAAACATAAGTCATGATGTTGCTGCCGTACTGCCTTTGATGAGTTTGTTGTGTAAGAATGTAGTGCATTGAATAGATCATACGGTTTGTTTTTCTTTCTTTCACACAGCTTTGTATTCATGCATATGAGGCTACAGCATACAATCTAGTTATACCAAGTACATGTAGATCATTGCAACAACGAAAAGCATCTGCAAAAACCCCACTGTATGGTAGTGATACCGTTTGTGTTGTTTTCCATATTTAATTTCTGGTAGCAATGTCAGTTGAAATAGCAATAACGTTGTTTGGACAGGAAATTTCGGAAATCTTGTAATGTGTGCGTGGTCGCACTCTGTAAGAGTATAGGCAAAATCGTAGTCAAAAGGCCACAGTAGCGGAGACTCAGGTTAGTTGAGCCGGTTGGTTAGTTGAGCCACCCCCTCTAAAATAAACCATGACCATTTTCAAAATTAAATGCTACTCTCTGGTGTTACCTTATGGTACAGGGAACACATGTGCTAAATTTGACACAGGGATGCAGACTACAAGCTTGAGTAAATCAACAAAATTTGATTTTTGCTGTTCAAAGTGAATTCCGTGAAAAGTGGACACTTTCCTCATATTTTCTACACCTTATAGAATTAACTGACTATTATGATACAGTTGAAAGGAGTATCATTGTATATCATTTTACCCTTATTATTTATTATTATCATAATATACAGATATAATATGCCTAACATACTGCTCTTTCAATCCCACCCCCAAACATCCTTACAAAACATTACCCAAGGGCACCAGGTGACCTTGAGTAAACAGTGGCTCAACTAACCTGAGTCTACCCGTTATTTTGAAGAACAGATTATCATTTAGAAATGGAAAAATAAAGGGAAAACACCGAAAAATTATTAACGGGGAAGCAACATAAATACTAATTGAGAAAAACGAATCTTACCAAATAAAGGGAAAAAATTGCATTGTCCGGGAATCGAACCCGGGTCACCCGCGTGGCAGGCGAGAATTCTACCACTGAACCAACAATGCTGTCCACGGCACATCCGGAAATTCGATATTAGTTATTTGTAAAAATAATCAATGCGCTCTATGTTAATATATTTCACTTTACATGTACACAGGAGAAAAGGGTCCACTCTTGCATTAAAAAGAGCCCTGACATATAAAACTTCATGAAATTAAGATTATACAAAAATAAGCCACATATTGAACGCCAATATCAGAAAGAAAAAAAACATGGTTTCACCGTTAGATGGCGCTAGACCTCTTTCTCTCGTGGTAAGATTGTGCAGAAAGCTAAGGTCGCTGAACATTTTACTGGTTGAGTGAAACAAAGGGGAACATAAAAAAGTTAGCCGACAAGCCTATGAATTATTTCCGGGGAGGCGAGGGAGCAAAGCATGAAAGTAAAAGTGGAATAATAATAATTATAATGATAATAATAATAACTATAATGATAATGATAATAATGATGATGACGATAATGATATTGATGATGATAAAGAAATGCAGAAATTAAGGGTACCTTTCCGTTCCAGTGCCGTAAGAACTTCTTCAAATAAAAAAAATATATAATAAATCTTTTAATGAAATAGGTTCAAACAAAGATTCCTTCAAATATTCCTTTCTTCCGAAAACACAGAATGTAATTCTTTACCACCATCAAGAGTTAACATTAAAAATCCCGACGTATTTAAGGCTCATGGCATTTTAGACCCAGTCCGACTCGTTTCAATTTTCCAAGAGCGTTGAGCCGTATTAGGCGAGAATTCTACCACTGAACCAACAATGCTACATGCTGACCTCGGAATGTTTTTCATGTCTCGTTCTCTTTACTTTTTTTTCCCAACCCTTGGTATCTGTCAAGAGGTGAATTGAAATAATTCGGAAAAATTATTTTGTTTTAAGTTGCAAGTCAGTATTGAATAGCTAATATCTTTTAAATTCAAAGGAATTGAAAAGAGGGAATTAGATGCCTTATGAGGAAACTCTGGAAAGTACAAATATTTGTTTCCTTTCTATTTACCCTTCCACAGGGTTCCTTTATTAATTATCAACATACTAATTTTCACAAAAGATCGATACATACCCTATTCCATGACTTGTCATATAAATATTCAAAAGATAAAATATTACAAAAATAATATCCTCGGCCGCACAGCGACATATAAGATATATTAAACTTTACAAAATGTAATGTGTACACCAATTCTATAACATAAAATCTAACAAGCAAACTAAACATAGACACTCAGAAACATTTGGTAAAATGAAACCATTTGTTCACGAAATAATTTTCTTTAAGATTTGTTTTGCTATATATATTTCTTTCCATATCATGATAAGTTTAACAGCTGACATAACTTGTTCAAACAGTGGTATCTGATTTTTACGTTTGGCCGAATAGATTTATTTTCTTACAATAATTAAGATACAATTTTTTATTTTTATTTTATCTATTTATTTTCCACATATGGGAAGGATTACCATTTTCAGCTAAAAGCTGGTCTTCAAAGGGGTCCATCCATTAAAAGCGATTAAAAGCGTTGTTATGAACTCCATTCAAGCCAAACAATTTATTTCAGCAATGAATCGTTCATGTAAAGTATTCTGTTTAAAATCTTAAACTGGAACCACCTTATATTAATTATATCACTAATTGACTGATAGGTAATCAGACAATACGAACACCATGCTTTATCTTCTAGATCTAAACCCTGTTTCCATTTGGTGAGGCAGTTACATTCTTTCACATTATGTTTTAAGAACGACTGCTAAATATGAGAACATCCTTTTTACATGTTCAATATTAGAAGTAATGCTTCGGGTATATTACTTGTAGGTTCCATCAACTGTGGTATAACACTCTTTTTAAAACCGGCCCGAATAGAATTGCATAACCCATAATATTGAATGAAATTTATTTGTACATGTAAATCAAATGTATGTTGAAAAGTTGAAAATTGGATCTAGACATTTGAATTATATATTACGAGCATCTGGTGAAGACTTCTGGAAAGGAAAGAATATTTAGAGCTAATTGATCAAAAAAATAAATGGTCAGAATACCCAGAAGCAAAATCCAGAAAATATACAAAATAATGCATTGTCCGGAATTGGAACCCGGGTCACCCGCGTGGCAGGCGAGAATTCTACCACTGAACCAACAATGCTTTATGCTGGCCTCCAATTCATTTCATGTCTCGTGCCCTCTACTTTTCTCTCCCCACCTCTTGGTATCTATCCATTTTCAAATTAAAATAGTTCTGAAAGATGTTTAGACAAAAATGAGATTAATTGTTTCAATGTTGAAAAGCGGAAGTCTTCAAAAACTTTAGGAAATTTCAAGGTTCAACTAAATCCCCTCCAGCTTTGGAGAATAGGAAAATAAGAAAATGATATTAATGAAACTAACAATAATAATAATTATAATTATAATAATGATAATGATAATAATAACGATGATAATGCTATTGATAATGATAAGGATACTTATGATGACGATGACGATGACGATGATGACGATGATGATGATTAGGATGATGTAGACCTCTATGTACACCGGCACTCGTGCTGATAAGGGTGTTCCATCCCGCAAGTGGTAAATGAATAAAATATTTGAAAAAATGATGATGAAAATGATGATGAAAATGATTTACAAAGTAAAAGGGAGGAAAAATGCATTGTCCGGGAATCGAACCCGGGTCACCCGCGTGGCAGGCGAGAATTCTACCACTGAACCAACAATGCTATATGCTGAAATGATTTCATTTATTGTTTCGTGGACCCCACTTCCATCCTCGCGTATCTTTGCCAAAACAAAAAAGTTTCAGAAAAAAAAAAATTGTCATTCGTTTTTTTAATACCCTACCCCAAAGTCTTCTAAAACTGATTTGTTGATGTTTAGTTCCTTTCCTCCCTTAAAACATGATATCTTTTATGAAGCAAATTGAAAAAGTTCTGATATTTTTTTTTTTTAATTGCTAATCATTGTTGAATAGTCAAAAATCTTTAAAAAATCAAGGAATTAGAAAGAGGGAATGAGGTGTTCGGTGAGGAAAGTAGGTTTAGAGGCAATTAAGGAAAGTGAAAGATGGTCAAAGTCTAGACTATAGATCCCCTTCGGAGCTGGGGGTGAAAACGAAAACGAAAAAACAGTAACGGTTTCATTAAGTGCAGAAAATGCAAAAGATGCATTGTCCGGGAATCGAACCCGGGTCACCCGCGTGGCAGGCGAGAATTCTACCACTGAACCAACAATGCTACATGCTGGCCTCCAATTCATTTCATGTCTCGTGCCCTCTACTTTTCTCTCCCCACCTCTTGGTATCTATCCATTTTCAAAGTGAAATCGTTCTGAAAGATGTTTAGACAAAAATGATATTAATTGTTTCAATGTTGAATAGCGGAAGTCTTCAAAAACTTTAGGAAATTTCAAGGTTCCACTAGATCCCCTCCAGCTTTGGAGAATAGGAAAATAAGAAAATGATATTAATGAAACTAACAATAATAATAATTATAATTATAATAATGATAATGATAATAATAACGATGATAATGCTATTGATAATGATAAGGATACTTATGATGACGATGGCGATGACGATGATGACGATGACGATGATGACGATAATGATGATGACGATGATGTAGACCTCTATGTACACCGGCACTCGTGCTGATAAGGGTGTTCCATCCCGCAAGTGGTAAATGAATAAAATATTTGAAAAAAATGATGATGAAAATGATGATGAAAATGATGATGAAAATGATTTACAAAGTAAAAGGAGGAAAAATGCATTGTCCAGGAATCGAACCCGGGTCACCCGCGTGGCAGGCAAGAATACACCACTGAACCAACAATGCTATATGCTGAAATGATTTCATTTGATGTTTCGTGGACCCCACTTCCATCCTCGCGTATCTTTGCCAAAGCAAAACAGTTTCTGAAAAAAAATTGTCATTCGTTTTTTTAATACCCTACCCCCCAAAGTCTTCTAAAACTGATTTGTTGATGTTTAGTTCCTTTCCTCCCTTAAAACATGATATCTTTTATGAAGCAAATTGAAAAAGTTCTGATATTTTTTTTTTTTAATTGCTAATCATTGTTGAATAGTCAAAAATCTTTAAAAAATCAAGGAATTAGAAAGAGGGAATGAGGTGTTCGGTGAGGAAAGTAGGTTTAGAGGCAATTAAGGAAAGTGAAAGATGGTCAAAGTCTAGACTATAGATCCCCTTCGGAGCTGGGGGTGAAAACGAAAACGAAAAAAACAGTAACGGTTTCATTAAGTGCAGAAAATGCAAAAGATGCATTGTCCGGGAATCGAACCCGGGTCACCCGCGTGGCAGGCGAGAATTCTACCACTGAACCAACAATGCTATATGCTGGCCTCCAATTCATTTCATGTCTCGTGCCCTCTACTTTTCTCTCCCCACCTCTTGGTATCTATCCATTTTCAAAGTGAAATAGTTCTGAAAGATGTTTAGACAAAAATGAGATTAATTGTTTCAATGTTGAATAGCGGAAGTCTTCAAAAACTTTAGGAAATTTCAAGGTTCAACTAAATCCTCCAGCTTTGGAGAATAGGAAAATAAGAAAATGATATTAATGAAACTAACAATAATAATAATTATAATTATAATAATGATAATGATAATAATAACGATGATAATGCTATTGATAATGATAAGGATACTTATGATGACGATGACGATGACGATGATGACGATGATGATGATGAGGATGATGTAGACCTCTATGTACACCGGCACTCGTGCTGATAAGGGTGTTCCATCCCGCAAGTGGTAAATGAATAAAATATTTGAAAAAATGATGATGAAAATGATGATGAAAATGATTTACAAAGTAAAAGGGAGGAAAAATGCATTGTCCGGGAATCGAACCCGGGTCACCCGCGTGGCAGGCGAGAATTCTACCACTGAACCAACAATGCTATATGCTGAAATGATTTCATTTGATGTTTCGTGGACCCCACTTCCATCCTCGCGTATCTTTGCCAAAACAAAAAAGTTTCAGAAAAAAAAAAATTGTCATTCGTTTTTTTAATACCCTACCCCAAAGTCTTCTAAAACTGATTTGTTGATGTTTAGTTCCTTTCCTCCCTTAAAACATGATATCTTTTATGAAGCAAATTGAAAAAGTTCTGATATTTTTTTTTAATTGCTAATCATTGTTGAATAGTCAAAAATCTTTAAAAATCAAGGAATTAGAAAGAGGGAATGAGGTGTTCGGTGAGGAAAGTAGGTTTAGAGGCAATTAAGGAAAGTGAAAGATGGTCAAAGTCTAGACTATAGATCCCCTTCGGAGCTGGGGGTGAAAACGAAAACGAAAAAAACAGTAACGGTTTCATTAAGTGCAGAAAATGCAAAAGATGCATTGTCCGGGAATCGAACCCGGGTCACCCGCGTGGCAGGCGAGAATTCTACCACTGAACCAACAATGCTACATGCTGGCCTCCAATTCATTTCATGTCTCGTGCCCTCTACTTTTCTCTCCCCACCTCTTGGTATCTATCCATTTTCAAAGTGAAATCGTTCTGAAAGATGTTTAGACAAAAATGATATTAATTGTTTCAATGTTGAATAGCGGAAGTCTTCAAAAACTTTAGGAAATTTCAAGGTTCCACTAGATCCCCTCCAGCTTTGGAGAATAGGAAAATAAGAAAATGATATTAATGAAACTAACAATAATAATAATTATAATTATAATAATGATAATGATAATAATAACGATGATAATGCTATTGATAATGATAAGGATACTTATGATGACGATGGCGATGACGATGATGACGATGACGATGATGACGATAATGATGATGACGATGATGTAGACCTCTATGTACACCGGCACTCGTGCTGATAAGGGTGTTCCATCCCGCAAGTGGTAAATGAATAAAATATTTGAAAAAAATGATGATGAAAATGATGATGAAAATGATGATGAAAATGATTTACAAAGTAAAAGGGAGGAAAAATGCATTGTCCAGGAATCGAACCCGGGTCACCCGCGTGGCAGGCAAGAATTCTACCACTGAACCAACAATGCTATATGCTGAAATGATTTCATTTGATGTTTCGTGGACCCCACTTCCATCCTCGCGTATCTTTGCCAAAGCAAAACAGTTTCTGAAAAAAAATTGTCATTCGTTTTTTTAATACCCTACCCCAAAGTCTTCTAAAACTGATTTGTTGATGTTTAGTTCCTTTCCTCCCTTAAAACATGATATCTTTTATGAAGCAAATTGAAAAAGTTCTGATATTTTTTTTTTTTAATTGCTAATCATTGTTGAATAGTCAAAAATCTTTAAAAAATCAAGGAATTAGAAAGAGGGAATGAGGTGTTCGGTGAGGAAAGTAGGTTTAGAGGCAATTAAGGAAAGTGAAAGATGGTCAAAGTCTAGACTATAGATCCCCTTCGGAGCTGGGGGTGAAAACGAAAACGAAAAAAACAGTAACGGTTTCATTAAGTGCAGAAAATGCAAAAGATGCATTGTCCGGGAATCGAACCCGGGTCACCCGCGTGGCAGGCGAGAATTCTACCACTGAACCAACAATGCTACATGCTGGCCTCCAATTCATTTCATGTCTCGTGCCCTCTACTTTTCTCTCCCCACCTCTTGGTATCTATCCATTTTCAAAGTGAAATCGTTCTGAAAGATGTTTAGACAAAAATGATATTAATTGTTTCAATGTTGAATAGCGGAAGTCTTCAAAAACTTTAGGAAATTTCAAGGTTCCACTAGATCCCCTCCAGCTTTGGAGAATAGGAAAATAAGAAAATGATATTAATGAAACTAACAATAATAATAATTATAATTATAATAATGATAATGATAATAATAACGATGATAATGCTATTGATAATGATAAGGATACTTATGATGACGATGGCGATGACGATGATGACGATGACGATGATGACGATAATGATGATGACGATGATGTAGACCTCTATGTACACCGGCACTCGTGCTGATAAGGGTGTTCCATCCCGCAAGTGGTAAATGAATAAAATATTTGAAAAAAATGATGATGAAAATGATGATGAAAATGATGATGAAAATGATTTACAAAGTAAAAGGGAGGAAAATGCATTGTCCAGGAATCGAACCCGGGTCACCCGCGTGGCAGGCAAGAATTCTACCACTGAACCAACAATGCTATATGCTGAAATGATTTCATTTGATGTTTCGTGGACCCCACTTCCATCCTCGCGTATCTTTGCCAAAGCAAAACAGTTTCTGAAAAAAAATTGTCATTCGTTTTTTTAATACCCTACCCCCCAAAGTCTTCTAAAACTGATTTGCTGATGTCTAGTTCCTTTCCTCCCTTAACCCATGATATCTTTCATGAAGCAAATTGAAAAAGTTCTGATAATTTTTTTTTTAATTGCTAATCATTATTGAATAGTCAAAAATCTTTAAAAAATCAAGGAATTAGAAAGAGGTAATGAGGTATTCGGTGAGGAAAGTAAGTTTAGAGGCAATTAAGGAAAATGAAAGATGGTCAAAGTCTAGACTAAAGATCCCCTTCGGAGCTGGGGGAGGGGGTGAAAACGAAAACGAAAAAGAACAAAAACAGTAACGGTTAATTAAGTGCAGAAACTGCAAAAGATGCATTGTCCGGGAATCGAACCCGGGTCACCCGCGTGGCAGGCGAGAATTCTACCACTGAACCAACAATGCTACATGCAGACCTTAATTTCATTTATTATCTCGTTCCCTCCACATTTAATAAAATATCTGTGCCAAAGCAAGATGAAAAAGTTCTGAAAGCTGATTGTATAAATTGCCATTCGCTATATTGGATAACCAAAATCTTAGGTATAGACCTATTAAAAAGAAAAATTGGATCTAGACATTTGGACTATATATTACGAAAATCTGGTGAAGACCTCTGGAAAGGAAAGAGGATTTAGAGCTAATCGATCAAGAAAATCGATGGTCAGAAAAACCAGAAGCAAAATGAAGAAAATATACAAAATAATGCATTGTCCGGGAATCGAACCCGGGTCACCCGCGTGGCAGGCGAGAATTCTACCACTGAACCAACAATGCTACATGCTGATCTCTACATCATTAAATGTCTCGTACCCTTACTTTTCTCTTCCAATCTCTTGGTATCTATCCATTTTCAAATTAAAATAGTTCTGAAAGATGTTTAGAACAAATGGGATTAATTGTTTCAATGATGAATAGCCGAAGTCTTCAAAAACTTAAGGAATTTTCATTATTGCACTAGGTCCCCTCCAGCTGAGGAGAATTGGACAATTAGAAAATGATATTAATGAAACTAACAATAATAATAATTATAATTATAATAATGATAATGATAATAATAACGATGATAATGCTATTGATAATGATAAGGATACTTATGATGACGATGGCGATGACGATGATGACGATGATGATGATGAGGATGATGTAGACCTCTATGTACACCGGCACTCGTGCTGATAAGGGTGTTCCATCCCGCAAGTTGTAAATGAATAAAATATTTGAAAAAAATGATGATGAAAATAATGATGAAAATGATTTACAAAGTAAAAGGGAGGAAAAATGCATTGTCCGGGAATCGAACCCGGGTCACCCGCGTGGCAGGCGAGAATTCTACCACTGAACCAACAATGCTATATGCTGAAATAGATTTCATTTGATGTTTCGTGGACCTCACTTCCATCCTCGCGTATCTTTGCCAAAGCAAAAAAGTTTCAGAAAAAATCAATTGTCATTCGTTTTTTTAATACCCTACCCCCAAAGTCTTCTAAAACTGATTTGTTGATGTCTAGTTCCTTTCCTCCCTTAACCCATGATATTTTTCATGAAGCAAATTGAAAAAGTTCTGATAACTTTTTTTTAAAATTGCTAATCATTGTTGAATAGTCAAAAATCTTTAAAAAATCAAGGAATTTCAAAGAGGGAATGAGGTGTTCGGTGAGCAAAGTAGGTTTAGAGGCAATTAAGGAAAGTGAAAGATGGTCAAAGTCTAAACTATAGATCCCCTTCGGAGCTGGGGGGGGGGGGTGAAAACGAAAAAAAAAAAACAGTAACACTTATGATGACGATGACGATGACGATGATGACGATGATGATGATGAGGATGATGTAGACCTGTATGTACACCGGCACTCGTGCTGATAAGGGTGTTCCATCCCGCAAGTGGTAAATAAATAAATTATTTGAAAAAAAAAATGATGATGAAAATGCTAACAAAGTAACACAGAAATAAAAGCAGTAAATCGAGGAAGGAAAACAAATGCATTGTCCGGGAATCGAACCCGGGTCACCCGCGTGGCAGGCGAGAATTCTACCACTGAACCAACATTGCTATATGCTGACATAAAATTCATTTGATGTCTCGTTGCCTCCACGGCCATCCTCTGGTATCTTATCCAAAGCAAAGTGAACAACAAAAAAGTTTCATAAAAACAATTGTCATTTGTTTTTTTTAATACCCTAACTTTCTTCTAAAATTAATTTGTTGATGTCTCGTTCCTTTTACGTACCTTTTCTCCCTCAACCCATGATATCTGTCAAGAAGCAAATTGAAATAGTTCTGATAACTTTTAAAAAAGAAATTGCTAATCATTGAGTTTAATAGTCACAATCTCTAAAAATCAAGAAATTAAAAAGATGGAACGGGGTATCCGGTGAGGAAAGTAGAGTTAGAGCCCATTAAGAAAAATAAAAGATGGTAAAAGTCTCGACTTATACATCCCCTTAGGAGCAGGGGAAATGTAAACGCAGAAGCAGACTGCAGAAAATATACAAAATATGCATTGTCCGGGAATCGAACCCGGGTCACCCGCGTGGCAGGCGAGAATTCTACCACTGAACCAACAATGCTACATGCTGACCTCGAAATTCATTTCATATCTCGATATCTCGACATCCCAGCTTAAATATATCTTTTGCAACGCAAAGTTAAAAGTTCTAAAAATTAATTTTAGACAGTTGGGATATTACTATAATCCGGTGAAGACCTCTGGAAAGATTGAAGATTTAGAGTCAGAGTCTGGACAGAACCAAAATGCTACATGCTGACCTTAAATTAATTTGATATCTTGTTCCCTCTACATCCATCCTCTGGAATCTTTGGTAACGCGAAGTGAAAAATACTTTTTTTGACAAAGTAACTTGCCATTCGTTATTGAATAATCCAAATCTTAGGAATAGGCTAATTAAAAGGGAATATTGGATCTAGACAGTTGGGATATTATGATAATCTGGCGAAGACCTCTGTACAGGGAAGAAGATTTATAGAGCCAATTGATTTTTTGTTTTAAATTGATGGTCAGAGTCTAGACTGTAGACCCCCTTTTAGAGTAGGGAAATGAAAACAAAAAAGAAACGCAGGAAAGAAACGCGGAAATAAAGACACCAAAGATTTTAAGACAACAAGCAGTAGATAATTCGTGGCTCGGTAGTCTTTCTTGTACTTGAAACAGAGCAACCAATATACCTGAGATCAATAGGTACCCTGTCAGAATAAATAGATGAATAAAAACAAAATGAATAACTAAATGGGGATCTACACCCAAGATTGCGTATCTTTGATGACAACTAGGTGATTCTGCACAAAAGACACACCTATTTATAGAAGGGGAAATGAAGAAAAAAATACACAAGATAGAATATCAGAAATAAAGTGCAGAATGATTTTAAAAATATGCATTGTCCGGGAATCGAACCCGGGTCACCCGCGTGGCAGGCGAGAATTCTACCACTGAACCAACAATGCTACATGCAGAACTTGAATTCATTTCATGTCTCGTGCCCTCCACTTTTTTCTCCCCACCTCTTGGTATCTATCCATTTTCAAAGTGGAGTTGTTCTGAAAAATGTTTAGAAAAAAATGTGATTAATTATTTAAAGTTGAATAGCCGAAGTCTTCAATAACTTTAATAAATTTTCAAAGTACCACTAAATCCCCTCCAGCTGTTGAGAATGGGAAAATAAGAAAATTATAATAGTGAAACTAACAATAATAAAAGTAACAATGACAATAATGATAATAATAATGATAATGATACTTATGATAATAATGGTGATGACGATGGTGATGATTATGATGACGATGATGACGATTATGATGATGAGGATGATGTAGACCTGTATGTACACCGGCACTCGTGCTGATAAGGGTGTTCCATCCCGCAAGTGGTAAATAAATAAATTATTTGAAAACAATGATGATGATAACAAAGTAAAACAGAAATAAAAGCAGTAAATCGAGGGAGGAAAAAGTGCATTACTCGAATTTATTTCATGTCGCGTGGCCTCCAAATCCATTCTCTGGTATCTTTGCCAAGGTAAAGTGAGAAGAAAAAAATGTCATTTTTTATTGAATAACCCTACCCCCAAAGTCTTCGCAAATTGAATTTTTGATGTTGTTATCATTGCGCTTTTTCTCTGTCAACGCTTGGTATTTGTCAAAAAGCAAATTGAGATAGTTCTGGGCAATCTGGGGGGCGTTTCATGAAACAATTAGTCGGTGGTTTTCACCGACTAACATCATTTTCTACGACAATTTTATTGTCACCGACTATTTTCAAGGCCTCTGATTTGTCAAATTTAGTCAGCGCTGACAGTTGTCGGTGGACAAATGTTGATGAAACCCCTGATAAGCCTTTTTGTAAAAAATCTGTCAACTTATTGAATCGTCAAAACCTTTAGAAAATCAATGAATTAAAAAGAGAGAATCGGGTGTCCAGTGAGGAAAGTAGATTTAGAGCCAATTAAAGTAGAAGTCCACCCTGATATTGAGTTTGGTTTTGATAAAAGCTGAACAATTAGAGAAACTAATCAAAGTTTGAGCAAATTCGACTCGGAAATAGGAAAGTTATGAATGTTTTAAATTGGCATCAATTAAACACAAATTGGTAACACTCTGACGTATTATGCGAGCTCCTCTCCAATTAGCTCTGTACCAAAAATGTTATAAACTTTCATTTTCTTAGTTATTTATGACGGACTAGATTTGTTTCATACAGGACTTGTATAAAAACACATTTGCAATAATTAGGATTAGTGTATGTCTGACAATTTTCTTACGGGAAAATACAGAATTTTCAATTTTTTAATACAGAGCAAATATGAGTGGAGCTCGCGAGATGCGTCACAGGGTTCTAGGACATACCCTTGGACATCCACCCCCAGTCAACTACCCCCTAGGACAACTACCCCCTAGGACAACTACCCCCTCGGGCAATCACCCTCTAGGACGACTACCCCCCTGACAACTACCCGGAGACAACTACCCCCTAGGATAACTACCCCCGACAAATACCCCCTGACAAGTACCCCCTGGGACAACTACCCCCGAAAAACTACCCCCAGGCAACTACCCCCTACGACAACCATCCTCTAGGACAACTACCCCCGGACAACTGTCCTAGGGGGTAGTTGTACGGGGGGTTTGTCATAGTGGGTAGTTGTCGTAGGGGGTAGTTGTCTGGGGTTGTTGTCCGGGGGGTAGTTGTCCCGGGGGTAGTCGTTCTAGAGGGTGGTTGCCCTAGGCCCTAGGGGGTAGTTGTCCTAGGGGTAGTTGTCCTAGGGGTAGTTGTCCTAGGGGTAGTTGTCCTACGGGGTAGTTGACTGGGGGTGGTTATCCGGGGGTGAATGTCCAGGGGGTAGGTGTCCGGATACGGCGTCACAGAGTTGCCAATTTATGTTTCATTGATTGCTTCTTCAAAAAAAAATCATAACTTTCATATTTTTGTAATCGTTTTTTAAATCAAACTTTCACGGACCTGTTTCTTTCATTTTTCTACTACTTTTAAAACCAACCTAATAGCAGGATGGACTTCCCCTTAAAGAAAAATAAAAAGATGGTCGAAGTTCTCGACTATACATCCCCTTCGGAGCGCGGAAATGTAAACGCAGACGCAGACTGCAGAAAATAGACAAAATTGCATTGTCCGGGAATCGAACCCGGGTCACCCGCGTGGCAGGCGAGAATTCTACCACTGAACCAACAATGCTATATGCCGACCTAAACATTCATTCAGTGACTCGTTTCCACAACTTCCTCTCCTATCTGTCCACTCTCTCTCTCCTCTACCCCTTTGTATCTGTCCAAAAGCAAAGTGAAGTAATAAATAACCAATCTTTATTGAATAGTCAAAATCTTAAAAATCAAGGATTTAAAATGAGGGGATTGGGTGTCCGGTAAGGAAGGTAGATTTAAAGCAAATTAAGAAAAGTGAAAGATGGTCAAAGTCTGGACTATAAATCTCCTTTAAAGCGGGGTGCAAACGAAACGAGAAAAAAAACAGCAACGCAGAAATTAAGTGCAGAAAATAGACAAAAGATGCATTGTCCGGGAATCGAATGTCTCGGTGCCCTCCACTTTCCTCTCCCCACCTCTTGGTATCTATCCATTTTCAAAGTGACATAGTTCTGAAAGATGTTTAGAAAAAATGGTAATAATTGTTTCAATGTCGAATAACCGAAGCCTTTAAAAACTTTAGGAATTTTCAATTGGAAAATAAGAAAATGATAATAATGAAACTAATAATAATCATGATAACGATAATAATGATAATGACAATAATGATAATAATAATAATGATGAAACTTATGATGACGATGATGATGATGACAACGATGACGATGATGATGATGATAACGATGATGTAGACCTCTATGTACACCGGCACTCGTGCTGATAAGGGTGTTCCATCCCACAATTTGTAAATAAATGAATTATTTGAAAAAAAACGATGATGAAAATGACAACAAAGTAACGCAGAAATAAAAGCAGTAAATCGAGGGAGGAGAAAAATGCATTGTCCGGGAATCGAACCCGGGTCACCCGCGTGGCAGGCGAGAATTCTACCACTGAACCAACAATGCTATATGCTGACATAAAATTAATTTGATGTCTCGTGGACTCCACATCCATCCTCTCGTAGCTTTGCCAAAGCAAAGTGAACACCAAAAAAGATTCAGAAAAAGACGATTGTTATTTAATACCCTAACCAAAAATTCTTCTAAAATTGATTTGTTGATGTCTCGTTCCTTCCATGTACCTTTTCTTCCTCACCCCAAGTTATCTGTCAGAAGCAAATTTTAAAAGTTCTGATGACTTAAAAATAAAAAAGTTGCTTATCTTTGTGGAATAGTTAACATCTTTACAAATCAAGGTATTGAAAAGAGGGAATAAGGTGTCCGGTGAGGAAAGTAGAGTTAGAGCAAATTTATACAAATCAAAGATGGTTAAAGTCTCGACTAATTCATCCCCTTCGGAGCGGGGGAAATGAAAATGCAGAATCAAAGAGCGGAAAATATACAAAAATATGCATTGTCCGGGAATCGAACCCGGGTCACCCGCGTGGCAGGCGAGAATTCTACCACTGAACCAACAATGCTATATGCTGAAATAGATTTCATTTGATGTTTCGTGGACCCCACTTCCATCTTCGCGTATCTTTGCCAAAGCAAAAAAGTTTCAGAAAAAACAATTGTCATTCGTTTTGTTAATACCCTACCCCCAAAGTCTTCTAAAAATGATTTGTTGATGTCTAGTTCCTTTCCTCCCTTAACCCATGATATCTTTCATGAAGCAAATTGAAAAAGTTCTGATAACTTTTTTTTTAAATTGCTAATCATTGTTGAATAGTCAAAAATCTTTAAAAAATCAAGAAATTAGAAAGAGGGAACGAGGTGTTCGGTGAGCAAAGTAGGTTTAGAGGCGATTAAGGAAAGTGAAAGACTATAGATCCCCTTCGGAGCTGGGGGGGGGGGCGGTGAAAACGAAAACGAAAAAAAAAAAACAGTAACGGTTAATTAAGAGCAGAAAATGCAAAAGATGCATTGCCCGGGAATCGAACCCGGGTCACCCGCGTGGCAGGCGAGAATTCTACCACTGAACCAACAATGCTATATTCATTTCATGTCTCCTGCCCTCTACTTTTCTCTCCCCACCTCTTGGTATCTATCCTTTTTCAAAGTAAAATAGTTCTGAAAGATGTTTAGACAAAAATGAGATTAATTGTTTCAATGTTGAATAGCGGAAGTCTTCAAAAACTTTAGGAAATTCCAAGGTTCCACTAGATCCCCTCCAGCTTTGGAGAATAGGAAATAAGAAAATGATGTGAATGAAACTAACAATAATAATAATTATAATTGTAATAATGATAATGATAATAATAACGATGATAATGCTATTGATAATGATAAGGATACTTATGATGACGATGACGATGACGATGATGACGATGATGATGAAGATGATGTAGACCTGTATGTACAGCGGCACTCGTGCTGATAAGGGTGTTCCATCCCGCAAGTGGTAAATGAATAAATTATTTGAAAAAAATGATAATGAAAATGATGATGAAAATGATGATGAAAATGATTTACAAAGTAAAAGGGAGGAAAAATGCATTGTCCGGGAATCGAACCCGGGTCACCCGCGTGGCAGGCGAGAATTCTACCACTGAACCAACAATGCTATATGCTGACATAGCAACTCATTTAGTCAGTCGTTCACACCACTTCCTCTTTTATATACCTACCTTTTCTACCCGACCCCTTTGTATCTGTCCAAAAGCAAAGTTAAATAGTACAGAAATTTTTGTTTGTAAAAAACTGTCAATCATTATTGAATCGTCAAAATCTTTAAAATCAAGGGATTAAAAAGAGGGAATTTGATGTCCAGTGAGGAAGGTAGTTTTATAAAGTATTCAATTGGTAGGCTATAACAGATGACGACCAAACTCAAGAATGTAAATGTAGCAAAATCTATATTATTGGTCAATTTTTATTTCGCTGCCCACAAAATAATTGATTATTTTAATCTGCTTGGTGTCCCAATTGCATGTAATACTTTAATGTGATAACCGAATAAGATTCGTTGGCTGTCAATAATAATCGCGACACGGCTAAATTGAATATCGCTTTATACACGTCATTAATTGTAGAAGAAGAAGAAGAAAAAGAAGAAGAAGAAGAAGAAGAAGAAGAAGAAGAAGAAGAAGAAGAAGAAGAAGAAGAAGAAGAAGAAGGAGAAGATGAAGAAGAAGAAGAAGAAGAAGAAGAAGAAGAAGAAGAAGAAGAAGAAGAGAAGAAGAAGAAGAAGAAGAAGAAGAAGAATAAGAAGGAGAAGAAGAAGAAGAAGAAGAAGAAGAAGAAGAAGAGAAGAAGAAGAAGAAGAAGAAGAAGAAGAAGAAGAAGAAGAAGAAGAAAAAAAAAGAAGGAGGAGGAGGAGAAAAGGGGAAGAACAACAACAACAAGAATAAAGAGAAAAGGGAAAAGCAGAATAAGAACAACAAAAACAAAAACAGCAACAAAAACAAGAATACACAGAACACGAAAAGGAACAAAGAAATTAACAATTAAAGATCAGGAAGAAACAGGAAAATGGATTCAGGTCAGTGTACTGTCACACTTCTTTAACAAGAGATGAACACTGTTTTTTTTTTTTTTTTTAAACAAGTAAATGCCTGTTTCAAGTTGACTTGTGCCTGAAATGCCTCAGGTTTTTTTCTCCAATATCAGGCTTGCTGCTGCATAAGCAGTGCACGTGGCTTATTAAAATTCGGGAACTCCAACCAAGAAATGACACAGATGTCGCTTTATTGACAGGAGATATGATTAGGTTTGTTTAAGAGATAATAATAATAATAATGATAATGCAGCATGCGAAATATGAATTCAAATACGGAACAAGGTGCTTTGAGACCATATTCAGGGCGGTCAAATTTGATCGACTTTAGTGCAAACTGTACAGAATAGATCAAAAGTATAAAAAGCCATAAATTATTGTCTTTGTTCTGTGCTTTGACATTATTTCTTCACATACTCATACTTTCAATTAACCCTGATATTCTGTTTTTATCTAAATTCCGTTAAATGGCGGTTGAAATGTTCTTAATTTATGTCGCATTACATAAAAGTGGCTCGCATTGTACAATAACTACAGGCTGACACACACACATGGATAATACACTAAAGTACATTCATGCATCCCTTCCCTCGCCTCCCTCGCTCCCCTCCTCTTCCACCTCTTACTGTTCCGTTCGATAGGAGGGGGGTGTAAGGCACGTTTCCCCCATGCCCCTTGTATCTACCCCATGACATAGAGATAATTAGGCTTCATATAAACAATCACATTCTCATTGTCAAGTCATTGCTTTCTTTGGAAGACTGGTGATCTTAAGCACACACACAGACGTATCGCCATGAAGACTGGAGGAATCATCGCCCTGTATCTGCTGGCATATGCCTTGCAAATTTGTAAGCTAACTACAGAGATTATTAATATTAGAATTCCATTATTACTTCACATTTATCAACGTGATCAATATGACAGTAGAAATTTCATCACGTCATTACAATTTCAGTTATCCAAATTCATAATAATTCCATCTCACTAAGCATCTTACTTTCACTCTCTCCCTTCTCTTTATCCGTCTTTGTAAGATTTGTCCCCATTTTTGTTTTCGTTCTATCCCTGAAACCTCTTTTCTCTTTTATATCATCTGGGGGTGTTTCACAAAGACTAAGATCGACTTTAAGTTGGACTCAACTATGGCAGGCCATTCATGCCACTGTTTGCTCTCACCGTTTACTGGCATTGGTCTCTCAAGGGACGTACAAATGATGGTCACAAAATATTTAATCTACAGAATTTATATTTTTTGATAATTCATTATTGAAGGAAAAGATATTATCTAAAGATCATAATGGTGAGAGCAAATAGTGGCATGATCGGCCTGCCATAGTTAAATCCAACTTAAAGTCGATCTTAGTCTTTGTGAAACACCACCCCACCCCTGATCTTCACTCATCATTACCTTCATTCCCCTCTCCTCAGTGTTTTTTTTTCTTCTTGTTCTTCAAACGTATAATGAGACGACTGGACATGACATAAATTGCAGAGATTCACCTTACCATACTTTGTTATTTTATCATATTTTCATGTGATGTGTATATATGTTGTTTTCTTTATTCAGCTTAATTGGTGCAAAACAGATTTTCAAGAAATATACCATTACTACATAACCTAGAAGAAGCATTGAGATAAACTGAAGACATCTTCGACTTGCACTCATCAGAGTAAACTGGTTAATCGTTTTATATTATATATTATTATATTATTTTATATTTTATATATTACATTTAAAAAAAATAAATATTACTATTATTATCATTATTATATTATCATTATTTTTATCATCATGATGATCATCATCATCATCATCATCATCATCATCATCATCATTATTATTATGATCATTATTATTGTTCTTATTATTATTTGTGTCATAAGTGTCATAATGTATGTACCATGTATAACATTATATGAGTATTTTGTAAATTTGAAGAATAGAAAATCGGAAGAAAACAAAAGTTTCTTTGAATATGAATATGAATTTGAATATGAAATATCAAATATTTGTTTCATGAAATTGCATTTAGACGCCGGCGGTTCCTGCTCGAATCGATGCGGCTCCAATAACAACAATTATGACTGTCAATGCAACTCACAATGCATCAATTATCAAGATTGTTGTGCGGACTATTTCATCACATGCAAAGGTTACATTTCATTTACATTTTTTCTTTCTCTTTTAATAATAATTATGTTGATAATGATAATAATGATGATAATAATAATAATTATAATGATGATAATGAAAGTGATATTAATAATTACAAAATATATATATAATAATGGTAGTAATAATCATAATGATAATAATAACAATAATAATTGTAATTGATTTGTAAGGCGCCATATTCATTTGAAATCAAAATGCAAAGGGCGCACTTGTGCAAGAAAAATGAAAATCACATACTTCACATTACTCCAAATTACCCATAATTAATATTGAATTAAGCGAATCTATTTATTTAAGAAAAGGAGTCGACAAGCTTTACGAGTCAGATCTGACCGCCCTCGCCGGTGACCTTTGGAACAAGGATGTCAACCGACTGAGTAGCTCACAGTACTCTATCAACAAACAGACAAAACTCACCGACTATGACCCAGCAGTCGACAGGAGTTCCAGCAAGTAAGATATGGGTGAGGTCTTTAAAGGTCAGGGGGCACCCCTCGCCCCCACCCCCTGATATTTCTGGGGAAAAAGTACATCGACCACTGTTTGCATTTGTCAAAAAAATAAAGTCAATCCGCAAATAAAATGATGATTTCTTCCGGTGAGAGGAGTGGAAGTCCTGATTGGAAGTTTTTGGCAAATTTAGAATTAAGTAGAAGGAGGATGAGACGGAGACGTAGACTAGTAATAGTAGTGGTCCTAGTGGTGATGATGGTGATGTTGGTGGTGGTGGTGGTGGTGGTGGTGGTGGTGGTGGTGGTGGTAGTAGTAGTAGTAGTAGTAGTTGTAGTAGTAGTAGTAGTAGTAGTAGTAGTAGTAGTAGTAGTAGTAGTAGTAGTAGTAGTAGTAGTAGTAGCAGTAGTAGTAGTAGTAGTAGAAGTAGTAAAGAAGTAACAATATAAAAGTATACTTATTATACATTATATTATCAACATCGTCATCATCAACATCGTCATTACAAACCTTATTACTTCTACTATAACTATAAATGACGTTGTTTCATTGTTATTATTATTATCGTTATTGCTATTTTCTTAAATTGTTATCATCACCACTCCACTCCTTAATATCATAATCTTTCCCCGTCACTCCTGTAAACAGATTCTTTACCTCCGTGACGACAAGCAACCTGAAGGGAACATGGCCGTCATTCCAAAATCTTCTCGATAATTACGTCATCAAAACCGGTACATCGGAAAAGGTCTCAAGCGGCGAAGCGGCTGAGATGGACACGTTCATGAACAAGATCATGGCGACTACTGTGATGACCACCACCTATCAACTACTTAACGAAAAACGTACGTATTTTTGTTGTTGATATGTTGTAGTTTGTTTGTTTGTTTAATTGGCTCCTATAGGTTTTTTGTGTACTGATTGAATGTCTAGTGGATGAACCGCTATACCACAATTTACGTTTGTCATATTTTTCCCCTTTCACAGGGTTCCTTTAAAACACATCAAAGATTTTTAAAAAATATATATATATATATACATCCTCACATATACAATCATCTAGAATTTGAAACGGGACTGCACTACTTGTAGCTTCTTGCGCCCTCTATATATAGTCAGGTGGCTTAGCGTCAAATGTATCGATCATCGTTACTTGCCGGATAAAAGCACCATTTTTAGTACAGGGCTTCCTTAGGACCTACTAAACGATATATGGCTAGGAGCCCCCGGCAAAAAAAATAATAATAAATTTAAGGGTGTGTGGGGAGAGGGCATCTTTTGGAGCCCCCAAATGATTTTATAACATTGATTTGTTGTTGTACAAATGCCATTTTTGGTACAGGGCTTCCTTAGGACCTACTTAAAGATATTAGGGTATGAGCCCCCGACAAGAATATCATATAAGGGTGTGGGGCGGGGGGCGTCGCTTCGTAGCCCCCAAATAATTTAGAAGGTAATATAACATTTATTTGTTGTTGTACAAATGCCAGTTTTTGGTACAGGGCTTCCTTAGGACCTACTGGACGATATTAGGGTAGGAGCCCCCGGCAAGAATATCATCTAAGGGTGTGGGACAGGGGCGTCGGCTCGTAGTCCACAAATAATTTGTAAGGTAATATAACATTGAGTTTCTGTTGTACAACGCATTGGGGCCCCCAATCACATATATATGAATATTTATGCCGGAGGCTCCTACCCCTCCTACAACTACAAATAAATGTTATATTACCTTCTAAATTATTTGGGGGCTACGAGGCGACGCCCCTGCCTCACACCCTTATACGATATTCTTGCCGGAGGCTCCTACCCTTATATCGTTCAGTAGGTCCCAAGGAAGCCCTGTACCAAAAAATGGCATTTGTACAACAACAAATCATTGTAATAAATCATTTGGGGGCTCCAAAAGACGCCCTGTCCCCACACCCTTACATTGAAATTTTTGCCGGGGGCTCCTAGCCAAATATCGTTTAGTAGGACCTAAGGAAGCCCTGTACCAAAAATGGTGCTTTTATCCAGCAAGTAACGATAATTTCACTAAGCCACCTGACTAATAACAAACAGTGCCTAAACGGTACCCGTTGGTTACACATGGTCCCCTTTTTTAAATGTAAATATTGAGAGCTGATTTGATGAGATAACCACCTGTCAGTGACTATGCATGGAGGTCTAATCCCTCCTGACCAAACTAATGCAGACAGGCTTTAGTATTGAGTTTATTACTTTATGTGTTTATGACCGACAGGTTACTTCGACGACAAGGCATCTTTCAAGAAGTACGTAGAGGGCGTGTGGTTCAATCTCTACACCCGGTCTTCAGGGAGTCTGGACTCTTCGGCCTTTGAACACACTTTCGTTGGAGAGATCAAGAATAGTGCTGTATCTGGTTTTCATAACTGGTACCAGTTCTATCTCATGGAAAAGGCTGGTCGTCTAAACTACTATGGATATGTCGAGGAAGCCAATGTAAGTAGTAGTAGTAGTAGTAGTAGTAGTAGTAGTAGTAGTAGTAGTAGTAGTGGTGTTAGTAGTAGTAGTAGTAGTAGTAGTAGTAGTAGTAGTAGTAGTAGTAGTAGTAGTGGTAGTGGTAATGGTGGTAGTGGTGGTAGTAGTGGTGGTGGTGGTGGTGGTGGTGGTAGTAGTGGTAGTAGCAGCAGCGGCCGTATGGTAGTGGTAGTAGTGGTAGTGGTGGTAGTGGTAGTAGTGGTGTGGTGGTGGTGGTGGTAGTGGTAGTAGTAGTAGTAGTAGTGGTGGTAGTGGTAGTAGTAGTAGTAGTAGTAGCGGCAGCAGCAGCAGCAGCAGCAGCAGCAGTAGTAGTAATAGTAGTAGTAGTAGTAGTAGTAGTAGTAGTAATAGTAGTATAGTAGTAGTAGTAGTAGTAGTGGTGGTGGTGGTGGTGGTAGTGGTAGTAGTAGTACTAGTATCATTGAAATGGACTGCCATATAATGTTTAATATCTAATATATAATGTCTAAGATATCCGATGATTAGATATGGAAATACATTTGTCGGGTTTATATAGCTATAGGCATACTGATATCTTACCGCCCCCCCCCCTTTTTTTTCTTTGTTGTTGTTGCTGTAGCCTAACCTGATACTGCTTCAATTCAGCGTCGACAACTACGTCAAGAAGCTTTCGTCGCTCATGCACGGTGTCAGTCCTGAGTTCGAGCTCGCTCTCTTCACCACCTGTTTTGTTTCGAAGCCGGGTTCTTCCTGTTCTTTCAAACTTCAGGGCAGCACGGTTAGAATCCAAACGTACGACTACAATGGCGGTTATATCGGATCCGCTTATTTTAACGTGTAGTCGTTTGAAGAAGACCAAATCGTCACCATTTTAAGGATCCTCTCTAACCCACTCAAAAATCAACGAATACAATCAACATTTTGTCATTAGTGAAAGAGACTGAGAACAATCAGATGGACCTCCCACACACACCCTCTTCCGCCCTTTGAAATTCAATTAAATTAAATTCAATTCAATTCAATTCAATTTTATTTCACATCTCTTTAAAAACACAATAGAAGATCTTCAAACAAATCAGAATAAATTAAACAGTATAACATTTTGTTTACATGGCACTATGAAAGTAGGATGAAGGGTGGTGGATGCGAGGGATCAACAAAGGCTTATATATCGCCATGTCTGGCGATCTTGTACAATTGATATAATTGATATAATCCCCTATATCCCTATATCCCCTATATTACCACACTTCAAGAGAAATACATATTAAAATAAACAAATCCAATCAAACAAACAGATAATATAACAAAGCATAATCACATAAAACACAACATAACTAATTACATAAATCACATAAAAGGCAATTACATCGAATAAAATTACTCATTATTAAGAAGATAAGATTCATATTTTTTTCTGAATGCAATAAAATGTTATGTAGATTCACTCTTCATGTCAATATCAACCCAGACATGGCGATATATAAACCTTTGATGGAAATATGATGCAAAATGGAGAAGCTTGCTTTATAAGCTTGTGTTTAATAGCGTTGTATCAAAGTCAGTATGAATAAATAGATATGGAAACAACTTATGTACTATTATCCATTCACCTATCTATTTATTGATTTAATAATTAATTTATTATGCATCTTTACCGGTCTACTATACAGTTCCATGCATACATGGAGCGTACATGGACCTGGGCCCTGTTTCATAAAACTTGATATCAATAACAAGTTACAAGCTACTGTTATAAGCTACTGACATCATGGCATCTGATTGGCTGAGAGCAAATGTGTCATAGAAATTTAGCATTTGTTATAGATAACAAGTTTTATGAAACGGGCCCCAGGTATAGAATGACAAACAGTAACAATTGAGGATGCACAAAGGAAACATGTGCATAATGTACATGTATACAAATTCATCACACATTAAGTGAATAAATAGAGATAATGCTTAGAGAGAGACAGGCAAACAGATAAACAGAGCTAGAGATATAGATACTGAGACTCGGAGAGAGGTAGACAGAACGTAAGAGAGGAAGAGATAGAGAGACAGAAAGAAAGAGTAAGCGACATTATATACAACGAGAAAAATTGTAAGAGAGACAGACAGACAGACAGAGAGACGGACCGAGATAAAGAGACAGACTGAGAGAGAGAGAGAGAGAGAGAAAAAAAGACAGAGAGAGGAAGACAGAAAGTCAGAGAAAGAGATAGAGAGACAGAAAATAATAAAGAAAGGGAGGGGGAGATGACTTTAAAACTAAATTTAAAAAAAAATTTGTCATGCAATAGATTTACCAAAACCGTTATCGATCTCTTTTTGTTTCTTCTTGATAATAATGATAATAATAATAATTATACTACGACGACGACGACTACTACTACTACTACTACTACTACTACTACTACTACTACTACTACTACCACTACCACTACTACTACTACTACTACTACTACTACTACTACTGCTACTACTACTACGACTACTACTACTACCACCACTACTACCACCACTACTACTACCACCACTACCACCACTACCACTGGCAGCAGCAGTACCACTACCACTACCACCACTACTACTACTACCACCACCACCACTACTACCACTACCACCACTACCACTACTACTACTACTACTACTACTACTACTACTACTACTATTACTACTACTAGTACAACTACTACTATTACTACTACTAGTACAACTACTACTACTACTACTACTACTACTACTACTACTACTACTACTACTACTACTACTACTACTACTACTGATTATAATAATAATAGGCCTACATGTATATGTTATCATTTTTGTCAAAATAACAACTTATCAAGAAATAAGTATATAACTTTGCCTAACTAGATGTTAAAATATCAATAGCAACGGATGATACAATACGGACACGTTTCACATGCCATCTTATCTCATCGATGTATCTATTAATCTAGGCCTATATCAGTTTCCATTTCAATATCTTGCTAACCGCTCAGTTACAGCTGCATATGTAGTGCATGTTGTTTCCACGCTGTAACTTAATGGCCCTGTTTCATAAAACCTGTTATTATTAACAATGCTACATTTCTATGACCGATTTGCTCTCAGCCAATCAATTTCAGTAGCTTTTAGCGGTTATTGTAACTTGTTATTGATATCAAATTTTATGAAACTGGGCAATGAAGCATTACGTTATTGACGATATAGATTAAGTTTGTTGAAGAAATATCAATAATAAAATAATTGTTGACAGAACAATGTGTCAATATCTTCAGTTTGTATTATGTGTAAATATGGGGAATGAGAGATGGACATCATGTTCGGGGCAGTCAAATTTATTCCCAAAATATAGGCCAAAAAGGGAGCAGAATCGATTAACAACCTAATTGTAAGGAGCATGTCGGCTAACATATACAGTAGATATATAGCCTATATTTGTCTGGTGTTACGTATTGCACAAGTCGGCATACAAAAATTTAACAATTTTTTTTCAAATGAAATGATTGTGTTGATATGATTAATTATTGATAGATAAAGTTTGTTACGGCTGCTAGTACGGCGCTCTGTCATTTCAATGAATTTGCTCATACCAGCGTGGCAACATACCCATTATTTTACTTTACCTCGGAGGATGGTGGCAATTGTAGATTAAAGTCACGCCAAAGGACGTTAGTGCAGTGGCAGGGACTATTTTATCATTTTATACCTTTTATATAAAACACCATTTCCCATGATTACGACAATAAATAGTGCTCGTTGCACGCAGGGAGCCATTTGCATACTAATATTAATATAGTGGCTAATTGCCTGTACCTGTGTACAGGCTTGATAAGCGCAGATAATAACGAGGTCGAAATGGCACCTGTGCGGCAGGCATGACAGCGATCTCGGCGATGTCGTGAAAGAGATATAATTGGCCTACATTTAGTTGGAAGACAATCCATCGATTTGTCAGGTCTATGACCTGCATAAGGGTAGTCATGAGTAATTAAGGGGACCGTACACTCCCTTTGTTCATCCACTTTTAAAAAGAAAAGAACAGGAAGATAAAAGAACAGAACAGAAAGATAAATGTCAAACACGGATCGTGAGCTTAACCCGAATGTAACTACGTGACTCTATGCTTTGTGCGTCATCCCCTCCCCCTCTCTGTTCAACGAGTCTGGCTATACCCGCGGTGGAGACCTGTCTATCATGACTTGTATTTACTCTGCCATAAAGAGACGTCACTGATTATATCAAAAAAGGAGATAAAAGATTTTTGCTCAGATATCATTTTCAAGCAGGTGTTCAGTTTACCACGGCATTGCACGTTGGTGGGCCCGTGTTTTAAATGAAATGGTGTGTGCTCGTCCGGCGACCCCAACCTTTTTGCGCATAATTATTGCCCCCCCCCGAGCGTATTAAACCCGATAATGCATGCAATGAGAGCTGATAAAAAAGAGGGGCGAGTGCCTCACGTCCCCACCCCTGCCCCTCTCGGTCTTATTAACTAATCAATCTTTTACCCTTACCCTTTTCCCTTTACTCTTGCCAAAATTCGACATCTGCAGATATTAACTCTGTATAATTTTTGTTTGTTTGTTTGTTTGTTTGCTCTTCTACTACATCTATCATATGTGGGATTTTGTCCGACAACCACCCCATAATTATCCTTGGTCGACCCCCTTGTGGTGGTCATTGTCTTTGATCAGTCTACAAGGAGCTCAGGAACATCGTCTTATCATTCTGAAGGGGGGGGGGTGCCAAAATTTGCCGATTAGGTAGCCGAAATTTATCCACCAAGCAATTCAAAGGAGGGAGAAAGGGAATATGGGTCGTCAAATTTTGAGATTTGTCGGCAGCTTAAGAAACAGAAGAACAAAATTAACGACAGATGATTGTTAACGGGGGCATCGCCCACCCTCCTCAGCGACACCCCTGGATACGCCAATATTCTAGGTGGTGATAAGATAAAAGCGATGCAGTGCTAACTATCTGGCCATAATCCAGGTTGTTCTTTGCCCACCAAGCAGCGTCTGATCGAGTCGTCAACATGTTGGTCACTTCTGTTTTTTTCCTGTGCCTTGTCCTGCACAATGGCATCTCAGGTTAGTACTTTGAGTTGTGATGATGGACCGGCACTGGAGGCGTGGAAGTGTCATGGTATAGTGGTTTATTCACTTGACTCTCCATCCAAGGGTTGAAGGTTCGAATCCCACCCCGGCCCTAACGTCCTTTGGCAAGATATTAATCCACATTTGCCACTCTCCGCCTATAAGTGTACGTTAATGGATACCGTCCAGGCAATTGCTGGGGTAATAATAATTGCAAGACTCTCAGGGAGAACAGCAGTGACGCTGATGAGGCTTCCCTGGGTAAAAAAATATATTGTTATTATATTATAACTACCATAAATTGCGAGAAATTCCGAGAAAATTGAGATAATTCAGTGGAAAATCATCCTAAAGAGGCCCTACTACCCCTTTTGTCTTCAAGATCTCCATGTTTTTTCGCCCTTTCCTCATGTTTCTAGATAGTTTGTGTTTTGTAAGTGTGGAGGGGTTGTGTTGCTTCATGGTATCCTCCTTTGCCACCATTCCGGTTTGGTCCTCCAGCGAGTCATAATTAAAACCTTTAAGATCACAATGTGCATCCTTCATTCCGTTGCAGGACAGTGAGTGACTCCTTTTGGTGATGTTTTGGCAATCTTTTAATCCAGAATGCTAGGAAATACACACTTTACATGAGTGGAAAGAGCCCCCAAAAAAAAAAAAAAAAAAAAAAAAATATATATATATATATATATATATATATATATATATATATATATATATTACTAAAGGTGTCAGTATAATGCTATTACTAGAAACAAACTGTGACGAGGGACTAAATTTTTTACCGGTTATTTGTGCGTTTAATTCACAGCCAACATGGCTGCGTCTCGACTATCCGATTATAAACCGGGAAGGGCTAGGCCCCCTTTTGACAGGCTAGTTGTAACAAACACTATACTAATCATTAAAGCCTCTGAAGTAGAATATAAAATCACTATTTTAGTGAACATATCGGCAATTTGTTGGTAATATTTTTGCAATTGTCTTTCACATTGGTTCATTTAATAAACAATTGTACTTGTTTTTAAACTGTGAAGGAGTTGAGAGTACGATTAATAGTTGCTGATTTAAAGAGAAGTAGCTGATTAATGTGGAAAATAGAACATTCTGAATGTTATGGGTTAAAAATTTATAACGCAGTCACACCGACAAGACCAGGGCCAGAACGACAAACAACGAACTTGAATTCTAATGACGACGAATGGCTCAAAATCGGTCGGTTTGGAGCCGGTGTATGAGCATGATTGACGCTGTGAATTATCACATTAGTTTTATTAACTGCCATTTCTAATATCATTTTCTGATCATATGAATTTGATTCAATCCCCTGCATTATTATATGCATAATCAAAGCTTCGGCTGACTCATGTTCCGGGAGGTGCAACTCGGGCCACGATTCTTCGAAGAGCTGCCAATGTAACAGTGCTTGTGAGACCTACGGGGACTGCTGCGTAGACTACCAATCTGAGTGCCTTGGTAAGAAGTTTGCTGTTAATGGTGATGGTAGTGCTGATGCTGTTGATGTTTTTGTTGATGTAATAGTTGATTGAATTTGTAATAATTCATCTCCCCCTACTTGCTGCAAGCCTGAGATTCCGTGAAAGGCGTACCATCGATGTGTACGGATTCGTGGATCACGCCTCCTTTATGTTGCAACAGCTAAAAGGAGATATCGCAATCGCGAAATAAATTAACATTCGCCGCGACACTAATGTCCCTTGGCGAGACAGTAATCTACGTTTGCTAATCTCCACCCAGGTGAAGTAAATGGTACCTGGTAGTAAGTATTCCTTGAATGCTTTAGTGCATTTATAGCATAGAGGCGCAGCTAAAGCCGGGGTAATAACGTGATATTTGTATTAAAGGTATAGTTGAGTTTTGTTACAGAGGGCGCTACACAAAATAGTTTTTGTGAGATAATGAAAATCTGGGGGTCTAAAATTACCTTCATAGCAATTTTAGGTTCTAAAAGGGCACTAGAAATGTCATAAATAAGAATAAGAGCAATAACCATGCACTTTGAAGGCATTTGCGGTCTTAAACATGAACTCAACTATCCCTTAGCGCAGTAGTTTTGTATAGTAGCAGCGCTATATGGGCACATTATTATATTGATAAGAATATGAATGTGAATATGAATATTAATATGAAAGTGATCAAGAATATGAATAATTACTATTGGGAATTAATGAAAAATATAAATGTGAATATGTATTGCAATGAGATATGTCAGTGGCTTCTAACAACTTTTCTAGGGGTTCACGAGACTTTTTATTTTTTATATTTATTTTTAATTTAATTTCATGATAGCATTGTCAGTTACAAAGTTGCTTTCCATAATGGCCCTGTTCGTCTAGATTAGGTATGTATTATTAGATAATGACATTTTAGAAAAATTAACTAAGATCTTTATACATCTACCAAATAATGACTTTAAGATAAGCTAATAATAATTTATCAATGATGAAGGCAAATGCAAGGCTTCGTTAAAAACATAAGGGGGGTATTTTATTACAAAAAGTTAGTAACATATAACATTTATTTCAGGATTTGATCACATATCAGCTTGTCGTTTGCTATTTAATACTTACCAATGTACATTATTCTACACACAAGGTGGGGAGTATTCGTGTAGCTCGAGATGTAGCGAATCCTACAACTCAGCCAACCCCTGTCATTGCAACGATAAATGTACGCAATACAGCAACTGCTGCACAGACTACGACAGCATATGCTTGGGTAAGTCTCTCCATAGATGCGTACCATTAAAAGTGTACGAATCACCTGCAAACAAAATTATTTGTGTATAGCTATAGAAAATAGAGGATAACATTTAAAGCCCACGTAGATGACTCGTACGGAACCGAAGACGTAATTGGCACATGCAGAAAATAAATGCAAGAACCCCAAAGTTCCTTCCCCTTTTCCCTCTTAAAGCCCCACACTCTTATTCTTCAAGAACCTCGCCTGGACTATTTTCATTTTCCTTCTTCACTCAATCTTATACATTTATTATTGAATGGTGTACATCATTTTAATATATGAAGTGTTCATAAATAGACATAATGATTCAAATTCAATTCATTTGTTTCACATAAAACAAAAAATTACAATGCATGCAGAAATAGATATTGAAATTATAGAAAATGTATTGCTACGATCTATCTACATGTACCAAATACGACTTTAAGGCAAGCTAATAATAATGTATCAATGAAGGAGAATTTAAAGACCACGTTAAAATAAAGGGGTGGGGAACCCTAACCAAAAATAAAGAGACAAACAAGTGACCAACAAGAACAGAAAATAAGAAGTTTAAAACAATATCTAACCATACAATTTAATACTAATATCATTAAGATAAAGTGTGTTTTTTTTTGGGGGGGTGGTGTGGTGTTATTACAAAAAGTGAGTAACATACATGTGTTTCAGGATTTAATCACATATCAGCTTGTCTCTGGCTCTTCAAATCTTATTATGAACGCTATTCCACAAACCAGGTGGGGCAGATCCGGGGGTAGATTCGTGTAGCTCGCGGTGTGGCGAATCCTACAACTCAGCCAACCCCTGCCATTGCAACGACCAATGTACGCAGTACGGCAACTGCTGCACAGACTACGACAGCTTATGCTCGGGTAAATCTCAATAGATGCGTACCAATCACCTTCAAAACATTTTTTGTTTAGAATTTTGCCATAGAATGTATACAAAACATTCTCAAAAAGTTTGCCTCTCAGGGGCGGATCCAGGATTTTCCTAAAGGGGGAGGGACGTGAAATGTACGAAATTGCGAGCGCGAAGACGTCCGGTCTGGGGCCCGCTGAAGGGCCTCGAAAGTTTTTTGAACCATAAGATGCGCTTCGGTACATTCTGAGGCATTTCTGAATGCTTAAACTGAACATTTATGTGAATATTTCCAAGCCTTTTTTACTGCATTTCTCCGGGAAATAAATAAAAATGGCAAGTTCAGCAATGGCGAAGTTTGAACATCCGTTTTCCAGGGGGGGGGCCGTGAAATGTACCAAGCACCAAGAATGGTATAAAGGCAAGTTGTGGCGCCTACGCTTTAAGCGTGCCCGGTCGCCCTGATAGAGGGGTCGGAGAGCATTTTTCTTTAATCTACAGCAAACCGGTGGGATTCGTACCAGCCACCACTGACCAATCAGAGACAAGAAACAAGACCCAGTGACATCACGTCGACCAACAGAATGTGCAACTAATCCTAGCAGGCTACGGTCTGACTATTAATCTTGTCTCTCCCTCTTTTAGCTTCTCTTTTTGAGTCTCTCTCTCTCTAGCTCTATATCGTGTTAATATTTCCTACACGCCCCCTCCCTGGATCCACCCCTGCCTCCCCCCTCTTATTCTTCAAGAACCGCGCCTGGTCTTTTTTCATTGTCCTTCTTCACTCCATCTTGTTCATTGTTATTATTTCATGGTTACATCATTTTAATATATAACGTGTTCATAAAATGACATAATTATTCAGATTCAATTCATATGTTTCACATCTCTAAACAAAAAATAAAATGCATGCAGAAATAAACAATTTAAGAACAACATTGTTCAGAAAATGTCATATTAAACGAATGATAATAATTATATGTAAAGCGCTTAAAGATGGTTTGTTCTTATTATTAAGTGCAATATCATTCGAGAATAATTTCGTTATTATTGTAGGTGGAGGAAACCCCGGAGAAACCCTTTCATCCCTGGCTGAGGCATTATGGGAAGCTGATGACAATGGTATCAGCGGTTCAGACCTGGTCTTCAATAGACAGGCATACCTTAGCAACTACCAGGCACGAAACGACTTGTCATCCCAGCCGTGAGTCGAAAAATGGCCCATGCAATTTTGGGACTCGAGAAAGAATTTCTATGTAGTATATATATTATTATTATTATCATTATTGTATAAAATCATTTTTATTATTATATTATTGTTATTATTATCATTATTATTATTATTATTATTATCATTATTATTATTATTATTATTATTATTATTATTATTATTATTATTATTATTATTATTATTATTATTATTATTATTATCATCATTTTTATTATCATCATTATTACTATTATCATTATAATTGTTATTGTTATAATCATTATCCTTATTATTATCATTATCATTATTATTATTATTATCATTATTATCATTATTATTATTTTTATCATTACTATTATTATTATTATTATTATTATTGTTATTGTTATTATTATTATCATTATTTTCGATATTATCAACGAACAGGATCGCAACTAGTTTAACCTGAAGCAATTTCAACGGTCCTGTGACGGTCCCAGTCATCTAATGCGCGGGTATGACAATGATGTTTACGTAATCCGAACATGGTTTCCATTGGATTTACAAAAGGGTATTAAAATTGTCCTTGAGTTGATTTTTCATTAAATAGTTGCGATCATTTTTACTATGATAATAACAATGATAATAATAACAGTAATAATTTGCATAAAGTTGCCTTTTCGGGGGTTTTTTTTTCTTCTATTAATCCCTCCCACACTTATATAAAGATAATGAAAAAGCTCCCAAATTGTTTAATACCTTTCCCAGAAATTCTCTTTAATATTTTCAATTCAATTCAATGCAATTCTGCACAGTCTCTTCACCTACGTCAACCCTGCCAAGCTTGATACAGGAACATGGCCGACGTTCAGGGCTCTCCTCGACAACTACAACCTCTTCACCGGCACCACGGATACTAACACCGCTAGAGAGACACAGGAGATCGAAAACTTCCTCGACGAGGTATTCAATACCAGGGTGATGGACTTGACGTATGATTACATGTTCAATAAAGGTGAGAATTCATTTTGGGGTCTGTTTGTATATTTGTTTTTGTTTTGTTTGATCTTGTGCTGTTATGGTTTGCCTCTCCTATTTATCCTCTGTCTACGATGATCTTATTGCTGGAAGTCGACAATGATATTTTCAGTTGTGTATGCATGATTCATTTAAAGCGGGACTGCACTACTTGCACTGACTACTTGTAGCTACTTGCGCCCTCTATACAGCCAACAATGCCTAAGCGGTACCCGTTGATCCCCACGGTTCCCTTTTTCTTATATTAATTGAGAGCTGATTTGATGAGATAACCACCTGCCAGTGACCACGCAGGGAGGTCTAATCCCTCCTGGCCAAACTAGTGCAGATAGGCTATAAATAATACTTGAGTCACCCTAATGTTGTACACGAAACGTCATTTAGATTGCGTCATTACCTGTGCTAATAAAGGCAAGGTGGCAATTGGCTCATACGCCAGCAAGTAAATGGACTGTGTGCACTGTTTATCTTGTAATCTCTTTTGGACTTGCGGTGTTTGAAAGAGAGCAACAGCATGTAAAGGGCATAAGGGTTGACGGCACTGCAATGTGTTACCTATGCGTCACGATTGTTCATCTGAGTGAGATTGTGATCCATTCACATATGCATGTGTCAAACGCAGAGTTTTCTGTGTCCAACCCCTTACTTTAGCGTTATAATAGCTTAATTGTGTGTGTCCCGCAAGAGACTGGCTTCAAATCCTTTCAATATGTTGCCCCCATGCCTGTGAAACATGCTCACTGCATTTCCAAGGAATATTACTTCACTTTAAAAAGAAAATATCTCAAACCATACCTTTACAATTGCTCGTGATCTGTCCATAAACTAAGGGACAGCATCTTGTATCCTCTGGAAAATGCGCTATTTATATCCGGTAAAGAGCTAAATACATCTACGATGTTTCTAATCGCAAATTACAGATTCAGTCGGATTCAGGCCTGCCTGCTCACAATGTATGCACATTCCCCACTTTCTGGGGATCATTCCAGCCAGGCGCCAGTTTACAGACTCTCACAGTAATGAGCGAAATTATATAATACTTCTACCCCCTCTCTCTCTCTCTCTCTCTATTTATATATATATATCTCTCTCTCTCTCTCATTATCTCTCTCTAATATCTCTCTCTCTCTCTCTCTCTCTCTTTATCTCTTTCTCTTTGTCTCATCTCTCTCTCTCTCTCTTACACACACTCTCCTTTTCCCCTTACTTTATCTCTCTCTCGCTCTCTTTCCCACACACTCTTCCTCCTCACTCCTCTACAGGTTACTTTTCGTCACTCTCTGCATTCAGGAGCTACGTCGAGCAAATCTGGTTCACGTCCTACTCCCGGTCCAGCGGCGTCCTCGACTCGTCCGCATTCGAGCACACTTTCGTCGGCGAGGTCAAGAGCGGCAAGGTCAGCGGCTATCATAACTGGCTAGCCTTCTACGAGGACGAGCTCGAAGGAAATGTCAACTACTACGGTTACACCAGCGACAACGAGGTGGGTGACGAAATAGCCCTCGTTCAGATATGACAAGGCTAAACCGCTATACGTAAAGTGTATACGCTTCACACTCCTGTAACTTATATAGGACAGAGCTCAGGAGTGAATCCGTGCGAGACGTTTGTTGCACGCAGGTGCCATTCATTTGCACTTAAAAAAAAAACAAGGAGTTTTTTTTTTTGGGGGGGGGCTGCAAATGGGACATAGTACCTTTAAGGGGTGGCGTCCATGGCTAGTAATTGCGCCTAGACCTGTTCTGTCAATGTACATTGCCTGAATGCCCTTGAAAGACGCAGTTGAATTAACAGCTCGTGTGCATCTCTCCTACGCTCATATAAAAATATAACAATTGATGATGATGATGATGATGATGATGATGATGGTGAAGATAATGATGGCTTCCTCTATATCGCCGTTATCATGGAGCATTAAAGTATTATTAAAGTATTATTCAAAGTTTAATACTCATATTTCTATCACGGTTCTCCATCCATCCATACATCCATAGCCCAACCAAGTTCTGATGCAGTTTCGCCTTGACGCCGATAATGGTTCCTCGTATTACAAGGAGCTGGCCTCCATCCTCTACGGAGCCAGCCCGGAGTTCGAACTTGCCATCTTCACGGTTTGTTTCAGGGAGAACCCCAATGCTCTGAGTACCTTCACCATGGCCGGTGGGCTAACCCAGAAAGTACAGACATGGGACTACAATGGAGGATACATCGGATCCGCCTACTTCAGCGTCTAAAAATGGCCGTTTACAATCTAGCCTTTGGTTGTCTTGTCATTGGATATTATTCCCCTTATCCTATTATTTCATTCAATCAAATTCCATTGTATAATAATATCTGTGGTCTTGCACAAAAGGAACATATACTTGGGTTTATCTCTCTCTCTCGCTGTTTCAGGAAGCACTCGTTTTCCCAAGGTTCATGACTCCGAAAATACAACAAATATTTTAAACATATATTAACATATATATCATACATAAACATATATATACGATATATTATAAACGTAAATATAAACATGATTATATAATTTACCGTGACGGTCGGATTTTTCGAATTCAGTCACGGGCTATATTAATTTTCCAGATATATTGGTCATAGAATATGTAATAAAAAGCAAATCATATTATGTAAATTATTCTGTTCCACATAAACTGAAATTAAAGCATCCTTGCTGAAAAGAATACATGATTTTTGATTGTCGGTGTCAGTGATATTGTGTCATGGTTTACAACTGGTTAGATTGATGATGTAGAGACACGGTTTCTTAACCCCAACAGCCATTACTTTCTATTCCTAATGTCGTCATGGTTGTGGGGGCGTAACTTGAATTAAAGAAAGCGCTAGTTGAAGTAAACTGTCGGAGTCTCAAGTTGCGTAAAACACAGATGAGAGAAAAACGTTATTTATAGAAATGTTGAATAGATAATTTTGAAAAGCGAAAACGTAGGTGCAAATTTCGCTGAATTTTTAAATATTATAATCCATAATCTACCAGCAAGCGAGTGAGTTGTAATTTTGTCTTCAGAGATAACGATGAGAGAACTTGTATCTTCAACAGATGTTGCATATTACCCTGCCTGTCAGTGAGATAGCAAAGTCTATGCAAACTCATACTCAATTATTAGCATGATTAGAGCGATAAATAGTCTTTATCGTTACCTGTCTGTAGACAGGATTGATAGCTTTTTCAGTTGTATATTTTGAAATGAATAAATATAGAAGTTTTCTTCAATCCAATCAGATTGTAATCCCTATACCGTCTATTTGAAACCAAAAGGGCATTAACCCTTAAAAGTGCTTTCTTGTAAAGCAGTTTTTATGTACTGAAGAGACTACCCTGTATCAATAACACAGAATAAATAATAAACTCTATGTAATATGATATGAGTTAGCGCCTTTCTTACCCCCAAACAAACGATAGCCCTAATATTCCTAATGTGATTATGAACAATAAGTATACAGATGGATAACGTTCAGTCAGTTTCATGAGAATCGAACCCCAAGCCTAACAAGCACCTCATGCACCCGCTGCACACGATGCGTCATTTACCTGACGTTTGACTGCATCAGAGACTTGCGTCATCATTGACGCGCCACGTGAGAGGGGCATCGCGCCCAGAATGGATGCGTGAAATGAACAGTACAATTATTATTTTTAATTACTAGTGCTTTGGATAATTGCCTTCACCGCTTTTCAATTAACTAGTACCTGTTGAACGCGAGGTGTCGATTCGAGTACCTTCACTATGAACTCAATGCACTTAGTGCAAACGTTAGTCATATAACGCACGGCCTGAATTCTTTTCTAATTCATTCATAATTTTTTTTTCATTTACTTTATGGACAATGTCATTCTCGCATGGAGCGTCGAAGACCGCGCCAGTCGCTATATGACGCAGTCCTACGTTAGGCAAACAACGCAAAGAGTGAACATGGTGAAATGGGCATTGCTAATTAGATTAGGACCAAAATGTTGTTAAAGCTACAGAATATCACGGGAAATTCATATTGGTATTATCCCAACAGGAATAATGTAAATGAAAATGAATTAACTATTGTTTTGAATTGATATTAAGCATTTTCCTGCGGACGTGACACGAATTTGGCCTTTGAAACTATTTGGATACTGTACGTATCTCAGCAAAGGTTTATCCACTTCCCCTCAATATCCGTTGTCCTCATATATATAGTACGTGTAGGTGTAGACAGCCAGGGAAAACACCGGGGGCGTATCCCAATCAAACATCATGGCCCCAGTACTGAATGTATGCTATGATATGTAAACAAAAACGAACAAGAGAAGAGATCGAGAGAAAGAAAAGAAAGAAGTAAGAAGACAGTCAGACACACAGTGAGAGACAGACAGACAGGCGGACGGAGAGACAGAGAGAGAGGGTGAGAGAGATAGAGAGAGAGACAGAGAGAGACAGACAGACAGAGAGAGACGACAGAGAGAGAGAGAGGGGGTGCGAAGGGAGTAGAGAGAGAGAGAGAGATACAGAGTATGTATGTATGAGAGGCGAAAGTTGAAGATCCGAATGAAAGTCCCTAACATGCCTAATGTTACATGAGGTGCACACAAGGGGGTATTCTGAATCAGTTCTCAATCAGCTCTGAATCATTTGTGAGTCATATAACGATCTCACATGATATATTTGCCCCTCCCCTTCCCCCTCCGTAAAAACAATCACGCAGTGAGGCCCCAAAAGATTTATATCTGTTTCCGGACAATGCAACAACTTTCAACTCGGGTTTTTACCGATTTGAAAGCTTACTGCGTCGTAATTATGTATATAGATCAGCTACACTTTCATTCTGTTTTCATATGGTCGTGTTGACAAGCTCATATTCCGCCTTTTGAAGTCTTCGTTTTTTATACTCATATCATCATGGGAAAATTGCCGGATAAAGTTCTCCAAAGACTGATTGTTCTACTGGTTACTGTCGTAGCAGTACAAGGTAAGCTCATAATTATGCTTACTTTATTTTGCTTATAATAATTATAGGCCCATTCGATGCATTACTCAAGTCGATGTATAAAGTCGAAAAATTGCGAGCAACAGTCGTGACTGTGCACTATCGAATGGTAAAAGCGGATGGCAGTCAATTATGTTGTTTGGTGATAATGAGAACAGTATAGAATGACGATTAAAATTGATGACGATAAGATTGTAATGATGCTAATGATCATTTTATTGATTATTATCAGAGTAGCAATGCGAATTGTATAACAATAGTGTAATGGTGTTGGCATTACATGGTAGATATGCGTTTGATAGTGTCAATGCTGAAGATGATGGTGGTGATGATGATAGCGGCTTTGAAAATTATACTGATTATGGTAACTAGGTGATGCTGATAATGGTGATGATGATGCCGATGATGATAATGATGATGATGATGATGGTGATGGTGATAATGATAATGATGGTGATGTGAGGCTGATGATGATGATGCTGATGATGATGATGATGACGATGATGATGATGATGATGATGATGATGGTGATGATGATGATGACAATGACGGTAATGAATAAAAGCTGATGATCGTGATGGCTGTGGGGCATGATGATGATTGAAGACGAAGATGATGACGACAAAGACGATGATGAAGATTATGACAATGGAGTTGGTGGTGGAGGGGATTTTTTTTTTTCAATATTTCTTTATTGATTCCATTCAATGCATAAATCCTACATAAACAATTCATCTTGAATACAATAGCCAAGAAACAGTAAGAACAGAAATAAAATAAAATAATTGCATGTTTATCTCAGCTACGAAAATGTTCATTAAGTACATAAACAATCCACCTTGGCTATAATACACTGAGAACCAATTAGAAGAAAAAAATAATTGAATTAAATCGATTTTAATTATACCCCCCCCCCCACATACACAGAAAACACACACACACATGTATACACATAAAACAAAAAAAAACAAAAAAAGAGAGAGAATAAACGAAAAGAAAACAGAAAGAGGAAGAGGAGGGCGGCGGTTGGGAATAAAAGGTCAAACAAGGGTACATCATCCGATCTTGCCATCTCTGATCCCATGACGATATATTCTAACATTGTCTTAAGTTCAAATGTTCCCATTTTTTATAATGAATTATCAATGTATTTCGTTCAGTAGCAATTCTTCTTTATTTTTGTTTGCCTTTAACTAATTTCTCTCTTATTTCTTTCATACTCCCTCCCTCCCTACTAAGAAATAACATATATTTAATTAATAAGACAACATGATTATTTATTTACCCTGATCCAGTTATGTCATCTAGTCCAATGTGAACTTCCTTCCATCCAATCTCTTTAAGATTTGGAAGATCTAACGTGTTACCAAACTGTTCCCATAAATCATTTACCATATCATATTCAGGAAATATGTGCTTATATGTTTCTTCATCTTTTCCACAAAAGGAGCACTTATCAGTTTCGAAACATCGAAACTTCGATTCATATCAAGTGATAAGGGCTCAGTGATAAGTGTTATACGTGATGATTAGCATAACAAATATAATAGACCAGTTTGAATTGAAATTCTCGTCTATTATCTAGTGTGCATATTCTGGGACAAAGAACTGTTTCTATTTCCTTTACCGACATATTATATGATGATTGCAAAGTACAAAAACTAACAGGAGTATCTGCCACATTTTGTATACAGGCTGTAAATAAATTATTCGAACAAACTGAATCTAATTGAAACGTTTTTCTTTGAAAACAAAAAGTCTATTTTAAGACCAGAATGTGCTATCTGCTTCTGTGTAAGTTTCAGTTTCTATTTCTCACGTATGACTACAAAACAAATCTGTAATCAATAATACTTCCTCTTCATTTAATCCCATACATCTGACATAAGTACCTGGCTTCAATTTTCCTTCTTCATCTATAACACGGTACAATGTGTTTGTATGTTTTAAAGATAAAGACCAGTTCTGGTCATGCGATTGCATTGTGAAAGAAACGTTGTGGAATCGATCAGAAAAGGTTGATCATCTAGCATATAAGTATTGGTGTGTACTGCAAGGTTCTGGAATCATCAAAATGATAAGAAATTTGGCCCAGTCTTGGTAAAGTTACAAGCACTGTACACAGAAAGATGTATATGGGACTACGCGACCACGTGCGCGATATACTAATTTACCAAATATATCAATTAGTAGGCGGTTTCCCGGCAAAATTTGTATCATCACGTATTAGTCAAAACATATTCTTTCACATGATTGGTAATGAGAGCTTCCATTTCATTTTTTGAGAGAGGGGCGTTTCCAAAACTGGTCTTTACCTTTAAGAAAAGATTTTCATTAAAATATGTCACTCCCTTCTTATGAATATACCTATTATTACAAAAAGATTTCACTTCCTTTATTGGTTGTATCTTTTTTAATAAACACATTCATATCAGGCCAGGTAATTAACATTTCCTGGTAGTATTTTTGTAATGGTACATGTATGTTAATCATTTCAGGTAAAAGATTACAATTAAAAATAAGATTCCCCCAAAGGGTCTCATTAGAAATTTGAAATAGTGTTTCCATTTCACTTTCTAGTCTCCAGAGTCAAGTTTCTTAATCCACATCACTATTTGTATCTTGACAAAAAGTCAAAAATTGAGCATTTTCAGTCCTCCTTGCTTGTAATATAGATACAGAGTAAACCCTCTAATCATATCACTACCTCGCCATAGAATTTTTTTAAAAACTCATAAGTTTCTTTGAAATCCCATTCCGGCACAGGAAGTAAAGAGCTAACATAAATCAGTTTTTGAGTATGCATATTTTGTATAGTTATCGATGATTATCTGCAGAAAAATTACATGGAATACTAGCAACTGTATACATGTATGTATAGTGCTTTCACAATATTTAATTTGTCTTTTTACTACAAATTTCTTTCCTAAAACTTATATTTTTTCAGCTGTGACATCATGTAGAGGTCGATGTAGTTCTTATAGGCGAGACAGCCCATGTCAATGTAACAGAGCATGTACACGATTCGGAGACTGTTGCCATGACTACCAGACTCTTTGTGATGGAGGTACTTATATACATAAGATAATATATCACTAATCGATTAAAGATAATAGAATATGTAAAAAGAAAAGAAAAAGAAAAGAAAAAGAAATTAAAACAATCATGGAAAATTATCGCAAAACATTATCTGGAAGTAATTTTTTTTTTAAAAGGTCTTTTAGATAAAATATACTCATTCCATTCGGGACGAGTGCGGGCTTTGTCACAATAGAGCTTTGGGATGGCTGCCTTTCTTTATCCAATTCTTAGTGAATAGTCATCTCAAACACAGTCTTTGTTTTCGCTATTATTTTCTAAACTACTCTCTTAAATTGTCGTCCAAGTAATTTCCATTTTATTTCATTTAATGATATGTATCATTTTAAATTGCTGTTCAATTTCTCTAAACAACTGCCTTTTAAATGACACCTCTATCTCCGTTATCATTGATGATTTCAGGAGGTAGACCTGGAGGAAGACCGGTTGCTAAGCAACCCATCTCATCAGGAGACATATCTCGCCTTGCGCAAAGCCTTTGGGCCGCTGATACCAATCGTGTACCAGGGATGATGTACTCAATCCGTAAGCAGACAAGAATCTCTCATCTGTACAGACGTAGAGATATGTCTCCAAAGAGGTGAGTGGTAGGACGTAACCATCAGACCTTGGGATGGGTACTTATGATGAAGGTGTGGTAACTCCTGTTTGTGATTAATATGAAAATTACATGTATTACCAAAATAAAATGTACACGCTGCATTTAATAATAATAAAATTCTGCTTTTATATAGCGCTTAATACATCTACGATGTCTCGAAGCGCTTTACAGATATACTATTACCCCGGTCATTGATTCAATGCTTGCCCGTACGCACTGTGTGCACAATCTCCACTCCCTGGGGAGTATTCCAGCCAGAGTATTTAACCTGAACAAATTATAGAAACATGTAGTAGTAGATTATTTTCTCTATGGTGTTAAGTGACCAACAATTGCTCGTGAAATAAAGATTTTCGTCCTACAAAAGAAAAAACGTCTGAAAAAGCAAAAAATGCGATTGCATTCATATAGTGGATGATAAAAGAAAGAATATACTACACGCTAGGTATATTTTTGTAATAACTGACTAACCGTCACCCCCGCATTATATATATATATATATATATATCTCACTCTCTCTCTCTCTCTCTCTCTCTCTCCCCTCTCCCTCTCATCTTCTCTCTCCCACCAGTCTCTTCACCAACGTCCTGCCTGCAGCTCTCTACGGCTCCACCATCACACCTTTCCGAGCTCTTCTCAACAACTACGAGCGATCGACGGGCGTGGCGGAGCGGAGGACGACCACCGAACAGCGAGAGATTGATGCATTTCTGACGGCAATTTTCAATACTGATGTCATTCAAAGCACCTACAATCTGCTTTATAATAAAGGTATTATTGGTCGTCATTTTTGCTTAGAGTAACTTAATTTTGAATAAATAATGTAGTTATAAAGTTTACTATTTACTCAGGCCATAACATTTCATGGACATCAAAACTCTCTTCCGAAATTCGCGAGTCGTCCAATCTCGTGAGAAGTGTCTTGCTGAGAAAATTACTGTCATTGTAAGCGAGATTTTCAGGTGGCGAATATTTTCTACTTCACCGCGGTTTTTTCTTTCTTCCTTCATTGGTGCGTAAACATATATTCATACATTTCTCTCTGGCAGTCGATATACAATTAATTCGGGTTTGTTATTTTTCAACGCATTGATTGAATCCCATGCGGTGTATATTTTGATTGAATGTTTTGACAACACTATCTATTTAATAACTTAAATGCCGCTGCTTTTTGGTAATTGCGTAACAAAATGCAATATTTTCTGAAAATCGTCAAGCTTAATTAGATTTTCCTCTCTCGTTTCCACATTTGCAGGTCATTTTTCGTCTAAAGCTGAATTCAAAGACTTCATGAACACCACGTGGTTTGGCTTCTATTCGCGATCAGGTGGCATCCTTGATTCATCTGCCTTTGAACACACGTTTGTGGGGGAGAAGAAAAATGGCGCCGTCACTGGATTTCACAACTGGATTCAATTTTATCTTCAAGAAATGGCGGGAAACCTCAACTATTACGGATACAGAAGTGAAAAACAGGTTAGATTACTGTACTTTTCCTTTGAATAAGAAGCAAACACACGTTGCATATAATGCGCGCATAGCACACAATGAATTCGGATTCTCTGGGAGAGGGGTTGCTAAAAATATGTGCTAAGCTTGAAAGAATATCACATTTTAGGATTCTTCTTCAAATTTCGGATTGGACACACGGCCACATTTTGATATCTTCTTTTGTGTCCGCAAGTCTAGCCAAATTTGGTTTAGGTTTCACCTCGCCTCTCCCGGTTTCGTCCTGAGTTGTGTAGCTACCGTGATCGAGGCAAGAGGGGAACGTGACCCCAATCGAATTAAGCAAAAGAAGGGGAAAAACACGTTAGAAATGGAAATGGAAAGAGGGAAGGAGGAATAATAAAGAAGATCATCACAACCATCCCAACTCTATCTGTTCAAAACAGTTATATTTTAAAGGTACTATGTCTCATTTGCAGGCCAAAAAAATGAAAAGGTTAAATTTCAACGGCATTTGAAAGATAATACTAATTTAGAACTTACCTTTAAAAAAAGGGGGGGGAGCTTGAAAATGTCTTTAAGTGGAAAAATAACGACTATTAGTTGTCAAATCGACTTAAGTGATTGCAATCACCTAAGTAATAGTCTGATTTTCAGACCACTGTACCGAATGGTCGTACGTTCTGTGCTGCGCAAAGATTCAATCAGTTTAATTTCAAGTAGTGGGTTATTGATGTAGACAAATGCTCATGTACCCTTTACAGCTCATTTTATGTATGTTATTACCAAAGAAGAAAAAAGCCAGTCAGTCACTCAATAGTGTCTGACAGTGAAGTCTAGCAAGTAAACGGGTTTCCTTGCATAATTTGAATATTAGGACACTGCTAACGTTTAAATTTCAAAGATAGGACATACATGACATATTCATAATTCCTGCAAAGTTCTACAGAATTTGATGTTGGCTGCAAAAGGGACATAGTATCTTTAATAAGACAGTACATTCTAATTCTTATCTTTCTCATCCTTACAGCCGAACCAACTCCTCCTCCAGTTCAACTGGTCTGGTCAAGTCAAGACTCTTTCCTCGATCATGTATGGTGTCAGTCCCGAGTTCGAGCTCGCTCTCTTCTCGGTATGCTTCATAGCGCGACCCAGCAATCTCTGTACATTCACGCTCAACGGAAATAACGTAGCTATACGGACGTGGAAGATAGAGGGAGACAAACTAGGTGCCGCCTACTTTCACGTTTAATGACTTTTGATAAAAGATCTTTTTCCATCAACGCAGGATGGGGGAGGGTTGGGGTGCACAGGAAAAAATTGTTGGGGCATTGCGTAAAATTATGAACATGACGGACAAAGAAAGAGGACATAATATACAATTTCTCATTCTACCCTCAACAATTGCTGTGGTAGACAAAGGAACATCTCTTCACTGCTGTTATATAAAAATGTGTAGAACAGGTGTCACATGCACCTGTTCTACTTATTTTACATAATAGCAGTGAAGGGATGTTCCTTTGTCTGCCACAGCAATTGTTGAGGGTAGAATGAGGAATTGTCTATTTTGTCCTCTTTCTTTGTCCGTCATGTTCATAGTGAAACTACGCGCGTGTATACTTATTCGCGAATTAGTGTAGCAACTGGGCAAAAATGCACTATTAAAACTTGACATTTTATACCATCACACAAATTATACTTTTCTAGTGGGCTTTGAATTATATATTTTTTTTCAAATCCCAAAATGTTGTCATGTAGTTCAAGAATTCGACTTTCAAGAAAATGTGTTTCAAGAATACCAATACTGGTGAACACAATACGTTTGAATGACTTTTTAATAACATTTAAACCTTGTAATACAAAGCATTACTAAAAAAAAAGTAATTAAACAATAATGATTTTTTAAAAAATCTAGGCTCGAATCTACTGATGTCTGAAATTACTATGACTTTATAATTTCTCGTTGCTTGTCGTTTTGTTAGACAGGCATAAGAATGTATGATAGATATACGATTGTCATGCCTCAGACATGTAAGACCCATATATACAAAGTCAACCAACATTTGCCAACCTTATGAGTCTGTATTTCTTTTCCAAAATATATCGAATGACTAGAATTTCGTCATCTCTATGTTTCTTCGTCTCAAATAAAACGTTATATAATAGATCAATTAATGCTTCGAAAGATATGTAACAATGATGATGTTATAATTGTCATAACATCAATTTGTAGAAAATAAACAATAATGCTGTTGTATACATGTATAACTTTATAATTTTAACACAATATATACTATAACATGAACCATTTTATGACAGAACATAATTCATCACAAGACACAACATGAAAATGGAAACCCGTATATTTGTTTTATCTTTGAACCGAAAAATAATGATAATATTGATAATGTTGATGATACTTTGTTATATACCCGACGATAGGTAGCCTATACTAGCGTATTATGATAGGCCTATAGGCTATGTTAGCTCTCATTAACCAAATGTGTGCATACAAACAAAAATTGTAAATTTGTCAAGAAATGATTGACATTGGTAAATAATTAAAGAGATTCCAATTGCACTTTTCACATGCAACTATTCATATCTATTGATTGTGATGATGATGATGATGATGATGATGATGATGACGATGATGATGATGAAGATGATGTTATTGATTATGATGGTGATGAGTATGATGATGATTATGATTATGATGACGATGATTATGACGTTGATGATGATGATAATGATGATGATGATTAAGACGAAGATGATGTTGGTAGTAATTGTAGTGGCGGTGATGGTGGTGGTGGTGGTGTTGATGGTAGTGGTGGTGATGGTGGTGGTGATTTCAGGATGATAACGATATAACGATATATTGCCAGATGCACAGCATGTTTCTAATATCATCCCGTCCCCTATATACCCCTCAAAAAGTCCCTGCCCAGCAAACTTGTTTCTTCTTCTTGGATTTACGTCATCGGTTGCGAAACTGCACAGCTGTTAATTACTGAGCAAACAATGACAGGAAATAATCATCCATATAATCATCTATCAGAGTCAATAAAATAATCTTGGTGAGGGATACCCAACTGTTCTAATAAACCAATCTGTTATTATACCAGACAGAATTAAGAAACTATTGCAGACTACAATCAAATTCGTCTAGTTGTGAAACATTTAAACAAGTTTCAAACGTTGGTCATAAAGAAAAATCATGATGAGAATCGTCATCATCCTCCTCTCCGTTGTCACCCTCGTCTTGGGTCGGGAGCTTGCACCCCTTCGTAAAGCACCCAAGAAGATCAGCGATCGCCACATCGTTGTCCTAGAGGTATGTCCTGAAGAAGAAGAAAAAAATCCAGAATATTTTGTTTAGAATCATAAGATGTTAGTTGTAGGTCTAACCGTTCATCATGTTGTTCACGAAATCTGTTATTGTTCTCAAAAATTCTTTGCAAACATGTCAAATATGATTTTGTAGATTTATGTGGAAAATCAGGTTTTGGTTTAACACGGTCGCAAAGGCTTTAAGAAACAAATTGAAAGACAATTTATATATCAGACTGTAGTGCCTACAGAAATCATGTTCGAATTACGTAACATATCTTATTATGTACGCATATTTCATTTGGCGGCGCACAAAACAATTTCAATTGTTTTAGCTATGTTGATGGACTTTTCGAAAGTTTCTTTTTACGATCGAGTTATTGTGACATATTTAAAAAGTCTACTTTGTTAATATGTCACAAAAACATTGATGATCATAGTTCTTTTCAGCACTTAATTTACATTTGCAACCCTCCACCCACTAAACGGATACCTGGCGGGTATCCGTTTCATTTTGATTGTATTTGTATTTTTGTATGTCTACGATTCAGTCTCAGCTGCGAGACAGATATTGAATAAATAAACAGTTAAATAAGGAATTCCCTGCATGCTCTATACACAAAAAGCGGTAGCCTAGATAAAGCTGGTGTAATCATGATAATGCTGGATCGTCTTGAGCACCTGCCACCTTGTGGGGTGGACAGGAGCGCTACACAAGAAGTCATTTGACATGTTAGACCTGTCATTATCGCGATTCCACGTTAGACCAAGAGAGAATAAACTATAATAAAACTAACAATAGGTTAATTTACATAACGCAGCTACGGTATGAATATACTCTATAGATACTGCGCTTAATAGAAGGTATCATATTATTACCCGGCTGTAGCTGAGCCGCCGTAATAAGGCGCTAAGCATTCAAGGATTTTTTTTCCTACCAGGTAGCCATTTACTTCACCTGGATGGAGAGTGGCAAATGTAGATTAATGTCTTGCCAATGGGCATTAGTGCCGCGGCGTGACTCGAACCGCGAGTCCATGTGATGCATGGTCCGGTGACGTATACACTAGACCACGACATATCCGATACTAATTGGTATAAACAATCGAATTATCAATTTTAATACAAGTTTTAAAAACAACTTAAGATATGAAAAAATGAGGTGTATTGTGTAAATTACTTGTCTTCCTGCTTTAGCGCCATCTTGATGTCGAAGACTTTGCAAGGAACTTTCTCGATGACGCTGCCTTGTTTGACCAGCGACCCGACATCGTCAGCAAGCTACGTACCGCCGTCAACGCCGTCATCGTCGATATGAACGCCGATATGGTTGATTGGGTGAGTTTTAAAAACTGGGGACCCCCCATCCCCTCAACAAAAAATTCCTTTCTGCTTGCTTACTTGGTAAGTTATCCCAATTCAAAATGGCAACGGTTATGTAAATAGTAATTTTGCATTAAGCGGTTGTACACAAATATGATTTCTATTCGCAATTGGTATTTTCCAATCGAGATGGATGGTCAGGATTTTCAAAATTTCATGCATGTATATATTCAGTCATGTTTTTCCTTCTTTTGTTCTAAAACACTGGCTTTGTTAAAAAGTGGTTTTCTAAATGAAGATTATCAGGCATGCGATAATATAGGTGACTTTATTAAGAGATTATTTTAATGGAAGGTTTCTCAAATAATTTGTGAGCGTTATCATTGTTATTATGCAAGTGTGGAAGAACATTCAGAGTAAAAATGTCCCCTGTCCCACAAGTATAATAGCTCAAAAATGAATCCCGATTTTTATGCCACATGTTTGTGTAGTCCCATACACATCTTTCTGTGTACAGTGCTTGTTACTTCACCAAGACTGGACCAATTTTCTTATCATTTTGAAAGACTCCAGAACCTTGCAGTACACACCAATACTTATATGCTACAATGATCAACCTTTTCTGATCGGTTCCACACCGTTTCTTTAACAATGCAATCGCATGACCAGAACTCAACTTTATCTTTAAGTGCCTCGATATGAATTATTCAATAGTCAGAATGCGAATAACATATACATTGTAGTACGTGTTAATAGGTAGGGCAAGCCATTATATTTGTCCTACCTATCAACAACTATTAAATGTATGCAATTTATATTCTGACGATTGCGATACATTTATTCGTAACAGGTAAATGAAATCATTCGTATCGAGGCGCTTCACAAAGGCATATGCATTGGTTGGTTACATTACGAATATGGCCTATGGTTTCATTTTACTTTCTTATTTCTATCAGGTTCGCTCTCTCGACGGTGTACGATTCGTGGAAGAAGACTCGTTTACTCAAGTAGAGGCTGAGAACTGGGGAACTGATCGCATCAACCAGCGCGATCCTCCTCTCGATAGTGATGATTCAATGCGTGAGCTCAATTTGATATACATTCCCTCTGTCTCTCGCTCTCTCTCCCTCTTTCTTACTTTCTCTCTCTCTCTCTCTCTCTTTCTATCTCTTTCTTTTTTCTCTTTCTCTCTCTCTCCCTCTATCTCTCTGCCTCTGTCTCTCTGTCTCTCTCTCTCTCTGTCTCTCTCTCATAATTTGTTTTCTCTATTTACCCTCTCTGTAGTTCCTCCCACCCCTCTCTCTCTCTCTCTCTAGGTCGCTCACTATTAATCTTAATATTAATCTGCTTTATGTGCGTGGCCCTCCACAATTATTACCTCGGCTTTAGAATGGCTGCTATTTAATGGTGCTCCAGCTTTTCAAGCAGTAAGTTCAGGCCGGGTAGAAGATTCATGTTATATAGTGCGAAAATTATTATTTTTTGGATTTTTAAAGAAACCATTAATAATTAAGTGTTTTTCTTGACCCGTACCTCGCTGCGCTGTAGGTTCTCGCATCGAGTCCTATGTCTGCGAAGAGGAAATTATAGTTATTGTGTTACGCACTGTTAGCAAGTCGACCATAAGATGGCGTTGTGCAATAAACAGTACGCTAGGACAAAACGTTCATCAGTCAGTATCACTTTAAGTTTAAGTCGCCGTCATTTAAATCAATCTCTTCTTCTACTCTAGCCTTGGGGTTAGGAGCAAACATCTTCATCCTGGATACTGGGATTCGAATCTCTCACGAAGACTTCGAAGGACGTGCAGAATATGCCGCCAAGTTTGTGACGGGTGTGGTAAGTCACTGTAACGGTATACATGCAGCCACACTGGTAGGCTTTAATTAATTAGTTGTAAAGGCAAGTTTCTAAAGAGAACCACTAATGTAATGTGATGTAGCTATAAAGGAAGCTCTAATTTGCATACCAAATTTAAATACAGTAGCGTGTGCGCGCGTCAGCTGAGGTAGGGTTTTAGTGTTAGGGTTGTCTAAAAAAAGACGAAAAGAGATGCTAAAAGACGCACGGTGGGTTGTGACCGTAGCATTACGTAACGCGACGTAACGCAACGTACAGCCATGTTAAAATAAACAAAAAACGAAACACCACGTATATGTCACACAGGTCTAAGCAGTGGACAAGGATGCTTAATTTTAGGTGGTAACATTTTGAATATTGTCAAATTTTCGCTTGCATACTCATATCCCACCAACCCCCTCCCCTTCTCTCTCTCTCTCTCTCTCTCCCACCCCCTCTCTCTCTCTCTCTCTCTCTCTCTCTCTCCCCCTCTTCTCTATCTCTCTCTCTCTCTCTCTCTCTCCTTCCCTTTCTCTGATAACCAGAACACCGATTGCCATGGTCACGGGACTCACTGTGCAGGTATTGCCGGCGGGAAAAAGTACGGTGTCGCTAAGAAGGCAAATATCCATGCGGTCAAAGTATGTGACTGTACAGGCATCTGCTCATCCAGCGCTCTTATACAAGGTATGCAAAATGGATAATTATAATGTTCATACATCTGTTCGTTAATTCTTGCTACAATAATAAATCAATGTCAGCTACAAATAATATTATATGTCGCCCTCTTGCTTGGTATAATTATCCGGAGGTCCTTCCTTGTTCGGGAGTGATTATAAGGAAATAAGGAAATAATGCTTCCAAAGTAATGGCATAGAGACCATTGTCTATCCCGAGTGTAAATGAAAATATTAACATTCACGAGTGACGTTTTGAATAAATAATTCATAAATCATAGAATTATTTCAAAGATTAAAACAGTCACCGTAGCCCATTGATTGTCGAAGTACTGTTCTGCATTACATTTGAAATTAAACGGTTGTTTATTTTAACCCCTTTATTTGCCTTTATAGGTGTGCAGTCAATTCAACATCTAATAAGCCATCTCCAGTTGTGATGAGAACCTGATTTGAACTAAAGGTTAGATCACATATTTGTGATATATTAACCAAAAATATCTCAGAATTATGTGGAAAATATTTGTTTGAAGTGTTCTTCCAAAAGATAATCCGGCAAAGAGTCAATGACTATCAGTAAAAGCAGACTCACCTCCCTGGTAAAAGTGAACTTGTCTTCAATGATCATTTGACAACTTTTCCTCATTTCCGAATCCTTTTATTTATGCGCTTTTTGGTTTCTTTGTCCTTTCTTTGATAGGTGTCGATTTCGTTGCCGAGAAGAAAGCAGAAGGGATGCAGAGCGTGGTCGCCTCGCTGTCTCTCAGTCTCGACTCCGAGGGTTTTGCCGAGGCCGTCCGTAACGCCATCGCTCTTGATGTCGTCGTTCTGACGTCGTCCGGTAATGATCGTCGTGATGCGTGTCGACTGATCCCCGGCAATATTCCAGAGGTTAGGATCTAAACTGCGGCGTATCCAGACCCTGGTGTCGGGAGGGGTAAAACATATACTGTGATCCATATAGTTCAGTGATGAAACCGCTTTTTGAGGCCCCTGTTTTGGAATACAGGGGTGGTGGGTATCGCCCAAAATGACCGTTTTGGGAACAAGAGGTCTTTTAAGAATATACGTTTCTATGCCATGTATGTGCAAGATTCCTTAATAACCTGTCAGCAATAACTATTGCTGCGGCAGAGATTGTAATCAAATTTAAAGTAATTTTACCATGAGAGTCAAAAGGTCAATGAAAACGTAACTCACGATACTCCTAAGTCTTATCATTGATAAATAGTGTATTAGATATGTTAGAATATGGTGACCATAAGTACATTTTAAAAGTTATACTAATAATGGTGGCTTCTGAACAATCGAACATGTCCGTCACGCCGTGACCATTGTGACGCTCGTGGCGTTTCAACATTACAGCCGAGCGGCCAAATAATTATCTAGCGCTCTGCCATATCGGTACCTTACTTTAAGTAAGCATGAGTAGGTGGGGAGTTCAATGTTGGATTAATGTATAATTGCCAAAGGAGCTATTTAGTGCCAGGCTTGGATTCGAACCCTCAGCCCTTGGAACGTACGAGAGATAAATGCATGAACCATGAGACTACTTTTCATTATTATTATTTTTTGTATTACTATTCAGGTCATCACTGTCGGTAACACCCAACGAGATGACTCCATCCGATCGAGCTCGAACTTCGGTGATTGTGTCGACATCCTCGCCCCCGGTACCGACATCGTCAGCTGCGGAAACGATGACGACACGGCGACATCGACGAAGACGGGAACCAGCATGGCTTGCCCTCATGTGGCAGGTATGTCTGGTAGCAGATATCAAGGGCGGCTCCAGAATTTGGTTTTAAAAAAGCGGGAGGGAGTGATTTCTGGTTTTGCCTATTGGATTGGAACCGGGAGGTTTCTGTATTAAACATAAATAAATTATAGATAATGTGAAAATTCAGTAGTCAATAGGTTGAGGGTGTATGGGCAGTAAGGGGCGTAGGTCGGTTACCCCCCCCCCTCCTCTCCAATTTGCCAGTGACAGATATGGTTCCGTTGGTGGACTGTTCATCTTTAAAATCTGGCCGTCCAATAACAGAAAATTTCATGCAGGTCCTGTATTGCTTCTTCCCTTGAAATAGTCATCACCACCATTCATTATTGACTAACTTTGCAATAATTAGCTTCGCAAGGGTGAGGTCAGTAAAGCTACCCCCTTCCCCTCTTATCCCTTAAAATAATATATGATTATTTTTTAAATATATGCCCCCGTATATACCACATGATCACTATTGTTTTCCTCCCCTCTTCTCCCTCTCTCTCCCCTCTCTCCCTCTCTCTCTCTCTCTCTCTCTTTCTCTCTCCCTCTCCACTCCTTCTCTCCCTTACTCTACCTCTCCCCTCCCCCACCCCTCTCTCCCTCTCCCCTCTCTCTTTCTCTCTCTCTCTCTCCCCTCACCCTCTCTCTCTCTCTCTATCTATCTCTCTCTCTCCTTCTCTCTCTGTCTTTCTCTTTTTACTCTCCCTTTTAATCTCTCTCTGGTCTGTTCACAGGAGCTGCTGCCATACTAATGGCCGACCGTGGAGTAGCGCCGAGAGATGTCAGTAATACCTTAGTCAACGAAGCCTCATCGGACAAAATCAATGGACTTCGATCCGGGACACCTAACAAACTCCTGTACGTCCGCCCCCTGGTCATAAGGGAGAACTAGCTAGGCATGGCCTGTCGATGTACGGTGGAGGGTTAAGGGTTCGAATCCCAGCCCGGCACTATCGTCCTCCGGCAAGACATTAATCCACATTTGCCACATGCCACCCAGGTCCAAATGGGTACCTGAAAATTACTGGGGTAAGAATAATTGCAGGGCCCGCAGGAAGAACAGCATTCACAGTGCTCATGAGCTTCCTTGGGTAAAACAAAATGATAATGAATATTAATAACGGTTTGTCGATCAATAATAACGTTTTGTCGATAAACAGTCATCGCTAATTTCAACCAGAGCCTCTCAGTGCATTCTATATTTTGATTACTAAAATATATCACATTTTGATTAACGTTTCTTTGCGCTTCCAAAGAGTTTTGTAAGTATTATATCCCGGATTAAGCTTTAGCAATCGCATCTCAGTGCATTGCAATAAATAAATCCTATCAAGAACATGTACCCATTTACCTCACCCGGGTCGAGTGTCGCAAATTTTGGATTAATGTCTTACCAGGGAATGTTAATGCTATGATAGGGATTCGAACCCTGTACTACCGTGATTCACCGTCAACAGTCAAGACTAAACCAACAGACCACAGAGCCTTCGCCCGTATAGCGTCTTTTCCATGTTGCTGTGGGTTAACCGTTCAAACATTACATAACGTATGATTCTGATTTAATAAACAAGATTTGAAAATTTCGTTTTATTCTAAGTTGTACACTAATCCATGTAGTAATTCATATAACAGTGTTGATTTATCTTCGCTTTCGAATTATGTATTGGCTTGTATTGTATATCATCATATTAATCACTTTTTTTCATGAACAAAATAGCAATACATCATGTCAAGTAATAACCCACCGTACGGCATAAACGATAATAAAAAACTTAATGTTAAACTTAAATCTTGTTAACATCAGGCAAAAATATAGGTACAGAAGTAGGTAATTTGGAAAAACACAAACACTTGAATGTCATAATGTAATTAATATTATTCATAGATTATTATCCTGAAAATTAGGATGTGACGAGTGTGTTCCAAGTATGAAAGTATGAGTAAGAGAAAGTATTCATATAAGCTTGTAGGAAAATGGAGAGAGAGAGGGAGAGAGAGAGAGAGAGAAGGGGGTTAATAGCAAAATTGATAAGAATTAGGATGATGACAATGATGATGATAATGATGATACTACTGACAGTGGCGGATCCAGGGTGGGGGGGGGGCAAAAAAAACAGGTAAAAACACCCTTTTTTGTTTAAAAGAGAAGACGGGCCTCCTCCTGCCCCCTCAATAAAAAATTCAATAATTTTTTTTTTTTTTTGCTCAAGGGGGGTTGGGGGTTGGTGTTGAGTAAAAAAAATAGTGGTCACTATCCCCTTCCCCCTCCTCCTCCGCTTATTCACCGGCTAGCTGATTCGCCGCAAAATATTTTCTCTCACGAATTGGACCCCCCAAAAAGTGCTCCTTCCATACACATTCCATACTCCGTGGTAAGAAGTAAGTAAGCGAGGGAAAAGGAAGGATATGACAAGACAGAGAAAGAGAGAGAGAGAGAGAGAGAAAGAATACAGCCCGGGTTCAAATTCAGTTTTCTTTAAAATATTAAACTTGGTACTGAATATCAGTTATCAACCACATGATTGCCACGTGACGCTACATAAAAATAGTATCACGGAGTCGTTTATTGTCCACAAATAGTTCAAATAGAATTGTATAGAGACGATGAACAAATAAGATTAATAATACAACGTCCTTGTCTGTGGGAATATTCACTTCTAACTCTCTCCGCCAAATAATCCGAACAATAGAATCAACCAAGTGGAATCAATTGTTACACCCCTTTATCATGAGTCCTGAAATATTGAATTGCTACTGTTTGTCATAGCAACAATGACGTATTGCGAAAGATAATCAGGATAATAAGGATCAGAATGATACTACTACTACTAGGCCTACTATTACAATCATGTAGTACATGTATTACACTACTGCCATTGATGATTATGCTGATGATGCTGAAGATAATAATGATATAATTATAATGATAATAATAATAATCAATTATCATCATCATAATCATCATGTTGATATTCATAATGATAACAATAACGATAATATTTATAATAAAGATAATTATAATGATTATAATGATTATAATAATATTAATAATAATAATAATGATATTAATTACAAATATAACAACAGTACTTGCTAAAATTCAGCAACAATTATTGCTAAGATTGCTTTTGGGATATAAAGCTAGATAAAACTAGGATCGCCAACATTTATATTGGATTATTATGGATAACATTTAGAAACCATTGAAAATAAAATGAATAAGACATAAAATTAATGTGATCATGGCAGCTGAGCATTACGAACTTAATTTGACTTTGACGAACTTGGATGCGAAATGATGAAATTGATTGGACAAGGTAAAAAAACAGAATGACCAAGACGAAATGTGGACGATTAGGAAGTGTCGGGACAATTTGCATTACAAAAAGTAAGAAATTGATTGAAAAGTTGGAAAACCTAAATACATATGGTCGTTACTCGTGAGAATATTTACTTCACTCTCCCTCTTTGATAAATCCTCCGAACACAAGTTGGGACAAATTTTTAAAAAAATACCCTTCAGGGAAGGTGTCGTGGACGAGTGGATATGTCACCGGACTGTGGATCACAAAGTCCGCGGTTCAAGTCCCACCACGGCACTAATGTCCTTTGGCAAGACATTGATCTACATTTGCCACTCTCCACCCAGGTGTTGAATGGGTACCGCGCTTGTAAAAATGACGCCTGGCTGAAATGCTCCCCAGGGAGTGGAGAATGTGCATACATTGTGTGCGAGTAAGCCTGAATCCGATGACCGGGGTAATAATATATATCTGTAAAGCGCTTTGAGAGGGCCTTCGGTCCTGAAAAGCGCTATATAAGAACTAGCTATATTTATCATTATTATTCATTATGAAGGTTGAAAAGAATGTTGATACTATTAGTTTAAAAACAATGTCAAAAGTTATTTATCAGCATCTGAATATCTAAATAACACTATAGAGCACTATGGTATATTGGTGAGGACTCTTGACTCTCATTCAAACGGCTCCATCCTTATCAGTGCTACTGCTCAAATCCTTGGGCAAAGTGTTTTGCCCACATATTCCCTCTCGACCCTGGTGTACCTTGCAACGATGGAGTAATAAAATTTGCCGGGCCCGCATGAAGAGCAGTATTAATAATGATGTGGCTATGCCCTTGCTAAAGTAGACTAAATTTTCACAATCATGTGATCACAATTCTCATACTTGTTCTGTTTATTTTACAAGGCAGGAATCGGGAACAATAATAGCTACTGATCTACAGCTCACGCATGTGTTTCAACCGCTATGAATACAGAGTTTTATTAATTTTCATGTAATATTGACCCATACTTGGTTTCCCTATAAGGCAAATAAATACGGTCAAAGAAAACAAATCTTTTTTTTTTGGCGTAAAATGTCGATAAGGATAACGGACATTTGTTTGGTTCGAGTAGATTGTAAAGGGATGAGGGCATTATACAGATTCCTGAATGTGTTAATAAAGATATTGAATGATTCATTAGCATCGACATTGAGGTACACCTGGGACCAGTCAGTATGTGCTAAGCATTCTCTGAACCCAGTGGCGGAGATCTGGTGTTAGCTTAGGGGGGATGCAGACCATTTTCCTTTGCAATGAGTGTCCATTTTCCATTCTCATAAGTTCCCTTTTAATCTTTTGTAAGTGCCTCCTTTTAGGCAAGAGAAGTGCCCCTTTTCACTTTTGATAAGTGCCCCCTTCCCCTCTGATAATTGCCCTATTCAAATCTGAGAGGTGCCCCTTTTACTTTGACAAGTGCCCCTTTTTCTTTGTAATTTTTTTTCTCGTAAGAAGTGCCCCTTCCCCTTTTAATAACTACCCCCTCGGATAAGCGCACCTTATATTTTCACATGTGCCCCTTTTCCTTTCTTATAAGTGCCCTCTTCCTCATGATAAGTGGCCCTATTAAAAAAGAGCCCCTTCTCCATCTTATCAATACCTCTTTTCATCTCTGGTAAATGACCCTTTTCAGGTACGAGAAGTAACTCCTTTCACTTCAGATAATGGCCCCTTCACCTCCAATAATTGCCCCTATTCAAATCTGAGAGATACTCGTCTTACTTTAACAAGATCCCCTTCCCCTCCTGATAAGTGCTCTTTTCATTTCTGATGAGTGTCCCTTAACTGTCACTTTTTTCGGACACGTGCCTCTTCTCTTTTCTTATAATTGCCCCTTTCCGTCTCTGATAAGTGCCCCGTTTATTTTAAAGGTAAAGATCAGTTTTGGAAACGCCCCTCTCCCAAAAAAATGAAATGGAATCTCTCATTACCAATCATGTAAAAGAATATGTTTTGACTAATACGTGATGATACAAATTTTGCCGGGAAAGTCGGGAAACCGCCTACTAATTGATATATTTGGTAAATTATTATATCTATTGGGACCAAATAGATATCGCGCACGTGGTCGCGTAGTCCCATATACATCTTTCTGTGTACAGTGCTTGTAACTTTACCAAGACTGGGCCAAATTTCTTATCATTTTGATGATTCCAGAACCTTGCAGTACACACCAATACTTATATGCTAGATGATCAACCTTTTCTGATCGATTCCACAACGTTTCTTTCACAATGCAATCGCATGACCAGAACTGGTCTTTATCTTTAACATGTGCCTCTTTTTCTTTTTAATAAGAGCCAATTCCCTCTTCTCATAAAAGTCCCCTTGCACTTTCGATAAATGCCCCTATTAAAATCTGATCGGTGCCCCTTTTCTTTCAACTAATGCACATCATTTTTCTTTATTATATGTGCCCCTTTTTCATTCTCATAAGTGCCCTTTTTCATATATTGTCAGTGCCCCTTTTCAGGTGCGATAAGTACCCCTTTTCACCTCTGATAATTTCCCTTTTAACAATGAAAAGTGCCCCTTTTCCGTCGACAAATGCCCAATTCCCATTCTCATTAGTGCCTTTTTTCAAAATCCCTGTAAGTGCCTCTATTGATAGGTGTAAGAAGTGCCCCATTTCCACCTCTGATAATTACTCTTTGTACTTCGACACGTGCTCCTTTTCTTATCCCTTTCGATAAATGTCCCCTTTAATTCTCATCATTAAACACGCTCCTAATTTCAAGCGACTAAGAGCAAGTTCCCCCAAAGCTCGCTTGCTACGCTCACTCGCTGCTATAGATGATACAATTATGTTACTTATCACTAGGTCTTTTCAGTCTTCCGTTATGAGAATGTGCTTATAACCCCATCAGGATTGGCTTTTTTCCTCTTTATAAAATGTAATTTTTTGCACTGTGACCTCACATATCTTCACTCGCTCGCAATTTAATTTTCAGACCATCACACCCAACTGCGAAGTATAATGCTTAAGCAATATCGTGTATGGTGTATAAAGAGAAATAATTATTGGAATAATCCCTTATAATGTAATCACAATTTAGGGGTATATAACATTGTCTAAAAAATTGTATATCAATTTCGCTTTGAGATTTACCTTTGTGGGTGCCCTTTTTTGTTGGTGCCCCTCTTACTTTTGAAGTCACTCCACCGCCCCGGTAGGGGGGGGGGTGGATTTTCAGACGCGTTATTGAATATTGACATACTTAAAATGCGTTCTTACTTAAATTAGAAAATATATGACATTTTCTAAAATTCTAGTGTTCTTGATCCGTTAACATGGTAATAGCGCTATTGGTCACATCCACCACAATCTTTAGGGTTAAAAAGCACATTCTGATAGGGAAGGGTCCTAACTCAGTGGCGGATCCAGGGGGCATATGGAAACGTTGTATCATCCGCTCAATCTGAATTGCGTGCATAGAACAAATATGCATTTTTCCATGAAAAAGTGAAGTTTTCTCAAATGTGCGTTTCTTTTCAGCATTGGGGCGCCCGGGAGTCACTCGGGTAACATTTCAAAAAGTATAATATAAAAAGACAATATGCAATTTGTCTGTACTTTTGTCGGAAAAAACATATTTATCCAGCCCAATGTCGTCTCTTTTTGCCTTGGAGAAGAGCAAAAAGCGAGTTTCAATCACACTTTGGCCGCTCTCGCAAGCTCTCACTCGCTCCACTGTGGTCAAGCGGCTTTGGGGCAAGCGGCTAATGAATCTGCTCATCGTTAGCTTTCTTCTGGTATTAAATTTGTTTTGATTGGATGTATATTTTTGTCGGAATTTACTCATTCACATAATGGAACTACCTTCCCGATGAAGCCAGTAGCCCGTGACCACAGAACTGTAAATATACGTAAGAGACTCATGGTGGTTCGAAAAATGTGGCCAGCGCTCGTACGTGATAAGGTGATATCCGCCATCTTTGTTAGTCCTCTTTTGTGTTCGCCGCTTTTTTTCTCAACGACAGGCCTGACTGGAATTCTTGAAATTTGTGAGCTATAAAGATCGAGGACTAAGCAAAATGGCAGCGTGTGCACTCGACCGTATCTCCCAGCACGTTCAACGGCCACACGTCGAACTGTGCATTGTGAATTGGGATGAGCGCTCTACGTATTTTACAGTTCTGCGCCCGTGACCCCTACACTCAACGCTGTGTGTTGTGGTCAACTTCTTTTATGAGACAAATCCAAGCAAACGTTTCCATATGACATGGCTCAACGAAAAAAAACGCACGACAGACTTGCAATGTTGTACGAGGCTCTTGCGAAATATGATATTCGTTAGACAGTCCTAAGATTGTTTGACTAAAAAAAAAAAAATTCTGGTATCCACAAGAAACCTATCGCACGACAGTCGCAAGACTGTCGTAGATAGACTCACGACAGCCACAAGACATAGCCTAGATACCACCAAAAAAATCTTCAACTAAAAGGTGCATGTCCAATTTTGCCTCACGACGGCAAGTCGATACCACGATGCTCAAGATTTTGTAGGACTGTATTGCGACGAACCCCGGTGAAACACGATTATCCCAAATTTTCAGTCGTGTCGTGGTGTAAATGCGTCGTGGGTTCGTTGTGACCAAGCCTTTACTGAAAAATTCTCTGCGTAATCATGTACCGTATTTGGTATCATTCGAAAGGGCATTTCAATGCGGTCATTCTGAAACAATTGTCATATGAGCGAAATGTACTGCAAGCATGAGACGCAATGTTAAGCAATGCATAGTTAATTCAACATTTTGGATGATAACTTCGCGATGATGTCATAACATTTTCAAGAGCAATTTCCGTAAAGTCGGTCAGTGGAAGGGCAATATTTTGTGTATTGGCTGAAAAAAGCATATCTTGAAGTATCTAAATTTTAAAAAGGGTACGGGTTTGGCCAGGCAAGAAAAAGCTACGGCCACAAAAAGATAGGTATTTTCAGAATTTTAGAGGGCACGATATATATATATATATATATATCATGCGTGACCATTGGTACATGACATTCGATTGGGTGTGTGCAACGACAAGATATCACTGTAAAACTTTGAGACAAAAAGAAATTAAACAGAGAAATTTATGGCAGTTTTTGGTTCTTAGGGGTTAATTTGTAAGAATTTTAGCAATAAATTCTAGAGGAATTTGGTATAAGTCTGTACGATCTAGGAGAGTGGAGATAGGTAGTTCGAAAGAAAGGCTTCAAAACGGCCAAAAAAGACAAAATGGCGCCTGGACGGTCACGCAAGAGTGATTTTGGAAAAAAAAGAGTTCACTGACCTTGATGGGATGCTAGAGATTATGCGTATGAAGTTTGAAAGAAATCGATATCAAGGAATGGACCTAGATTGGGCTCGGAAGCCCTTCGTGCAAAACGAATCGGATTTTGGAGAATGAAGAAAACGTCATGTCGCGAGCTATGCCCAAATGGCATTCTATACTAGCAAAATCATCCAGGGTATTGAATGGCGTCTAATATTGCCCCCTTGACATATTTTCAAAATCTGGCTTCAATATGTCCTGCGTTTGGCCACCCAGAATATGCTTGCAAAATTTCAAGGAAAAAGAAGATTAGAAGGAGGGCGAAGAGACTTATGATAAATGACATCATAGCCGATACGTGTTTTAATTGGGCGGAAACCAAGAGGAATCCGCATTGTGACCATAGTTAAAATGTGGTTTACTCAATTTTATGTGTAAACATATACCATATTTGGTATCATTACAAAGTGTATTTCATACCGGTCAGTTTGACTCCATTGTCATATTTACGTTATGTACCGCAAGCATTTAACCGGCTGCTATGCGGTAATGCATAGTAAAATCATCATTTTGGGCGATAACTTTGTGATGACGTCATCAAATTTTACCAAACTTGGCAGACAGCTGCAGTGGCGGATCCAGGGGCCGGGGCCCGGGCCCTCCCTAGAAAAAACCGGTAAAAACACCCTTTTTGAAAAAAGAAGTTGGGCCCTCCTGGCGCCCAAGGGGGGGGAGGTGGCGGTGGAAAAAGAATCACCCTTCCCGTAGGGAAAAAAAATTTTCGGGTGCCAAAAAAAAAAAGGGGGGGTTAACTACCCCTGGCACCCAAGGGGGGGGGGTGGTGGTGGAAACAAAATTACCCTTACCCTTCGAAAAAAAATTTTCGGGTGCCAAAATTTTTTTTTTGTTGCTCACTACCCCCCACTGAGCGAAAAATCGACGGGCACGATTTTCAAATTTTCGCACGAAGTGGGCCCCTTTTTAGGCCCCCTCCCTTGCCGCCGGCTATATCCGCCCCTGGACAGCTGTATGGATACATATGTCAGCTAAGTTTTATTGACGTAGGTATAAAGATCACGGTTTTAGAGCAAGTTGAAGTTATTTCGCGATTTTCTTGAAAACTTCAAATTTGGAGGGCAATTTTCGCAAAGTTGTTCAGTATGATTAGAGTATATTTTGTTTTATTCGGCTGGAAAGGGCATATCTTAAAGTATCTAAATCCTAAAAAAGGTTAGGGTTTGATCAGAAACAATAAAGCTACGGCCACAGAAAGAAATCCATTTTCACCACGTTTGACCCACGATTGGCCCCGATTGGCCCCGATTGGCCACGCTTTCGGCAAATTTTCCATCGTAAGGTAGTATATAAAAGCCACATCTATGTGTGAACGGGGTATTAGCAATCGCCGCGCGCGTCTACGTAGTAAAAAGCTTAATAAGAATTGAAGCTTCATTGAGCTCGCGTTAAAGACCTTACCTTGACCCCGGCGACCTGTTCCGCATGGGAAAGTTCTCCAAGAACCTCATCCCTGAGAGCACGGAAGGAGATAATATTGGTATTGATTCACTTGCCAAATAACCGATAGAGGTGTACGTTAGATTTATATTTTCTTCGAAAGACAAAGTTGCCCTGATTTCTAGACTGTGAACTCTTTATTTTCAAAGCAACGAATCAGAACTTGAAAACATGACGGCGGAACGTGCGGAGTCAGACCTCGAGCAGCGGACGGACCGGGGAGCTGGACTCTACAGAGAAGGGATTGCGGATCAGTCTGCAATTCCAGTGGATCGTCTTCAAGCAGCTGCGAGGAGAACCGCAGCGTCATTCTCATTGTCGATGGAATCTGACTTGACATTGAAAATATCAAGTGCCTTGACTTGACAAAGATGATATCATCTGCCTTGACTTGCAAAGAAAATATTATCTACCCGGACTCGACAACAATAATATTATCTTCCTTGGCTTGACAAAGATGATAATTATTATCGAATATCGATGTAACTTAAGGCACTCTAAAATGTGATTTATATATAATATATATACAGTACAACGTACTATATAATCGCCGATTGACATTTGATTATAGGCTTTTGTTTTCATCTTGATATGTCACAAAAAATTCGATCCATTTCCTATACTGAATTTAGAGCAAAGGAATATAGGAGACGCAGTCGCATTTGCCTTGTTTTCATTTTTGTCCTATCAGTGTCATCATTTCGCATCCAATTTTGTCAAAGTCAAATCAAGTTCGTCATTCTAGGCAGCCACAATAACATTTATGTCTTATTCATTCTATTTTCAATGTTTTCTTAATGCTATCGAGACATATCATTGTTGACGATCATAGTTTAAAGCAATCTTAGCAATGATTGTTGCTGAATATTAGCAACAATTATTCACCATTGCTGCTCTTTAATACAACCCTGGAGTAGCAATTTACTCTTTCAGGACTCATGATAATTTGTTTTACAGTTGATTCCACTCGGTTGATTCCACTGGTCGCAGGAATAAGCACATAGAGAAAGAGAGATAGAAGTGAAAATTCAAACAATTATTGACGATGTATTATTATTCTTATTTGGTCATCTCTTTACCAGGATATTTGAATAAACAATATTATTTACATTTTAGGCTTCATGGGAGAAGTTACAATTGTTGTTTAGAAATATCCGACTTGCATCCAGTAGTATAAATATGTATAAATAAATAAAATAAATAAATAGATCCCGCTGGCTCCAATATTTTTTTTGACTTGTTTTCAGTCCGAGATCCAGCACGCGACTGTTTTCTTAAGTTCATGACACTATAATTTTTGTCGATTATAGTTTCATCTAGCTTTATAATGTCTCATTGTAATTTTAGGGGAAAAATCTTCTAGCAAACAACGATTGTTGCTGAAGTTTAGCTGCAACAAAACTAATATCGCTGAAATGATTCTCCTTCTTCTTCTTCTTCTTCTTCGTAGTAGTAGTAGTAGTAGTAGTAGTAGAAGTAGTAGTAGTAGTAGTATAATCATATATTAAGTAGTATTATTATATTATTATCATTATATCACCATCAGCATCATCAGCATTATAATCATTGTCAATAGTAGAAGTGGTATCAAGCTTATCCTGATTATCACAATCATCTTTTGCAATATGTCATGTGCCAAGGATTGTTGCTATACTAAATCAAAGATGTATACCAAAACTCTCAATTCGTTAGTGAAATATTATCAAGAGAAAAAAGGAAACATTAGAATATAGACTTTAGAATAAAGTAAGATATGAAGAAGAATCAAGTACAGGATAAAGTAGGATATGAAATGGAATACAGAACATACAGTAGAATATGAAATAGAACATATTAAGGTAGAATACAAGATACAACATACAAAAGAATATAAAGTAGACCATAATAGTTGAATGAACCATTTCTATATTCTTCTATTCTATATAAGTGTTGCATTCTTTCACACTGTTAATCCTTCCAGACATAGAAAATAACGAAAGTTTAATACTAGAAGAGTATGCTTACGTGTGTCGTTAATTATGACCCTAGATGTGACGTCACATTCATACATATCGCCATTAGCATTGAGTCTACATTTATCTATATGACCTCTCAGTCAAACCGATCTCGATTGCTTCAAAGAAGACGGAATACTCTGTATCTTCCAATTTGTCATACCGTTCCAACTTTCTACATGTATGATTTGCGTCTTGCACATTTCTTTCAAGTTTCAAGTTCCGTTTCAAGTTTCGTCATCAATGAGAATAAAAGAAAGTATGAACTAGAATCTTCGACATCATGTTTTATTTTTGCATGATTAATGACTTTAAAGAATCCTGAATATTTACTTTGGATCCAATCTGATGAAAATATTGGCATTTAAGGCATTTTATAATGTTCCTGTTTAAAGAGGAGGTTCATTGAAATTTGGAAACTACGCAAATTATACCGCTACAGATTGCTGAGAACATTAACTAAATGCGTAAATTACTTTTTAGGCCCTCACTATTGTGAGGAATAAATGAAATGCAATTTTGCTACCCATTCCAGAACCCACTCACAAAGTGAAATGACGGCATTATTTACATGCGATGAGGTGACGTCACAATATGAACAACCTACATCACACATTCGGGACAATGTGGGATACCCATTGCAATTATTAGATATGGGTAAACGTTGTTTATAAATTTACCGCCAGTGGTGATATTTCCTTCATTTCCGGAATTTTGAATGAGATACACTGACTAAATATTACTTTCCACAAATGTTTGTTAGATTTTTATGTTATTTTCCGTCACATTTGAGCATAAAAATCGGGAAAATAATCACATATTCTGAGGGCAGAATAGATGGTGACACTTAAAAAAAATATTAAAAATTGAAGAGATATGTCAAATAAAACATATCACGTCACTAAGCCGGAGGTTAAACTATTATCAAAAACACAATTTCCTTTTTTTTTCATGATTTTTATTTATACAAAAGTAATGTTCATTGATTTGCTACTGGCTGTTCTATGGTAATAAACGATTTATCTACGTGGTTTGGGAAGAAAATAGAGAACGTCAATACTACTACGTCCATGCCCTCTATAAAGATGAATGGATATTTTGACGACAATAAACAACGTGTAGATCTATTTTAAAATTAAATTTGCCCCGTAGTCTGGCGCAGGACAACGCTTTGATATATATTATTTGATATGGCTCATATTCTGTTTGTATTGAATTTTGAGTTGATTAGTTACATTTTTTTGTATATAGGAATCATAAATTTTCATAAAGGATTACAACGCCTTCAAGCTTAGGTTATGTGGCAATCCTTCTTCTTGAATATTTTATGTCAGCATATATTACAACGTAAGTATTTTACGGTGATGGTGTATTTATTATATAATTTTTTATTATACTGATTGTGTTGTAATTAGATTGTAACTTTGGAAAAGGACCATGATAAAAAATTAAAAAGCAAATCAAATTAAAACCATTAAATTGGTTGAGAATTGGGAGGGTAATTTATCGCATACGGTGGTAACGGATAACCCATTTCCCGCAACTTATTTAAAACATATCGAATTTTTCCATCGACGAGGGCTCTCAATTCCATCGTGAAAGGATCAAATGTCATATAATTCTTTTTTCTCTTAAAGGATCCTTTAGAGTGGTCTACCGTACAGCGAAAACGCTCTTCCGAGGCGTCTAGTGCCGTCAAGTCTGTATCAGCCGTGATGAAGTTTAGAACGATACGGAGATGGGTCCCCAGGTCTGATTTCAGGTCTTCGTAATGGATGACTAGGGTGTTGTTAAAGGAAGAGACTGCTTTATCCAATGTCACGCTCCATTTTGTAATCTCTGTCCGCACAAATTGGTTCCAACCTACAACAGTAAATGCAGAATATTCGTACATAAAAAAATCGATGATTATGAATTCAACCTCCTTGACATATTTGAAGAGAGCAGAAAACATTGGAGGCCTTATTTCTTTTTACGAAGCTATTGTTGAGATATTTCTTCATTCTTGAAACACTCTTGAGCTCTGGACAGCTTTGCATTTACCGATGGTTCTACCAGGTCACGAAATACAAATCAAGCAGTATTGGTTTTACGAACGTTCTCTCTCCTTCTCATAGGCATTGCAAGCTATGCAAGCGCCACCATCAAAACAATTATTGATAACTTTTGTTACTGAAAACAGATATGTAGATACGACATTATACCTGTGCCTTTGAAATATCTCTCGTTGGTCTGTCCTGTATGACTCTTTGATTTTCGTCTTTTCATCTCAGAGATCATCGCATCATATGGGTTCCTCATCAATAGAATCCCCCGTTGCCACGGGTTACGAAGAATACGACCTTGTATTTTATGCATCTTGACAACACTTGTACATCCACATGTAGGGTTTTCGGACTCTCCTTTGAAACCTATAGAGAGGAATCGGAAATCACCCTCATCAGATTCATTATGGGCAAATTTTGTAAACCGATAGGGATACTGCTAATAATGATAGGATTAACAATAGCCTTGTACGTTTATTCATGATGGCCGCAGTCAGGTCATAACGTGTTACCTACAGCGTATCTAGAAATGAATGCTTTAACCCTATATAACCCGGGCTATTTTGAAACTGCATAGCCCCCCTCAGATCTCGGCCATTTATCGACCGATTTTGACCAAACTTGGCGGCCCGAATTCACAAAGGAGGTTTGTAGACAAACCTAGGTTTATATGCGTCATATGACGCGTTTCAGACCTAGGTTTAGACCTTGGTCTGAAATTACATTTCACAAAGGAGGTTTGTCATCAAACCTTTGTTTAAATGCGTCACCAAACCCGAAATTTACAAAGTGCTCTGAGGGGAGGTTTGTAATTTCTCAACGTGGTCTGAGACGTATTAACCAATCAGGATGCAGCGCTGCGAGCAAAAAGCTTACGCTCGATTATAGTCAAGAATATTTTCACCGCTAAAATAAGCTGCGAAATCGTCTGATTGGCCCGACACTTGGTCTTCTTTCCATAAGATCGTAAAGTACAACACATGTTCATGTAGTTTGAATCCATACTCTTCACTTTATTGGCATTTTAATATGTGATATGCTTTATAACTTTCCATTTACAGTGTACCATGAAATTTCGATGTTTTCGGTGTTTTCAAATCCGACGGCCTCGCAATTATTTTGCTGTAATTAATTTGACTAGTTCCATGCATGTACATTAGTGCTGTATTTATTAATATTATCTGACTTTAAAATGCAATGCCACTGCGATGCTTTGATTCTTTGAATTCGTCTCTCTGAATTCGTCTTTTTGTTCCTTTAAATTCCAAAGTTGATCATGCCTGAAAATTAATAAAGAAAACAATGCAGAAGCCAGAACGACCATTCTGTATCAATTAGACTCTAGATCTATATCTCAGTCTCAGACAATTCTCAGGATTGCTAGACTAGATCTATCATCTAATATAAGTCTCTAGTTTGTCTAGATCTAGAGTAGATCTAGACCTAGTCTAGACCTACATGTAGATAGATCTAGTCTAGATTTGTCTCGTTGTCAAACAATACCATGGGCCAAGGGCGTCGATCCGAGCTTGAGCATGGGGTGGACACAATTGTACAGGAGCGGGCGGCAACGGGGGTGTTACACCCACAAATGTAATAACGTAACAACGCCCACAAATGTAATAACACCCCACAAATGTAATAACACTTTACCCACAAATGTAATAACACCCACAAATGTAATAACACTTTACCCACAAATGTAATAATTTCACCCACAAATGTAATAATTTTGAATCACCCACAAATGTAATAATGACTTTACCCACAAATGTAATAAATTTGAAGGGATATTTTGTCGAATTTGTTCAAAACTAAAACCCTGTAATAAAGCATGGGTATAGCGCGCAGTCTTTACTCCAGACCCGGTTATTTCAAAAATTTAAAAAATCTTCAAAACTAAGACCCCATAATCCTTTTCCTGTGGAATAACATGACAATCGAGCGTAGTCTTTCCTCCAGACCCGGTCATTTCAAAAATAAAAACAATAAAAAACAAAACCAAAAAATCAAATCTAAGACCCAACAATCCTCCAAACTAAGACCCTGTAATAAAGCATGGGTTTAGAGCGTTGTCTTTACTCCACACCCGGTTATTTCAAAAATAAAACAAAACAAAACAAAAACCTTTTAAACTAAGACCCCTCCATCTTCCAAATTAAGACCCGGTAATAAAGCATGGGTTTAGAGCGTAGTCTTTACTCCAGACCCGTTTAATTTTTAAAAAAAAATCTTCAAAACTAAGACCCCACCATCTTAGTCATGTGGAATAACATGAGTATTGAACGTAGTCTTTCCTCCAGACCCGGTCATTTCAAAAATAAAAAAACAATAAAAAACAAAACAAAAATTCAAATCTAAGACCCAACAATCCTCCAAACTAAGACCCGGTAATAAAGCATGGGTTTAGAGCGTTGTCTTTACTCATCACCCGGTTATTTCAAAAATAAAACAAAACAAACAAAAACCTTTTAAACTAAGACCCCTCCATCTTCCAAATTAAGACCCAGTAATAAAGCATGGGTTTAGAGCGTAGTCTTTACTCCAGACCCGTTTAATTTTTTTAATCTTCAAAACTAAGACCCCATCATCTTATTCATGTGGAATAACATGAGTATTGAACGTAGTCTTTCCTCTAGACTCGGTTATTTCAAAAACAAAACAAAACAAAAACAAAAACTTTAAAATTAAGACCCACCATCTTCCAAACTAAGATCCTGTAATAAAGCATGGGTTTAGAGCATAGTTGTTCTTCCAGACCCGGTCATTTAAAAAAATGATATAATATATACAATATTTAAATACATTTAAGGTCACTTATTCGATTACTTTTTTCTACGAACATTGAATTCCAGGATATTTGTGGGCGTTAGAATTTTTACATATTAACAAATCGTCGACGGTCAACGAACCATCGAATCGGTCCCTCCTCTGTGTGTTATATATATGGACCATTTTGACTGATTTGTCAGTTCGTGTGACCGCCGACCAATCATTTATTTGTGACGTGTTGTATCCACATATGTTATAATGTAATTTATTTTTAAATGAAAAAAAAGAGGAATAAAATGGTGGGACTTAGTTTCGAAGATTTGTTTAAATTTCTTTTCTTTTGAAATAACCGGGTCTGGAGGAAAGACTACGCTCTATACCCATGTTATTCCACAGGAAAGGATGGGGAGGTCTTAGTTTGAAGATTTTTTTTTTTAAATAACCGAGTCTGAAGTAAAGACTACGCTCTAATCCCATACTTTATTACCGGGTCTTAATTTGGAGGATTGTTGGGTCTTAGATTTGAATTTTTGTTTTGTTTTTATTGTTTTTATTTTTGAAATGTCCGGGTCTGGAGGAAAGACTACGCTCGATTGTTATGTTATTCCACAGGAAAATGATTATGGGGTCTGTTTTTAAATTTTGAAATAACCGGGTCTGGAGTAAAGACTGCGCGCTATACCCATGCTTTATTACAGGGTTTTAGTTTTGAACAAATTCGACAAAATATCCCTTCAAATTTATTACATTTGTGGGTAAAGTCATTATTACATTTGTGGGTGATTCAAAATTATTACATTTGTGGGTAAAGTGGTTATTACATTTGTGGGTGAAATTATTACATTTGTGGGTAAAGTGTTATTAGATTTGTGGGTGTTATTACATTTGTGGGTAAAGTGTTATTACATTTGTGGGCGTTGTTACATTTGTGGGCGTTATTACATTTGTGGGTGTAACAACCACTTACCAAAATTATTACATTTGTGGGTAAAGTGGTTATTACATTTGTGGGTGAAATTATTACATTTGTGGGTAAAGTGTTATTACATTTGTGGGTGTTATTACATTTGTGGGTAAAGTGTTATTACATTTGTGGGCGTTGTTACATTTGTGGGCGTTATTACATTTGTGGGTGTAACAGGGGGGTTCGTGAGAAAATATTTAGCGGTGAATCAGCCAGCCCCGGTAAATAAGCAGGGCGTGGGTTCGTGAGAAAATACTTAGCGGTGAATCAGCCAGCCGGTAAATAAGCAGGGGGGCAGGAGCACTAATTTTGTTTTTGTCCAATTCGTGCGAAAATATTAAGCTGCGAATCAGCCAGCCGGTGAATAAGCGAGAGGGGGGGGGGGTAGGGGAGCACCAATTCTTTTTTTTTAGTTGTTCCTGGTGGTCCCCCTTCTTTTCTGACAAAACATGGGGGACATTTAATATGATGCCCCCTAGGAAAAATCGTGGGGGACATGTCTCCCTGTCCCTCCGGATTGACGTCCTTGCCATGTCATGGCCCATGCCAATTAGTCTTAATTATATTTATAACCATAAAATTAAAAATTCATGACACTCCAATGCCTAGACTTCAATTCACGCTGACCGTTGGGCCTAAATTTAACGTTCGTTTACCCCGCTCCGCTGGTCTGCCGTACGACCATACAAGCCCCCAAATGCCGTGCACATGTGCGTTTACATAGTCAATTTTAAAGCAGTTTTTGCCCAAATCCACTACGTTGATAGATAAGTTATGATATATTCTTTAACATGGTAGGTGATGAAAGCATAAATTTTATAATTTGTGTGTGGGGCCCTCCAGAGCCTCTCTTAACCTCTAGTTTTTTTTTTATATAAGCATGTTACATAATTGACAAATTTGAATTGCATTGTTTGAACAATGTAAATTACCATTGTGTTGCATACACAATTATTTATATAAAGCGTGAAAATACAAATATAATATTCCTGCTTTTATAGAATTTACAAAGATAACGGAAGTAGATATGCGTCGGATTGTCTCTCTCTCTTTTCCGGGGGCGTATGGGTGCAGGGGCGGATCCAGGCGGCGCGGGGTGGCCCAATTAGTGAGAAACCATTCAGCGGCGCACAAGCGGGGGTAGTGAACATTTTTTTGGTTACACTCAACACCCCCGCCCCCCTTGAGCAACAACAAAACGTAAAATTGTGGTTACCATTTTTTTTTTTTGCCAGGGGTGGGGCCCGTCTTTTTTTGTTTTTGTTTAAGGTGAAATTGTGGTTACCATCTTTTTGTTTTAATTTTTTCCAAGGGGTGGGGGCCACGCCCTATTCCTGGATCCGCCACTGTATCGGTGTGTGTGTGTGTGTTTGCATGATTTTGTATTGTGTGTTTCTGTCTGTTACCCGACCAGCCGAGCCGAAAAGTGAAAACAATGACATACATTGAAAATAATATCGCTAGTGATATTCGTTTGTCTCGCAATGTGGTCAAAAAGGAATCTAAAAGATCTGGACGTTTCGTGCGCCGCTGCAACACTTCGTCAGGTGATAAAAACTAATGTAAGCAAGGGTGCTTTATACTCTACGGGAGGACCGGCGCGACGGTCTATAATTCGATCGATAATCGGAAACAATAATGCACAAGGCCTATTGGCCTATCGGCTGATTATGCAAATAGCCTAATGGTCGACGCACACGGTGCTCAACCAATCAGTAGGCCGCTGGTTCGGCTAATTATGCAAATAGCCTAATGGTCGACGCACACGGTGCTCGACCAATCAGCAGGCCGCTGGTTCGGCTCGCCTGCTGGGCGGAAGCAATAGCGAGCTCAACCAATCAACGGGCCGCTGGCTCGGCCCCTCTGCTGAAAGGAATCGACCGGTGCTGGCCGGCCGGCTGGACGGGGAGTGTCATGGCGGCGTATCGTACGCATCCAAAATTCGGGGATATCGATCCCGTTGTCTCTGTTGAAATTATTGGGATTGAGACGGATATTGATAGCTTCTTTTACCCTCCGTGTGTACCAATGCCGTTCCTGGGAAAGGCACTGAACCCCGTCCCAGTCTGGTTGATGCTGGTTATCCCAAGCATGTTCGGCTACGGCTGAGTTGTCAGTTCGGCCTGACGTCCCTCTTGTGCTCAGTGATTCTTTCCTTTATCGGACGGGCAGTTTCACCGATATAGGATCTATCACATCCTTTGCAAGGGATGTTGTACACAATGTCGTCTCGTCTATGTGGAGGAATTGGATCCTTGGGGCGTTCGAGATCCATGGCATTCGAACGGTTTTCAGATCAGATACCACCCTGCGTCAACAACTTACGATAGGCCAATAGGCCTTGTGCATTATTGTTTCCGATTATCGATCGAATTATAGACCGTCGCGCCGGTCCTCCCGTAGAGTATAAAGCACCCTTGCTTACATTAGTTTTTATCACCTGACGAAGTGTTGCAGCGGCGCACGAAACGTCGAGATCTTTTAGATTCCTTTTTGACCACATTGCGAGACAAACGAATATCACTAGCGATATTATTTTCGATACTACATCCGCAATGAGTAATATATTTAGCATTAATGACATACATTCTTCAGCAATTAACAGATGATTTAAAAGATTAATTAATTGACAATTCTTTCAAATTAACTAGATTACAGTAATTAAAAAGTATAAACTTAAAACATTTATATATAGAAAACAATCTACAAGAAAGAAAGAATTAAAGAACTAAAATGGCAACCACAGAAAGGAGGATGTGCGACTTGCAATCACATGAATTTATATAATCACAATGAAAACTCAATTTACATTAAACTATTATTATCATTACGTGATTTTATTGATAAAATATAAGAATGTGTAGCCCCCAAAACAAAAAGACTCTTACAGTTAATTTAAAAGAGCCCTTGAAAACGTTAGATTTATCGATCTAACCAGGAAGCTGATTTTGCTGATACAGCTTCCTGGCATAATTAAATGTGCCGATGTCAATTTGTTCATTATATCTGGGTCAGATCGAGTGCTTCGGCTTGCAACGAACAGTCACGTATCACGTATCACGTTCACGTCTTGCCCCCTTTCGTGAAACAGGTTACCCAAATCTACAAAGCGTTGGGTTACGTGACCCAACAATTTGTTAATTTGCTATATGCAATCTACAAAAGCTCACGTAAATTGTTGTGTAACTCTGTGGTTTACTCGGTATATGTATGCTCGACTATGCCAACACCCCTTGCCAGGGGGTTGTTTTTTATATAGCTGTTCGTAAAGTTATGCATGTCTTTACTAACGAATGGAACATGAAGTCCCAAAATGTGAGCCCAAAGTTTTTCCTGATGTTGTAAAAAAGTATGACTGCAATTCAAATAATTTTATTTAAATTGTGGCCTTTGGCTTTGCACTAAAAATTTGTGTAACCCTAACCAGACCGCGGGGGGGGGGTTGAATCCACCCCGTGCCGTGCCGGCCTCGTCCTCGTCGATATCGTCGCGACGCGTTGTCAGCTAGCTAGGCGCAGGCGATACGTATACTGCACGTACGTACATACACAAATCATACATATTTCGGTGACGCCATGACTAGTCTTAGTATCAAGCGCTTGCAATTTTAAAAAATATTGATTAAACACTCACGTCACGTTTGGTAGACGTGATCATTCGTGTTTTACCGGCGTGGAAAACAACGAATGGTAGGCCCTACACTTCGTAAATTAGAGTCACCTATTTTACGAAACGGCGCAAAACGTGAACGTGACACGTGATACGTGATACGTGACTGTTCGTTGCAAGCCAGTGCTTCAATGGTACCACACAAATGTGAGGACGCGGGGCATAGTAGGGACTTTTAGATTTTACACGACGAGAACGTGGACTGCCACGGTAACATCCTTTTAAGGTAATGTGACGTCCTTTTAAGGTAATGTGACGTCCTTTTAAGGCACTGCCAGGCACGGGCCAGTGCCTTGAAAGAATGGCACACGTGGCAGTCCACGTTCTCGTCGTGTAAATCTAAAAGTCCCTAGTAACGTTTTCTTCGACGGCGCGCTAGCTTTGTTCGATTTAATTCATGAAAATACACTTAATTGCAAAGATGTTCTAAGCATCATCTTTTCAAGAATGCTCATTAAAATGTCCAGATCGTACTGAGAATGCTTAGTTCAACCATGGACCTATTACGGATGGACATTCGTCGTTTTCTTAACGAATTCATTGTGATTGTCTCCGTCAATGTCGTTTCAATAACATTCCGTACATGTTTCTTCACTTTGATCTCATGAGGTCCACCGCCAAAAAGCCGGGAAAGAATCAAGATAGTGATTTTACACATGTTAATCATCATGCGCAGAAGATAATAACTCGCTTAAATCATGGAAAATCGATGTGCAGTTCTGGTTTATAATCGGAAATTGTTGTTCCGTGTACTGTATTTTATTTTGAAAAACACGTTTATATTTCCAGATAGAGGTTTATTTGGATTGGTTGTGATTTAAAATCCCGTTTCCCCCAATTTCCTCATAATATTCCAAAGTTACAATGCACAGGGCTTATAAAGATCATGGCCTTCTAATTGTTTTATAAGGTCATGGGTGTGTGCGAAAGTGTGCGAATCAGTAATAATACATTTCATATCACCAAAATCGTCTGCTTTTCCACTTTGCTGCTCCCCATTGGGGATGCTTTTTTTAAAAGACACACTCTTACAGAGCACACCATCCAAACAAAACCCAAAAGAGGGAAACTGCTCCTTGTCAATGACCGATAATGCTTGAGCAGTCGTTATTGTTAGAACAGCTGAATGTTCTCATTAAGATGCACATAATCAGAAGGCGGTGGAACTCATTGGATCAAAGAAAGAATCACGTCGAATGTCCATCCGTAATAGGTCCATGGTTCAACAGTTTTTCAATTCTTAACATTTAAACCGTGGCCCATGACAATTATATTAGGAGCCCTGCAGCTAAGACTAGTTTTACAAACCTTGGTCTGAATGTAAACCTGGTTTGGGGATTACAAACCTAGGTTTGTACAAACCTTCGTTGGTGGAATGGGTTTGTCGACAAACCAGGTTTGAGTACAAACCTAGGTCTGAACAAATCTGGGTTGTCTTCAAACCTCCTTTGTGAATTCGGGTCGGCGTGTCTGAGTCCCATCATGTATTTTACAACAATGCATACTCGAATTTATGATATCTACTGTTATTCTGATTTGTTGTCTTATAAATTAATGATGCAAATATGCACATTTTTTCAAGTAATTATTATTTTTCCAGTTCCCCCACTTATGGAAAAATTTCAATTAAATTTTTCATGTTTTTTTTAGCTTATCATTTAATCTAAAAGATAGCTTAGTCAAATTAATGACTTGAATAGAAATTCCAAATTTCAGACTGTAATTAATATGCAAATATGCAAATTTTTCTTGAAATTCTGAATGTTATTATTTTGATTACCACGTCAGGGAAGAAATCTTGTTTCTAGTTGTAAATTTAAGAAAGGTGATGTTTAATGCTTGTTTTGACAATTTATTATTGAAATATTGTTATACAAATTAGAGACAAATGAATATTCATTAGCAACAAGAAAGTTGAATGTTTCACAGTATTTTTTTAGATATGACTTATGAATCAGCATGCTCAAAAGCAATAAAGAATGGCAGTTATATTTGGGTGTCTACTGATGATAACATAACTTTTATGCAAATCATATGCATAACTGTTCTCTGGTCACATATTACATTGTATATCATACAGTATCATGAAAGCAGTATTGAATGACAGTTACAAAACTTTATATTTGGGTTTTCACTGTCTACTAAATGTAATCACATATTCAATTTATGTAAATCATTTTCTTGGGTCACATCATATATCAAACAGATAGTGTAATGAATACTAGTAAGTAAAAGTATCAGGATAATTCATCTTTTGCATTTATATGATCTGACTACTGAATGACTGAAAACAATATTAAATGACAGGAACAAACAACTGTTACCTTGTATCTTCAAAGTCTAACTCGATCTAATTTATGCAAATCATGGACTGTACTGTACCCTAAAATTGTAGATGGAAAAGATTTGATTTGATTTATTGGTTTCTGCATCTTTTTTTTTCTTCATCATACATTTTCATGAACATAGTATGGTTTGATACAATATTTCATATAATTTTATACAGAAAACATACGAAATTAAACAAAAATATTCAATGCATAATTAACATACATTAGATGCAGGAGGGCTACAACATAAGCAAAGTAGCTTGACGTGCCCGCAGCCCTCAACTTAGATACAAGAATATAAATAAAAAGCAGAGGAGTGACTTGCAGAGAAGAAAAGGAAAGGGGAGAGAAGGAGCGTTGGTGTTCTTTTAATACAATAAAACTACTACATCTGCTGATTGAATGCAGGTTCATTCATGGATGGATAAACGATGCTAGGTCATGGACGAATACACATTATTGGTACACACAAACGTTAATATAATAGAATTACACACGACAGGATCAATATTTAGACAACAACATAGTTTTAACCGCCTTCTTAAAAGAATACAATGTCCTAAGGTTTCTTATTACAATGGGCAGAGAGTTCCAGATGTCTGGGCCGGTGTGTCTAATGGATTTGAGAGCCAATGCGGTTTTCGGATTTCTTAAATGGAATTTTTCAGTTTGCCTTGTAGGATAAGCGTGTATGGTTTTATTCAAATTAAACAATGGGGGGAAGTATGAAGGTAGTAGACCATTTTGTAAGCGAAACATGAAAAGTGCTATTTGTAGAATATTTATATCTTCAGCTTTTAGAGTTTTTAGTTTTGAAAACAAGGGATTGGTGTGGTCGCGACAGGAAGAATCAGTACATATACGCATGGCTTTCTTTTGTAACAGTAAAATGGCGTCAACATTGGTTTTTGAATTTGCCCATATAATGTTACAGTATGAAATATAAGGCAGTATTAATGAATTATATAACATAAACAAGATATTTGAAGGGACATAATATTTCAACTTACAGAGAATACCAATATTACGTGAAATAGTATTGGAAATATATTGCACATGATTATTCCACCTCAGATTTTCATTAATAAAAACACCAAGGAATTTTGTACTATCCTTTCTTTCCAATAGTTCACCATCCAAAATAATTTCAATGTAAGGAATATCGTTGTTTTTCCTGTTCTGAAAGTATATATAGTTTGTTTTCTTTAAATTAAGGGACAGTTTATTACTTCTAAACCATTTTGATAATTTTGGTAATTCAGCGTTAATATTTCTTAAAAGGATCTGAAAATCTGAATTAGAACAAAATACATTAGTGTCATCAGCGAATAAAATATACTGCAGTGCATTTGATGAATTATAAATATCATTTACATATATCAAAAATAACAAAGGGCCAAGGATTGACCCTTGTGGCACTCCACACGTTATAGATAATAATTCTGATTCATTTGAATCATAACATACATATTGTTTTCTATTTGTTAAATAATTTTTAAACCATTGTGTAGCAACGCCCTAACTCCATAGTATTCCAATTTACGTATTAGTGTTGTATGGTCAAGAGTGTCAAATGCCTTGCTCAGATCCATGAATACTCCAATAACATGCTTATGATCAGCTAAGGCATTTGACACTCTATCAAATAGTTGTAACAATGCTAACTCCGTTGAATGATATTTTCTAAAACCATATTGATTTGCATACAACAGTTCATTTTTGTTAGAAAATCATAGAGTCTATTATAAACCAGTCTTTCTAAGACTTTAGAAATACTTGGTAAGATAGAAACAGGTCGGTAATTTGAAACTAGAGAAGAGTCGTCTTTTTGTATATTGGAATTACTTTTGCTATTTTCAATGAGTCCGGAAAGACTCCTGTTGTAAGTGATAAATTACAAATATGTACTAGAGGCGTTACAATACTTCCTGCTATTTGTTTTAAAAAGTGCGTACTCATCTCATCATGACTACAAGAATAACTTATTTTCAATGAATTGACAATATTTAAAATTTCAACATAGTTTGTAGGCATAAAGAAAAATGATTTATCACATGGATTTGAAAGGAATTGTAAATAATCTGAACCATTGGAATTTATTTTCGATGCCTGAATAGGGCCTACATTTACAAAATACTTATTAAAACAATCTGCTATCTCTGTAGGGTCTGAAATTGTCTGACCATCACTGTTAATATTACTTTTTGACTTGGACTTTTGCTTTCGAAGAGTTTCTTTTATGACTTTCCAAGTAGATGCCATATTGCCGTTAGCATTTTCAAATTCTTTTACATAGTACATTTTACGAGATAGTCTAATTATTGTTGTTAATTTATTCCTATAACATTTATATTCGTATTTATTCTCGTTACTTGGATGTCGGAGACTACGTTTGTATAATATATTTCTTTTCTTAATCGAACGAAAAATTCCCTTCGTTATCCATGGATTTTGTGGTTTTCTTTTATTTATATTTTGTTTAGTCTTTGGAATACATCTATTAAAGTGGGTTGAAAATATATTCCAAAATAGTTCATATGCAGTATCAGTTTCGCTACACGATAGTACATCATTCCATGTTTCCATCATTAAATCATTTTTTAAAGATAATACATTTTCTGTTTTAAATTTACGAGACATTGATATTTCCTTTTGTTTTGTACGAGACATAAGATCATTGTTACAAATAAGAAATATAGGAATGTGATCAGATATTTCACTGTAAACTAGACCAGCATTCATATTGTCAGTAACAACATTCGTAAAAATATTGTCTATTAAAGTTGATGTATTCTGCGTAATTCTTGTAGGTTTATCAATGGTTCCAATGAAATAATTCGCTTGTAAAATATTCACAAAAGTATTATAATAATTATTATCCGAGTTCAACAGGTCTATATTAAAATCACCCATCAAGTATACATCTTTATTTTCATGATTTATCCGTTCTAATAAAATGCTTAAATCTTCCAAAAACATATCAACGTTCGTATTTGGAGGCCGATAGACCGTACAAACAATAACATTTTTGTATTATGCAAGTTAATTTCTACACTTTTGAGTCAATGAAATTATTGTTGAAGATAAGATCTGGTCTTATTTTATACGACAAAAATTAGATATATACATTGCAACCCCACCACCTCTACCAGATTGTCTATCAGAGCGTATAAGTGAATAATCATTGATATCATATATAGGTGGTGAGTTGTCACTCAACCAAGTTTCAGTAACACCTATTACTGAAAAGTGAATAGTAAGAGAAGACAAAAGAAGGTTTAAATATTCATGGTTTTTGGCAAGACTACGAGCATTGGTATGAAATAGGCTAAATGACTGCTTATGATTCATAAAATTTGAGTTAAATTCATGAGGAAGGTAATATTTACAAGCTATGGCTTCGCGTATACTTGGGTTTATCTCTTCATCATTAATCATCGTTATATAATATTGTACCTTTGTCGTCCATGACCTGACAAGTATCATGCAATAGTGAGATTATTATTACCAACAAAGGAGGGGATAGAAAAAGAAAGATGCAAGTCAAAGAGGGTGTACCAGCTGAGGTACATGAAAACATTATATTACAATTTATAAGTGAAATAACCGTGTGTCACACATCAACTCTCCGTATTAATATAATCAAATTATATGGCCTTCTTATCAGACTTCAACATTATTATTTACATCATTTTCATAAGTCAAAAGAGTAGATAAAGTGATAAAGGAGAGAGAAGATGAAAAGTGCATAGAAAACAAGAGGAAATTTATCATTACATAGCGATCGAGTGTGTAATACCTACATACAAAAACATGCATTCAATCCACAGTCTTACTTGACGTTACTGGTTGGCTTGAAGATGTAGGGGACTCCACCTTGGTTTCGCCATTTACCACCGGAGAAATGGAGTTTCACGTTGGTCCTATACAGTTCCTGAACGGCTGTATTCCATTTTCTCTTCTCGATGAGATCTTCGTAAGTGAGGTCGTCAGTCATATAATACTTTTCATCCGCTAACTTCTCACGCTGGTTCCTCATGAGATCGATTTTTTGACGATACGAGAGGGTTTTTAGCAGGATGTGCCTTGGGCGACCTTGTGATGACTTCCCGTCTCGATGCGCTCTTTCAACCTTGATGTCGAGCCCGAACTTGTCCTGTGCGATGTTTTCCACGAGAGCTACGCAGTCCTCTTTGCCGGTGGTAGGCTCCGGGATTCCAACGATGCGTACGTTGTTCCGCCTGGAGAACCGCTCGCTCTTGTTGATTGCTGAGGTTTGCCTTGTTGTTTCCAGTCGCAACGCTTGAACTTCCTTTTCAAGCTTACTCATTCTCTTTTCCAGCTGCCTATTCTTCTCCTCAACCTCCGTCACTCTCTGACTTTCAAATTCTATTGCCGATCCTAGCTTTGTCTCGACCAGCATAATGTTTTCGACGAGAGATTCCACTGCTTTCTCTATCATACGTTCAAAGTTCTTTGTTGCCTCTTTGAAGTATCGGGCAATCCCTGCTGCTGTAGTTACGTCATCCTCGTTGTCATGCAGATCGCTCGGAATGTCATTAGGCGGCAGGTAACTGATGGGCGTACCCGGGCCTGCTGCTGCAGAGGCGGTCTTTGGACGAGTACTGGGCCCGGGATTGTAGGGGGGTTGGGTCGTACCAGTCCGTTGTGCTTTACCTTGCGGGAAGTCTTAGAAGATGGAGAGTTGACATGTGGTTTTGGCTTCAAAATCCCTTTCCGTCTTCTTTAACCTTCCGTGGTAGCGTCGTTCTTCCAGCTTCTTTCATAATGGTGACTTAAAGATGATCAAAATCGCGCAATATACAGTCCAAGAAGTAATATTTCCAAATGATCGGGAGAGTTGATTGAGTGACGTGTTATTCAGTCGCGGCCATTTATATAGATGCCAGACATTTCTTTGTCTGGTAATAACTAATAAGTATTCATGTATGCAATCTTGACTGGCATACATGTAATCATTCAAACGTGGCGTACTGTAAATTATGTATGATGAGATGTGAAAATTAGATCAATATCATAATCACATCGAGATTCTTATTGTTTACATAATGTAAGAGACACTTGACAATTGATAATCCTGAAAGTTCCTATATCAGCATGAAGTCCAAATTTCTTCCCTTTTCTTTCAGTTAGTTTTGTTTTGCATAGCGTGTCAGACAGAAGTGAACAGTATGTTCCTTGCAACATGCCTCACCACAAACCTGGCACTGGTTTGTCTTTGGCATTGCCTTTTTCCTCATTGTATGTTCTTCTCCATGTGACTGATCTAAGCAGGCTCTGCAACGACAACGAAAATCGCCATGATGGTCTACGAGATCTCACCTCTGGGTCTCGATTTTGCACGCCTGCTGCCTCTGTTCCTAGTGCTCTCTTCATCTATTGGGCAATGGGTGTCGAAAATCCCCGAAGAGGACGCGCCTGTAAAAAAAGGGGTAGTCAGTTGCTCGGCTAACGTCATTCGAACGAATCGAGCTCTCGTGTTTGCTCTCCTTTGTTGAGAGCATAGATCGTCGGTGCGTTGACTCGGCAGGTATCGAGGAGGTACGCGAAGGCCACAATTTTCCTCCGGTTGGATTTCGGCTTGCAGGTGAAACTCATTGCCCGGTGATTAAATATGTCCGTCGCCTCCCCCTCCTCCCCTTTGTGTAGTCGTAGAGTTTGTATGCAGCCGGCTTCTGGTTCCCATTGTCTTTTGCGACTCCGAGGATGGGTTTCATGGATGTGACCAACAGTACATTCTTTGTCCCTGATGACTTGGTGTTGACCACGTATGAGTGGAGGCTCACGTTCTTGTTTTCCCTGCACCAAGCAACTTTGTAGGAATGCTCTAGCTCTCGTCCATCATTCATCTTCATTTCTTGGGGTAACCCCTTTTTGTTTGTTTGTATTGTGTCTGTGACTGTTATTCCTTTTTCGAATAACCATTCTGTGAGTGGGAGTGACGTGTACAGCCGATCAATGGTAAGATTGCGGCCCCGCAACTGTTGGTGCTCCTCCATTTGATTTATGAGGTACTTGACGACCTCTTCAGTTCCTGTCACATAGTGGGGGGTAGGGTGGTCATCGGTTGGCTCCCCCCCTGCATATATGGTAGACTGAAGAACGTGTAAGGATGTCTTGCACCGTTCAGCGAGCGAAACGGTAGGCCATACTTTGCCGGCTTGCTCCTGTTGTATTGCTTGAACGAAATTCTGGATCGCATTGGATACAAGGTTTCATCGATCGTGATGAAATCACTGGGTATCAGAGCCTCTACACAATTCCTGTTCAACAAATCGTGGAGCTCGCGAAACGCTGCGAAAGGTTCGTTTCTCCATTGCTCTGGTCTTGTGTCCTCAACATCGAATGACAATTTGGTAAGCAGAAACTTGAATCGGTTTTTGCCCATTGTAGCGCCGAAAACCGGATGTCCAACTCGATCGCCGAAGAGCCATTTGACGTCTAGCAGGTTCTGACCGAGCACTCCTCTGTAGTAGAGCATGCCCAGCATTGCCCTTATTTCCGTTGACGTGTCCCCTGCCCCCCCCCCCTGATTGACGCCCATGCTCAGTCGTATAATTAAGCCATGGTCACAACTGGCCATACACCTTTATGTGTATGGTCTACAATTGTTTTTCACTGTATTCCTTGTGTCTGACGCACAGGTCGACACGTTTCTGTATATGCACGCAGAAGTACACAATTAACACTCAAACGGAGGCTATAGGGCATGTCCAATCAACTTTGCTTGTTGCCACTTTTTATGATTAATGCACGTGACACGTGCAGCCATTTTACTGCATTTGGTGGTACAACAGACCAGTGTGGTGCGTACACAGCCATATGGAGCCGTTAGTGTTGAGGCATAGCATAATATGTTCTACGAGAACAGGTTTCCTCATGTTGGACTGGTTTCAAGATAATTAAGTTTCCTTTACCAATTAGTATTGCATCTGTTGGATCATTTAGAAGAAAAACCCACATATGATATTCATTATAGTGTTTTAATGTGCCATACTACTCTATTCAAAGTAAAAAGAGTATGTATTCAAGATTCAAATGGTAGTGTTTAGGCCTATATACATATATATATATACACACTTCTTAAAAAATACATAAATGTGAAGATGATTTGAGGCCAGTAGTCTTGAATACTTTGAAACATAGATAAAATCCTGCCAAGGAAACAAAAGATAGCCCTTAAAGCATGTTATGATCTGTATGTCGAAGTGTTGAAATGAAAAATTATCTAACAGTATTCCGATTGGTGTCCCTTAACTCCTTTGCAGCTTTGCTCATGCTCAGAATCCGTTATTACATTATTCCTTGAGTTTTGTTCACAATAAAATGAAATTCTTCTCAGCTTCTCTTGTTTTCTTTTATGTGATAGAGCTACTAGCAACGGAACAACTTCAACACTGCATCAAAGCCTCGTTCTACCAGGGCGCAAAAAATACTTAGTCCTACAGTTCAATACTGTGCCCTCACTATTACCCAGGTGATAAAGGGAATAGTGACTGTTGCAACTTTGTAATCTAGATGACAGATTAGTATAGTTAATGAGGAAGTAGTAGTCTACTCACAAGACACTGTTATGTTTATCGAGGGTGTATAAATACGTGCAGTATCTCTTTATAGGTTTGTTTATTTTTTATACTAGGCCTATGACCACAAAAAAGCGGTATGTCTGTGCCAAACAGAATTAATATATTAATAAACATTATACAAAAAATAGATAGGCCTACACAGACAAGCATGCACGCGTTTTCTAATCTAAATTTTCATTCCTTTTGCGATTTTAAAAGGCGAAGTCGGAATGGAGACAGCTCAACAGACCATTGTTCTATCAAAACGCAAAATCCTACCATGTAGGTCCATGCTATAATAGAGATGACAAATAGTGACAGTACATTACTGTTGTAACTTTGTAAGCTGTATTACAGATTATGTAACCTGGGCAGTATTACTGTACCATTTCAGATAATCTCCTTCAGTATCTAACTGTGACTGTATTGGTATCGGATGGAAACAAGGCGCGCCCAAAATATCCCAGCTTTTTTAGGGGGAGGCGGTGCGAAGACTCTGAGGAATAGATTTTCGACAAATTAAGCTATGAAATGTAGCTTCGCTAACCACCTTACCTTCATAAAGCCCCTCCCGAAACAAACACCATTTCTTCTTTTATGTAGGCCTATATTATTTCTTGACATTTCTAAACAATTTATTCAATTGTTTTGATAAAGAAGAATTTTCTTTCCTCGTTTTGTAGTATTGAAGAAGTGTTGTAGTCTAGTGGATAAGTCACCCGACTGAAGATCGCTAGGTACGGGGTTTGAGTGCCGCCGCGGCACTTATGTCCTTTGGCAAGACTTTAATGTACATTTGCCACTCTCCACCCATGTGTTAAATGGGTACCCGGTAGGATGCGAAAGTTAATGTGGTTGGATGCAAAGAGATTCGATCATACACAGTATGTCCTCCGTAGGAGGACTAGAGGAGCGACTCAAATTGTGACCTTTGACATTCCATAGGTTTTGCATTGGATGCATTATGGGGGTTTTGTCCAATTTGAACGACGATTTTGGAGGGTCAATGTTTATTCATGAGCAATGACGTAAAAAGTACGCCAATTACTCTTTGGTGATTTGCCATCAACAAAATATTTTATGTATTAGGTCATGCATAAAACATTTTTTGCATTCCCAGAATTCCCTACGATTTGAGCACGAAATTGAGGAAAATGGCGGTTGTATGACCTGCAACTTTGAAGTTATTAAATTACAAACCATGAAGCATTTTTCATTTAAGTGAATTTCTATTGTAATAGAAGTTTGTCAAGTACATCTCAGTGAAGCAGAAAATCTTCAGGCGAACATCAACATCGAAGTGATACCATACGATATAAAAAATTGAAGTTTCATTGGGGAGGGGGCACAAAATGAAAGATCATTGAAGGCGAGATGAGAATGATTAATCATTTGGGCACTAACAATATTAATATAGCACTTAATTGGGCTAAATGATCTGTGCAATTTGATTGATAATAATTGATTTAAAAGGTGAAATGGGGTCTTTATATTTGCTTTACTGAACTGAATTTTTTTTAATGTACTTAATTTCATTCTTGGTGACAGTGAAGTTTCTGGCCCCCAATTAAGTTAACCCCTTTAAATCCCCCCCCCCAACTCTGACCTTTGTTCTACACTTTAGTTCGATCGGGTCGATATATGGTCGATCTAGCTCCAGGATTCTGTCGACATGCAGTAACGCATGCGCATTGTCTTTTTTTCATTGCGATAATATGCTAATAAGTGGGAAAGAGCTCATCAATATTCAAAATTTCAATTTGCATATTTTACGCGCTGCGCGCAGGCCAAAATCCCTATTTCGCTGGTGCACTAAACAGTTGTCGTCTTCATAGGCTAATACATGAAAAGTGGAAGCAGTGTGCACTTTTTGACCCTCCAAAATTTCCCCATGGCTGGACGGATGCAGAAGCGGAGTTGAGCCCCCCTGGTTGGATGAGCAAGTGGCGCTTGTAAAATGGCGACTATCCGGATTGCTCCCCAGGAAGTGGTGGATGTACATACGTTGTGTGCGGATAAGCCTGAATCCGATGACCGGGGTAATAATATGGGCTGCGCCTAAAGGTATATGGCGCATTTTAAATGTGAGCTATTATTATTATTATTGGGATTTAGCTTCGTTTTAGCATGTTTTAAGTACCGAAGCAAATTGAAGCATATTTAGAGTTAGATAAGACATAACAAACCTAATGTTATAGAGTTTCATATCACATCATTTCATATAACTTGAAAGCAAGTAATTGAGAGAGTGCAATTTCTGTGAAATCGAAAAGTATAATCAAGTATAGTTTCACACAACGGCAAATCACGGTCTACTTCAAACAAAGACACAAGATTATGCTACCCGCAACAAAAATAATATTTATCCTGTGAGAGAGGTGGTCAAAGGTGTTGTCGATCCAACCCCCTTCATTAGAGAGAAGCATCGATTTCTCGACCTACCAGTTTCAGACGCATATAATTATGGTAGACATGGTTTGTACATTGATAGAACACGTTTTCGTTTTTGTTATAAAGAGCGATTTTAACATTTTTCAATAGGTACATAAGGCAGAAAATAAACCATCAGAATATGTAATTTTCCTCTCAGCATGGGCACCATTTTCAATCATAACAGTAAAGATGCATATTTTCATTGCTCGGGGGATATTTTTCGATTTTGGGAAAAGTGGAGTTGTACACCCCTAACATCCTTATTAACCCCTATTTCTAGTAACTGCTTATTTAAATGCACATGGTCACAAAATGGAAATATTGCATAATCAACTTCAAAGCTTACATTTCCCTAGCTTCATGTTTGCCTGCATTTGATACTAATAATTTTCACTACGATTTTGACATGCCATTTTAAAAGAAAAAATTTTGCTCGGTGTGGCATTATGGATCAATGCAATCATAGGACCATTTGAAGGAATATTACTTCAACTTCATGAAAAGCAAGGAGTAGTTTTTTATACAGCTTTATAGTTTTCTCACAATTACCGTTAGTTTCCAGGTTTTGTTTCTTCCGGGAAGCATTGTATACATCGTTGTCATGAAATATAATTACATGTTATTTTCCTTCTCCCCCTCGTGACTTTTCAATGTCTAAAGGCCCGAAAACACCTCTCGCATACATTTTTATTCCAATTTTCAGACAAGTTTTGCCTCAAAATTAGGTGATGTACAAAATGAAACTCACTTTATTTTTGCGCGAGCATTGGATAACCCAAGCTATAACATGCAAGACGCTCATATTCCTCTCTCTCTCTCTATATATATATATATACAGTTAAGATAAATTACTCTGCCTTTGCTTAATTATATGAAACGACGACGGAAAGCATATTTTTATCTCGACTTTGTTATTTGTCAAATCTGGTGTAGAATAACATTTTTTAATTGATTTGTGTTCATACATTAGGAAGGAAATCTTCATTTTTATTTCAGAAATGATATTAGTTTATCAAAATCTGAAGAAATTGGAGGCGAATCCTATGTCACTCTATCCACCCTAACGTGGTATTTTAAATTGTCTTTTGATACGCGTTACAATGTTGTTTTCACGTCTTCCGGATCGCCAATAACTAAAATCATATCCATTTTACCTACATATATTTCTTTATTGTTTCTTTGTAGCAGTCGGTCTCGGATGTATCTTATACTGCAGAAAAATACCTTTAATATCTCCATGTTCTGGGAGCCTTTTATTGTTTGAAGCCGGGGGGGGGGACTCGGATTTGGTTTGGACGGGGGTGTGCCGCTCAAGCCTCGAAACCCCTACCCATTTTTAAAGGTCATTTGGGGGATTTTTCTCTAAGTGAGGCCTATTTTTCACAATTTACTGGTGTTTGCCATGCAAAAAACGAAAATTTTGGAAGGGTTTGAAGGATCTATCTTCCGTAGCCCGTATAGGTAGACCGTGTTTAGACCCGTGGTCGACACGCAGACGCAACTGCTTCTTTATTTACGGTTAGATTTTGTATAGTGACATATACCAGGGAGGTGAGAACTTACATGGAGAGGAATAGTAATACATTGTGTAATAGTATTGTGTAATAGTATAGATATAATGACTGGCAAGAGAGTGATAGTTGTTTTTAAAGGCTCACAGGACGTTACATCCTGTTATCACCCCGAGGCGTGCCGAGGGGTGATGGCAGGATGTAACGTCTCCGAGAGCCTATAAAAACAAATATGCCTCGAATATTAAAGCAGTCATTATGATTATCTTTAATATACCGAATCGACCCAAAACCTAACGAGAATTCTTACCTTATCCTTTCTTGAGTAAATATTGGTTAAAATATCACAGAAAATTTGGGAATCGCAGACAAAAAGCACTGTATGGTATCCGCGCTCGCACAAAGCGTAAACCAATGGGGATCGCAGCATGATGAGGGCATTTTTTAAGAGACTATTGACCGGTAGGCGGGTATGAGGGCACTTTTTAAAAGACAATTGACCGGTAGGCGGGTATAAGGGCACTTTTTAAAAGACTATTGACTGGTAGGCGGGCATGGCTAAAATCACGACTCCAATTTCGACCAATCAGGTGGCTAGATTTCTAAAGTGAGGTATATAATACTGTATAATAGAGACAGATTCATATACTTGTGAAAAATGTGGTGGCCTGCATGTCTTTGAATACATTTATGGCATTGGGAATGACGATGTAGATCATGAACATGATGATGATAATAATGATAACGATATTTGTATATATGACGACTATAATGCCATTACAGTCAGACCGCATCGAATATGCTAATGAGGCTTATAGTGAAGATTTTTTGTCTTCAGCAGACTGATTTGCTTGCGCCGAACTGAGCGTGATTGTTAGGGTGATTTGTGTGATTATAGTTCGCGTGTGACCTTAATTAGCGGACAGTTTCATATATCAAAAAATTCGGTAAGATTTTGAAAATCCGATTTAACCAATAGAAAGAGGAATTTAAAATGACCCAGAAACTAAATTTTCTTTGGAATTGGGTGTGACATTATGAAAATATTAACCAAAGATCGGCAAATTTTGCTGTCTTTTGCTTCCGTTCTGAATTGTTTTAACTAACCGGCAAGGGTCTAAGACAGGGGTTTCCGTGAAAGCTTAAAGGTCCGAAACAATGGTCAAATTTAGTTTACTTAATCAATTATTTCCATACATATAAGTTTGTGATGTTATACATACGTGTCGTTACACCTACCATAATTTCAAGAGTTAAGAAAATCAAAAGTGGAAGTTTTGGTATGCATGTAGGGTAAATCAGTGGGAAAAGTGGCACTGTTCCCGGCAATAAGTTGCTTAAACCAGTAATTATTGTCACAAATGGAGTGAGTGGCAAACGTAGGGATTGGAAGAAATGTTCAGAAATAAAATTCTATTCTTAAATTTACGGCAATGGCACATGAATACTGAAGAAAATGAGGCTTCTTTTGAACTTCTAGTTGCACGAACTTTTAGTCTTAAGTTTTGCCGATAATAATAATTGAAGCAAAGAATACATTTGTGTAGAATTATGTGTGTAATTCTCCGCGAACTTTGGTCACACCATCGTTTATCAAAAAAACTAAACAAGACATGAATTTCATGATGATAGCAATAGTCAAAACTCATTTTACATTATAAAATTATATGATTATGATCAACAGATGAACACTGTGCTGGAAGCACTAACTAAGGTAAATGTAGCATATAAGCAAAATAAGAACTGTTCTTGTTATTCTATTTTTTAAAATTTATTTATTCATATCTATTTATTAATTCATTTTCGGTCATTATTTTGTTTGGGGGAAAGGGGGGGGGAACAGTTTAGACTTTAGTTATTATAGCTGTACTCACCACCCTTAAAGAGTCTGTTGTCATTATATATACTGCCCGTGTAGATTCCAGTAGCACTCTCTATCAGGTAACGTGTCCAGGTGTTTCCCGAGCCTGGGTAACTGAAAAGCGCTATGCGAGGTAAGCTGTGAGCTTCCGCAAGATGAATCCCCTCAAGACCTTCACAATCATATGAAACGACCGTCCCTTTAAGTAAAAAGAAGAAAGATAAAGGAAACCGAAAGAGAGTTTGCTAACAAATGGGCACAAACTGGTTCCGTATTGCTCTTTAAATGTAAAAGATCTGGGCTGTTGGTTACCTGAGTTCACATTTCCACATATCATACTTAATTGAATCAATGCACAAACCAGAAATCAATCGGTATGTGGTCAAATGTCCTATAAAATAATGTCTGATAAAGCATTTCTATAAACATTTTCTTCCAGTAAAGTAAAATATTTTAAAATTCATCTTTCTCAAACTGATCCTGTTAAGCCTACATGGGGTCTTTCACATAATATTTCACAGATCGATCTACGTTGGACAGGTATGTTTGCCAGAATGTCCATAAAGGCGCGCTCACACATGCCGCGGTGAACTCAGGCGGTTTTTAGTGAAATAAAGGATTGGTAAGTGGGGATAACAAAAATATAGCTAGGCGAACAATGGTCCTACCTCCTCGCTTATTATTTTATAAACACTTATAAACATAACGTTCAGTACCAAAATATACTACATCCATAAAATGTAAATTCCTAGAAAACAATGCTCCTTTTTAAAAATCTTTTAAATGACTCCTAAAGTGCTTCTCAACCTGAAATGAACTCAGTCCTATCGTAAAACTGTGTATTAGATTGTTAAACTCGCTCTTTTCAATTAAAAATTTGCTTCTGAAAAAAAATGTGCATTTAGATTTTTTGGCACACAGAGCAGTATATCTCCTATTGTGTTGGAAACTACATGTCAGTGCGCGATCATAATGAGCATCATGCCGCTCTGTGATTGTTCAGTTCCGTTCCAATTCATGCAGAGTATTTTTACGGAGGTATATCTTATGGAACCGAACTGAAATGGTTTAAGCATGTTCTGGAATAATAAAAAAAATTAAAAAACGCAAGCCAATGGTAGTATTCTGAGCATGATTTTTACCTTTAAAGGGTTTATGACATTGCCGCTTCAAACCATCTAAAATCTGTCATGCGTGATTTATTGATGATGTTTTTTTCATGACGTTATTTTTTGTTGGCCATATGAAAGAGGAAACAATGAGCCTTCCAATGATGAATACATAAATCGTAAAAAAAATAATTCTTTGGTTAACTTTGGTTCTTTTTGTTCTTCAGGGACATCCTGTACATTGCATTTCTAAAAGTATTAGACCTGCAAATATATAAGGACAGTCTCCTTGAGTTTTTGAAGCTTCAATTATGTTTGTCCATGTTTTGAAATGTCATATATTTCCCATTTCACATCCTTTCAAAGAGATTCTAGGGGTAGGATAATCATTTTTTAAAGATTTGTCTTTGTGTGTTAACCTATGGCCGTAGTAGAACTTTTTTCAAAGTTCAAAAGCAACCCTATTGCTGCGAACTTATCCACAGTCTCCTCACCTTTTGGATTCTCTCTTATGTTTGTCCATGTCTTCAATTTTCATTTAAATCCCATTTCACAGCCTTTCAAAGTGATTCAAGGGATAGAGGATAATAGTTCTTAAAAGATTTGTCTTTACGTATTAACCTATAGCAGTTTAGACATTTTCAAAGGACAAAAGGGCCACTATTGCTGTACATCTCTATCTAATAAAGTTAGATCTACATCATTACATGTGTAGCGATGCCACACGGACCGCAATTCCGTGCGTCCTATCCCGACTGTACAAAAATCATAATCTTGCTTTTGTGCTAAGATCTCTAAAAAGAGATATTGTTGATTAATCCAATTGTGATTTATCTGATTTAGAAATTAGGGCGCTAGTTCACAAGTGCACCCATATTACGCGTATGAATACTTTTGGCAGTAGTATGATACTGGATGAACAGTAGCCTCCGCGCGCGCTCAGCTTACTGAAAAAAAATCACGTCAATTATTTACATCTGCGTGTCCCTTTAGGGCCATTGAGTACAGAAAAATAAAAAAATTACCAAACATTTTTTTATATTTTATTCACGTCTTGGACGTAAAAGACAAAAAATTGTTGCAGAGGTATACGTCATTTTTTTTTCACGTCTATTACGTAAAAGACGAAAAAATTGTTGCATATAATATATACGTCAATCCTTTGCGTTTGCGTGTACTTTAGGAGCCACCAAAAGTATCACCAAATAATGAAGTGCGCGATCATAATGAGCGTCATGCCGCTCTGTGATTGTTCAGTTCCGTTCCAATTCATACAGAGTATTTTTACGGAGGTATATCTTATAGAACAGAACTGAAACGGTTCAAAGCCCCTCTGCACTAGTTTGGCATGGAGGGATTAGACCTCCCTGCAAGGTCACTGGCAGGTGGTTATCTCATCAAATCAGCCCTCAATTTACATAAGAAAAAGGGCATCATGGGGGATCAACGGGTACCGCTTAGGATTTGTTGGCTGTATAGAGGGCGCAAGTAGCTATAAGTAGTGCAGTGGGGCTTTAAGCATGTTCTGGAACAAAACTCTTTTCTTTGAAGCCCAATCTGAAATGGAGCTCGGTCCTATCGTAATACTGTGTATTAGAATGTTAAACTCGCTCTTTTTAATTAATAATTTGCTTTTGAAAAAAAAAATGTGCATGTAGAATTTTTGGCACACAGAGCAGTATAACCCTATTGTGTTGGAAAGTAGCCTACTACAGGTCAGTGCGCGATCATAATGAGCGTCATGCCGCTCTGTGATTGTTCAGTTCCATTACAATTTATGCAGAGTATTTTTACGGAGGTATATCTTATGGAACCGAACTGAAATGCTTTAAGCATGTTCCGGAATTATAATTTAAAAATAAAAAATAAACAATTAAAGCCAATGGTAGTATTCTGAGCATGATTTTTACCTTTAAAGGGTTTATGACATTGCCGCTTCAAACCATCTAAAATCTGTCATGCGTGATTTATTGATGATGTTTTTTTCATGACGTTATTTTTTGTTGGCCATATGAAAGAGGAAACAATGAGCCTTCCAATGATGAATACATAAATCGAAAAAATATGATTCTTTAGTTAACTTTGGTTCTCTTTGGTCTTCAGGGACACCCCGTATATTGCATTTCTAAAAGTATTAGACCTGCAAATATATAAGGACAGTCTCCTTGAGTTTTTGAAGCTTCAATTATGTTTGTCCATGTTTTGAAATGTCATATATTTCCCATTTCACATCCTTTCAAAGAGATTCTAGGGGTAGGATAATCATTTTTTAAAGATTTGTCTTTGTGTGTTAACCTATGGCCGTAGTAGAACTTTTTTCAAAGTTCAAAAGCAACCACATTGCTGCGAACTTATCCACAGTCTCCTCACCTTTTGGATTCTCTCTTAAGTTTGTCCATGTCTTCAATTTTCATTTAAATCCCATTTCACAGCCTTTCAAAGTGATTCAAGGGGTAGAGGATAATAGTTCTTAAAAGATTTGTCTTTACGTATTAACCTATAGCAGTTTAGACATTTTCAAAGGACAAAAGGCCACTATTGCTGTACATCTCTATCTAATAAAGTTAGATCTACATCATTACATGTGTAGCGATGCCACACGGACCGCAATTCCGTGCGTCCTATCCCGACTGTACAAAAATCATAATCTTGCTTTTGTGCTAAGATCTCTAAAAAGAGATATTGTTGATTAATCCAATTGTGATTTATCTGATTTAGAAATTAGGGCGCTAGTTCACAAGTGCACCCATATTACGCGTATGAATACTTTTGGCAGTAGTATGATACTGGATGAACAGTAGCCTCCGCGCGCTCAGCTTACTGAAAAAAAATCACGTCAATTATTTACATCTGCGTGTCCCTTTAGGGCCATTGAGTACAGAAAAATAAAAAAATTACCAAACATTTTTTTATATTTTATTCACGTCTTGGACGTAAAAGACAAAAAATTGTTGCAGAGGTATACGTCATTTTTTTTTCACGTCTATTACGTAAAAGACGAAAAAATTGTTGCATATAATATATACGTCAATCCTTTGCGTTTGCGTGTACTTTAGGAGCCACCAAAAGTATCACCAAATAATGAAGTGCGCGATCATAATGAGCGTCATGCCGCTCTGTGATTGTTCAGTTCCGTTCCAATTCATACAGAGTATTTTTACGGAGGTATATCTTATAGAACAGAACTGAAACGGTTCAAAGCCCCTCTGCACTAGTTTGGCATGGAGGATTAGACCTCCCTGCAAGGTCACTGGCAGGTGGTTATCTCATCAAATCAGCCCTCAATTTACATAAGAAAAAGGGCATCATGGGGGATCAACGGGTACCGCTTAGGATTTGTTGGCTGTATAGAGGGCGCAAGTAGCTATAAGTAGTGCAGTGGGGCTTTAAGCATGTTCTGGAACAAAACTCTTTTCTTTTGAAGCCCAATCTGAAATGGAGCTCGGTCCTATCGTAATACTGTGTATTAGAATGTTAAACTCGCTCTTTTTAATTAATAATTTGCTTTTGAAAAAAAAAATGTGCATGTAGAATTTTTGGCACACAGAGCAGTATAACCCTATTGTGTTGGAAAGTAGCCTACTACAGGTCAGTGCGCGATCATAATGAGCGTCATGCCGCTCTGTGATTGTTCAGTTCCATTACAATTTATGCAGAGTATTTTTACGGAGGTATATCTTATGGAACCGAACTGAAATGCTTTAAGCATGTTCCGGAATTATAATTTAAAAATAAAAAATAAACAATTAAAGCCAATGGTAGTATTCTGAGCATGATTTTTACCTTTAAAGGGTTTATGACATTGCCGCTTCAAACCATCTAAAATCTGTCATGCGTGATTTATTGATGATGTTTTTTTTCATGACGTTATTTTTTGTTGGCCATAAGAAAGAGGAAACAATGAGCCTTCCAATGATGAATACATAAATCGAAAAAATATGATTCTTTAGTTAACTTTGGTTCTTTTTGTTCTTCAGGGACACCCCGTATATTGCATTTCTAAAAGTATTAGACCTGCAAATATATAAGGACAGTCTCCTTGAGTTTTTGAAGCTTCAATTATGTTTGTCCATGTTTTGAAATGTCATATATTTCCCATTTCACATCCTTTCAAAGAGATTCTAGGGGTAGGATAATCATTTTTTAAAGATTTGTCTTTGTGTGTTAACCTATGGCCGTAGTAGAACTTTTTTCAAAGTTCAAAAGCAACCACATTGCTGCGAACTTATCCACAGTCTCCTCACCTTTTGGATTCTCTCTTAAGTTTGTCCATGTCTTCAATTTTCATTTAAATCCCATTTCACAGCCTTTCAAAGTGATTCAAGGGGTAGAGGATAATAGTTCTTAAAAGATTTGTCTTTACGTATTAACCTATAGCAGTTTAGACATTTTCAAAGGACAAAAGGGCCACTATTGCTGTACACCTCTATCTAATAAAGTTAGATCTACATCATTACATGTGTAGCGATGCCACACGGACCGCAATTCCGTGCGTCCTATCCCGACTGTACAAAAATCATAATCTTGTTTTTGTGCTAAGATCTCTACAAAGAGATATTGTTGATTAATCCAATTGTGATTTATCTGATTTAGAAATTAGGGCGCTAGTTCACAAGTGCACCCATATTACGCGTATGAATACTTTTGGCAGTAGTATAATATTGGATGCACAGTAGCGCCCTACGCGCGCGCTCAGCTTACTGACGTCAATTATTTACATCTGCGTGTCCCTTTAGGGCATGGGTGGCCAACCTGCGGCCCGCGAGCTCTTCTGGTGTGGCCCGCGGAGCATTGAAAAAATATTTATAAAAATAGCTCATAAATGAAATGCGGCCTTAATAGCACCGATGAAATGGGTAAAACATTTACACACAGCTATCTCTATTTCAATTATTTCTTTTCATCATTCACAACATATTGACTCGTTAGGTGGTTGATACAAATAACTCCTCAAATTACCTCTCATTACATTACATCAGATCACATAACTCGCCGTGTTAATTTCAGTTTGTAATTTCCGCACGCAGAAACGTTTGTAAATATACAAATGTTGTGAAGCGAGAAATATGTTTGCAAAATTGCAGGTGTGTACACGTATTGCATGAGTGTTTTTTTTTTTGGGGAGGGGGGAAGACTTCCTATACGGCCCGCCAAGTTATGCCAATCATTAGCTGTGGCCCGCGAGCTTTAAAATGTTGGCCATTCCTGCTTTAGGGCCATTGACTCATCGAGTACAGAAAACAAAAAAAATTACCAAACAATTTTTTATTTTAATTCACGTCTTGGACGTAAAAGACAAAAAATTGTTGCAGAGGTATGCGTCATTTTTTTTTCCATGTCTATTACGTAAAAAACGAAAAAATTGTTGCATATAATATATACGTCAATCCTTTGCATTTGCGTGTACTTTAGGAGCCACCAAAAGTATCACCAAATAATGAAGGAAAATCTTCACGAAAGAAACGTACCGTACGTACGACTTAATAAGCAGGAGTACGAAACAAACTTCATTACTGCATGAACCATTTTTTATCTACTTTGTACATACCATTTCTGTCCTCTGTTGTATATACACGATATAAATTGCCATGGCGAGACCATGGACCAGGGCGAGACGGCAATCTATCTGAACCTCCCACGTTGTACAATGCTGAACATACGCTTAATACCAAGACCACAGCGAAGAGAAGAAACTTCCACTTATGAAGACCTCCGTCAAAAATTATGAACATCATACTTTACTATATCAAAACCACAATGTAGAGAACCAGCTTCAACACACCAAGAACAAAAACAAATGAGTGACGGAGTGCAGTACGGAGTGATCTGAACAAAGTCAGATTTTCTCAAATCCTTCACCTGAACGATTACCTCTGTAATGGTTTACTGGTTTGTTCCTGTTTATTGGTATTTTATGTCGTTGTCTGATTAGGCCTGTTATACGTAGACATGTCAATCGGGCTACTCTTAGGTTACACCCAGGTGGGACAATAAAGATGAGATTTTCAACACATATCGTACATCGTCTGTGTCTGGTTTATTCTACATTTTCATGAATCTCCCAAGAGGTGGCGCTGATACCTCTTACAATTGGTAGGTCGAAGGTGACAAGATATATAACAGGTATAGTCAACGTTTTAATCCTCGTATCAGAGTGCAACATTGTTGTCTCGAGGGGGCGCTCAAGTGTCATAGGGCATACTATATGTACGATCGAATCTCTTTGCATGCGTTACATTACATTTCCCCTTTGTTTTGAACGGTATGTTTATACTTATATTCAGAAAATAATGAAAGCAATTCTTTATTTTGTTTAATATTTTGTAAATACAGAGTCCATTCTTGAGACAAAAAATTGTTTTTCTTCTAAATGACAGTTCAAATATCATTTTGTAGTCATTTGTAATTTCTTCCATTTCCGGAACAGTTCGAGAAGCTAAGACATAAAAAGCTAGCTCATTATGTCTACGAGGCAATACAAATGTAGCAAAGAGTGTGGCACCGCCCCCGATAACTTGATGATATAGACGCAATAATATGAAGAACGACAATCGTACACATGTTATCATTACGGGCTTCTGTTTTGGACTTTATTTATGGCCGAAAGTCTTGATTAACCTTTCAACATTTAAGTTCTGCTTTCAATTTTGCCTTCGAATTGATTTCAGCCTTTAACTTGAACTTGAGGTGCTTAAGTCTTGCTTCAGCAAGTCTTCTATTGTTTGACATTTCAAGCCTTTTATTGAAGGGCAAAGGCATCTCCAGGTGACCAGCCTGGCACTGCGAAGCATTGGCTTCCATGTAGTTAATGAACTCTACATCATCTTGTGAGTAAGCTGTGTCTTTGTACGAGTTCTCTGTGCAATCAGCTTCAAGGGCCCTCAGCAAAACCCTGGAGAGCAGCCATATCCCGAGCGATATATTGAAGGTGTGGCCACTTGTCGGTGGTATCCCTCGTTGGGATATGCTCGCGGTCTGCTGGGGGTGTTTCACAAAGATCTTAAGTTGAACTTATCTCTAAGTTGGACTTAACAATTATGGAAAGCCGTTAGCACTTATGAAAATATTTTTAAAAAGTTATTTTAAAAGGCATAAAATGTTGATTCATATCATCATATTTTCTATTATCAAGGAGATTTCATGTTCTTGATGTGCAATTTATAAAAATTCTGAAATGTTTAAATTTGCGCTTTTGAATATATTTTATTTTAAGGCTACAAATGGTTCTCCATAATTTTTAAGTCCAACTTAAACTTAGGATATTTGTGAAACACCCCCCTGGAATAAACTCCCGAGTATAGTATTTTGGGATCTTCACCTTTAATAGTGGGAGATGTCATGCCTCTTACTACCAGATTGGACACTGCTTCACACTGGATGGTTGATGATGATTTCATGGTGGATAATTGTAGTCTCGAGGGCTGTCGCTGAACACCTGGCTCTGTGCTACCTCTTCTAGGACGAAGGAGTCGTCACTCGGTGTGTCTATAGCAGCGCATACGTTAAGATCTCCTTTGATGGGGATTACCCAATACTGCGTCATATCCAAAGAAAAGATTTGATATTGAATGAAATTAAAATTAAAAATTACGGAATGACAAACAAGTGTGTGAGTGAGAGAGAGAGAGGGGGAGAGAGTTAGATAGAGAGAGAGAGAGAAACCCTATAATCACAGCAACAATTTTCAGGTAGCATAATAATAACGATTAGAAAATCCAAAGAATCTGAACATCACTAATCAAAATAAATCCTTCTCTGAATAATATTAATGTATACAATCTTTAATCACCGTTGTGGGCATAAATTATTTCAAAACACGGTGTTTGCATCGTAACCCGTTTTTAAAGCAGAACATTTCTTATAAAATTGCCATATTTTAAGCCATTTTAAGAGCAATTTCATGGTTATTTAGCTCTCAATAATTTATTGAAACGTCATTTCTTTCCAGTTGGAAATATTATGAATAGGATGTACCCGCAATCGAAATGAAGAAAAGATCTCTTACTCAGGGAAGGAAAAGAGGAATTTAAAAAAAAGGGAGAAGAAGAATGAAGAAAAAAAATAAGATGAAAGAATTACTTCATTTTCATACCTTTTCCATCACTGTAACTTCTATTGTAGTAGTTCCATTGGTTTCATAAAGTGTAAGTACCATTATAACCAGAGCATGGGATTGGGTAACATTTTATAAAGCAACGTACTAAAAATGTTTTTAGCATGATCGTTACATTCTCAGGTTCTGATTTTCATGGACAATATTCCTTAAAATGAGATCTACGGGGAGGGGTTAGGGGGTTAACCCCCTTGTGCTGCCAAGTGAAAATGTGATGTGATGTAACTTAACCAAACACATGATAACTCTTGATATAACTGTGTATTAAACTGTTACTTGATTTTAATCATGCACTGCTTTTTGTGGTCTCCGTTGTGTAAGTAGATGCCAGGAAAACATCACTTACGGGGGTTCAAAATAGCAACAAAAAAAATCGCCTCGCCGCTACGTGGCTCGTGGACGAAAATAAATAAACAATAAGAGTTGGCCTGTGAAGACGAAACTAATTCTATTTCACTATGTACGCTGAAATCTCGTTCATTGTCATCGTCTTGAATCACTGCAGGGAGTTTAAATTTAAAAGCTTGTTACTTTTAATTAGTGCAATATATATTTTTTTCAAATGTTGAGAGTAAAAGTTTTATTATTTTTTAAGTTCTTGATTGACGGCTACTTAGAAAAGATGGAGAGACAGATAGAAAGGGGTGAGAAAGAGGATTGGCGGTAAAAAAACGAATGGAAAGAAGAAAAAGGGCTTTGGTGTGTGTGTGTGTGTGTGTTATTGTTATGTATGTTATTATTATCATTAGAAAAATTTAGTGATTTCATTCTATTATTCTCCTTCTTTGCTCACTGCTTTGTGAATAATTTATTTGTGTTAAGAAAACGAAATGAATTTTTTTATTTGTAAGGAATTATTTACATTGATTCTTTATGTAATGATTTATTTTGAATGAAATCTGTAATTAAAAAAAATATGGAAAAAAAAAGTGTGTTTGTGTGTGTGTTAAGTGAATTATATATTTATTTACCTTTATCTTCATATGTTAAGGAGGATGTTTGGCTCTGGTGATGGAGGTAAAAAAAACAACAGCAATCAACCTCCCCTAAAATAAGAAAAAAGAAGAAGAATGTGAGCTGGTAGAATAGGATTGGATAGTAAGGGAGGGGGGGGGGAGTCATAATTAGTTTTGTTTTTTAATAACTGATTTCATTCAATTTTTTGTTCCATCTTAATTTCTGTGACTCGTACATGTATAAAATTAATTGAATTATGATACACTAAGTAGGGAAACATGGCGACAGAAACTTCACTGTCACCGGGCTGGAGTTCGTTTAAAGAAATTTTCAGTGTCGCCTCTATAAGGCAAAATATTGACCTCATTTGCCTTAATCTATTTTGGGGATCTTTCATGTTATTTTTTTAATCATTGATTATCAGTAAAAAATTTCTCAGTTAATCTGGTCCACTTAGGGCTAAATGTGCTACTAACAAAAAGAAATTAGTACCCAAATAATTATTCATTTTAGCCTAGTCTCCATTATTTCTTAACTGCGTTTTCATATTTTGCCCCCTCTTGCATGACAGTTCAATTTTGCCTCTTTCTTTTATCATTTTTGCACCTGATGCTTATCATTTTTCGATATCGTGTGCCCCTCCCCCCACAACATGACATGATCTGGCAGTTGCCCTAACTCAAAACCACCACAAGGTTAAACACCAATTACTCAGTTCTGCATAAGACTGCACCACCACCGATCAAACATCAATCATACAGCTTTGATTTTTTTTTTATTCGACAAGCTTCCAACATATACAATAATAACAGATCAGAAATAAGTCAGCTTGAACAGGATAACCCACGAAAGCTCGAGAGCTTATTTCCAGTGGGGTCCCCTACAGACATGTACAAAATTAATAAGTGAAAATAGTAATATTTACAGACAGATAAGAACCATAAAAAGAATTACTTATTAAAGATAATGATAATAACAACATTAAACTGATGATGGAAATGATAAAGAGTACAAGAAGAAAAAGAAGAAGGAGAAGAAGAAAAAGAGGAGGAGGAAGAAGAGGAAAATAATGATGAATTTGTAGAATTTCTATAACGTACAAAAACATAAGTATATACAAAATGAAAAAGTATGAACCGGCAGAAGAATACAAATTTCAATCATATAACATGTCATTCACTTCTCTTCTCTGACTCTCAAGTATTAGGTATTCCTTTAATTTCCTCTTAAAATGAGCATAGTTTTCTATTTCCTTTACACCATTGGGAAGGGAATTCCAATGTTTTATGGCATTGTAATAAAACGAATTTCCAATACTACCTACTCTTTCTGGTAAGTTAAAGTTGAATCGGCTATTTCTTGTATTATAATCATGAACGTCAGTAACAAGATCGAAGTTGGATCGAATATAATGATTCGACCTAGTATGATAAATTTTATGCACGTGATGCAATACGAGTTGTTTTGATCTTTGGTCGACTTCAAGAAAACCAGCTTTAGAAAGTTCGCAGTAGCCAACATGTCATTCCAGATCACAGCAATTTGTGCCTTCATCATCATCAGCACTTTTTTTCTTCACAAAATGAAAGAAAAAGAAGAGTTTGGCAGTATCAGTCAATTTTCCTTAACCTTCATTAATTTCAAAATCAACATAATTAATAATAATCTTTTAAAATGCAACATAATATTGCATCAACAAAATAAAGGCAACAAATAAATGGGGGTAACTACCATTTCTTGAACGTTACATTTTCAGGTTATGCAAGAAGTTTTAATATTTTAACGTTAAATCCATATGATTAATTTAAGAATCAACATGGTATATTTCTATTTAAAGCACTGGCATAAAGTGAGTGTAATATTTCAAACTTTCGCCTTTCTGTTTCTCTTTTTGTTCTGCTTCCATACCAATGAAGATATTACATGGGTTAAATAAATTGCCTTTTAACAAAGGATAATAACTTTTTGTTTAAAATACAATGAAAGCATATCTATGTGGGGTGGGGCTGCGTGACAGTTTTAGTGTCCAAGTCCAGACACCTCCCTCCACGTATGTGTCATGGTTAGAAATTGTTTCCAAGTACGGGCAAATTTTGTACTTAAAGTTATACTGTTGCAAAACTCATTCAAAAAAAAAATCATTACATAAAAAGGGACAATTCCAGTAGAAAAGAACATTTCGTGTCCCAAATCATGACACACTACAATGAAGTATGTTTATTGAAGACTTCATGAAGAGATCTGTTCTGGTAAAGAAGCATTCAGGATGATGAGCTCCGAAAATCTGTGTAAATCAAAATAACTTTGTCTTCTTCATATCATAGATGCATAAGACTGATGCTTCCTTATTGGATAAAGTTATGTTAAAATATACCTTTGGGCTATTTTATCTCTCGGGCGCATGGTAAGTGCCACATTTATTTAGAGTATGGTGCTGTAACAGTTGTGTGATCAAAATAAACATTTAAATAAACATTTACAAAAAAGTTCAGATTACATTTCCCAAGCAACATTCTCGTAGGATTATCAAGTTGTATTTCAAGATTTTTGCCGACTAATATCATTCTTCAAATAATACTTGTAATGGTGTTTAAAAGCCTCTGAAACTACATCGAAGAAATCCTATATAGAAGAAGCGCGAGCTTGCGCTTTGAGCCACGTGCACGCGTAGTGAAAATTGAAAAATTACACATTCGCGCTCTCCTGCCCAAGCAGCTATGATTTTAATTGCAGAATATCATTTTATTGGCTGTCTGGCTGACCCTGAATTAAGAGAGTGAAATCTATTAAATATTTATTATTGGCTATCACATCGCAAATGGGCGTGTCTTAGTTAGATAAAATGATTTATTAGAATACCGATTTGATAAAAGACTTTAAAGGCATTTTATCTCACTGAGATAAAATGAATCTCAGAATACCGCCCCTAGTCTAAATATCACAATATTGTCAAAAAATTCATTTCCATATAGCTGTAAAGAATAAATTTGATGGTCAATTGCTGAAATTCATGTTGAATTTTTCAAAGACAAAACTATAAGCTAAAGTATAAAGCTCAACGTATCTCCTGGCACGCAAAAACATCTAAACCAGGGCTTGTGAAAGTCGGACCACGGTCCGCACCCGCACCACAGAGCATGTCAATCCGGACCACTAGGGATCGAGGCTCTGCTTTTTAGGTGATCTGCAGCAGATCCTTCAGATCACCTCTTGATCTCGTCAGAAACTTTTTTTCTTGATTTATTTCTGTACATTTTGTAACGGTCATATTTTCTCAAAAACGCTAGTAATTACCGATCACCATCCTAATCAACCCTTTGGTCTGGAATCGAAAACCATTCCTACTCAGTGTGATCACTCAACCGTAACCTCATCTAGGCGCCATTTGTTTAATGTTTCATTCATTATCGCTCTTAAACGAGTCCATGAACCCCCACATTTATTTTCATATTCGGATAGAGTACGAGTAGTAGATAGGACTTCATTTTTCATTTGACCATAATTTATATTGTGACGTCATCATATAGCCCTTTCAATTCAGAATTTTTGATTTCCATCGATTGCATTATATTGACTGTGTTTTTTAATGTACTTATTTGTTGATGATCATCGGACCGTATCGCCCTTATTCCTGATCGATTTCTCCAATATTTTTAATAATTGTGTTGTAGCCGACAGTATATATATTACTCCAGAAGAAATGTGGATTACTTTTGAATTCGAAGACGAGATCATAGTTTTAAAAAAAATAGGTTGGAGGTCAATATCCACTACTTGAGGGATCACGATTCAAACTTGAGATTGAGTATTCCATTGAACACACCGTGTGTTTTTTTTTTACAGACGCCGTGTGTCAATCGGATATGGTTATTTACGTCTGGGGACCGAACTCAAACGTCACCATCCAAAAGGCGTGAGTCGGTTTTGAACTGGGGTCGCCTAGCTGAGCCAGTTTGTGGTCGAATACAGAGAGCTGACGTCTCCGCTTTCTGATACATTAGTCTCATTCCTAGACATGTTGTGGTTTACGAGTTACTGCATTCCACATTTTGTGTACAAAGCGTATACTTCTCTTATTTTGGTGTGAATGAATTTGTAGACAGAATAGCTAAAGCAATGTGTGATAGTGCTCTAGCGCCATCTGTTGTCATAAAACAACTAATCCGCTTCCTGTTAACACTATCCTCCAATACAAACAGATATAATTAATCAAATGATCCAGAGGCGGCGCTCCGGTGGGGGAGGGGGCAAGGGCACATTGTCCCCCTACTTTTTCAAGTACCCCAAAAGTGCCCCTTTAACTTTACAAGAAGTGCCCTTTTACATAGGAAGATTGCCCCTTTTACTTTGACAAGTGCCCATATTACTTTGTTAAAGTGCCCCTTCCCCTTTTCACCTTTGATAAGTACCCTGTTTTATTTTGAAACGTGCCCCTTTTCTTTCTACAAGTTCCCACTTTCCTTTGCAATAAGTGTCCATTTTCCTTTCTCATAAGTGCCCGTTTTAGTCTCTATTAAGTGCTCCTTTTCAGGTACAAGAAGTGCTCCTTTTCACTTTTGATAAGTGCCCCCTTCACCTCTGATAATTGCCCTATTCAAATCTGAGAGGTGCCTCTTTTACATTGACAAGTGACCCTTTTCCTTTGAAATAAGTGCCCTTTTAATAACTTAGTACCCCTTTTTAACTCGGATAAGCGCACCTTTTATTTTTCACATGTGCCTCTTTTGCTTTCTAATAAGTGTCTCTTTTCCTTACGATAAGTGCCCCCATTTATACTTTTTTTTAAAGAGCCCCTTCCCCTTCTCATATTAAATTCCCCTTTTCACCAATGAAAAGTTTCCCTTTTCATTCTCATAAGTGCCCGTTTTCAACTCCGATAATTGCCCCCTTTCAAATCTGAGAGATGCTCGTTTTATTTTGACAAGTGCACCTTCCCCTTCTAATAAGTGCTCTTTTCATCTCTGATGATTGCCCCTTTTCACCTCTAATAACTGCCCCTTTTATTTTGACACGTGCTCCTTTTAATTTCGAATAAATGCTCTTTTCATCTCTCATATAAGTGCCCCGTTTATTTCAACATGTGCCTCTTTTTCTTTTTAATAAGAGCCACTTCCCTCTTTTCATAAAAGCCCCCTTTTCACCTCCGATAAATGCCCATATCAAAATCTGATCGGTGCCCCTTAGCTTTTATCAAAGCACACTTTCCTTTATTTTAAGTGCCCCTTTCCACCTCTGATAATTTCCCTTTGTACTTTGACACGTGCTCCTTTTCTTTTCTAATAAGTGTCTCATCCCTTTCGATAAGTGTCCCCTTTTCCTCTCATCATTTAACGTGCCCCTAATTTAAAGTGACTAAGAGCAATTTCCCCCAAAGCTCGCTCCCACGCTCGCTCACATTTAAAGATGATATAATTATGTTAATTATCAAAGGTCTTTTCAGTCTTCCGTTATGAGAATGTGCTTATACCCCATCAGGTTTGGGTTTTACCTCTTTAAAGATGTAATTTTGCGCACTGCGACCTCAAGAATCTTAAATGTTTTCCTTGCTCGCTTCGCTCGCTCGCAAATGAATATTCAGACCATGATACCCGACTGCAAAGTATGATGCTTAAGCAATGTATTGTATGGTGTATACAGAGAAACAAATATTGAAATCATCCCTGATAATGTAAGCACAATGTAGGGGTATATACCAATGTCTAAAAAAACTATATTTTCGCCTTGAGATTTCGCTTTGTACGTAGGTGCCTTTTTTCCAGAATGTGCCTTTTGGGGGGTGCCCCCCCCCACTTTGGAAGTCGCTCCACCGCCCCTGCATGGCTAGATCATCTGCCATAAGCCACTAACATCTGGAAAGACAGAAGGATCTCAAGGAACACCAAGATTCATATGATGAATGCTTTGGTCTTTGAGTCCGATCGCTACATATGGGTCAGAGACGTGGGCTCTTGGAGCAGCAGATAGAAAGAAAATCCACGCTTTCGAAATGTGGTGTTGGAGGAGGATGCTGAGGATATCCTGGAAGTTTCATAAATCAAATGATGATGTTAAGAACCAAATTGGAGCGAAGGTCACCCTATGCCAGAAGATAGATAAGAACAAGTTGCAGTATTTTGGACACATTTCTAGGAGAGAAGTTGACACCTGGAGAAGATCATTACCCATGGTCATGTTGAGGGTCAACGAAACGTGGTAGGCCAAAAGTTCGATGGGCTGACGGAATAAAAGAGATTACCTGCATGAACATCTGCACAGCTAACCGCTATGCCCAGGATAGAAGTGATTGGAACGTCATCATCAATAGGGTCACAAAGGGTCAATTGACACGTAGGATCGATGACGACGACGAAGACGACGACGTACGGGCGTGGCATTAATACATGTATAACTAGACGTGGCAGCTAGGGCCCCTCCATGCAGAGCCAAGTTGAACGAGCTGATAAATATTCGTATTTAATGGTGATTTTATGAATATATTATTATTGACATAGCCTCGTATATTCCACTACTATATATATCTATAGACCCCGCTAGTATAAGCACAAATACCTCTTTGTATAGGCCTAATAGGAAAACTTGTATTCGTTTATCTGGCCTTTACTTCACAAGTCCTACAATGCAAACTCTAGTATTCTGTTCATTTTTTTAAAGTCTATTTACTCATCTGTATAGGTCTACATGGCATACCTATAGGACCGTACTCAATTTTAAACACCATTGTCAATACAAGTTCGTCATAGTCGAGTTTGGACTTTGTATTTGACAGGACATTATCGCTTACTTGGAGCATCTCCCTGCTTGGAGTCAGAAGGGTGTTGGCTCTATATAAAGCGCTATAGTTAGTGCCGTTATGACTCCCAGTGGAAGTTATTTGCTGGCGTTGACATAATTATATCCATTGCATAGCACAAAGATCAAATTCTATGTACAGGGGGTGTTTCATACTAATTGTATGGGTGTCAATGATACGCCGACCAGTAGGCCTATTTGGTCTATCACACTGTATTTATAAGTAAAATAGAGTTTAGTTAAGACGTCTATAGATAAAGCTCCTAGGTAAGAGCTAAATGGCTTCGCTGACCCGGTTCGTGCGTGCATTGTCTACCGAACCGTGCGTGCCCGGTGCCTGGAAGACTTGTGTAGCTCGCTCACCGTTCATTTCTTCGCGGGACTCGGTGAAATCACACGGAGCACAAACGGCAGCTCCACCTTCGAGCATCCGTACAATTCTGAGATTTCAGTCGCAGTGAGTATTGACACGGTTGTTAATTCCTATGAATTATCTTTATCATAATGTGTTTGACTAAATGTAGCTAAAGCAGAAATGTAACATCCCCCATCTACCTAGTTCTACTCGCTGGAGACATTACATGACTTAATTTATGATTTAGCGCTGTAAATGTTCATGTGACAAAAATACTCCCCTCGAATATGTTGACCTGTTCAATGCTTAGTCTAAGATTTCATACCCTTTTCTTTATTGTATTAGAACATTAACTTTTTATACTATATATAATTATATTGGCTACTAAATTAATTCATATTGAATGTTATTTTTGTCCTTCTCTCATTTTATTATTGAAAAAATAATGAAACAATTCACGTCCTTGCCAATAAAACCCATTTAAACTTGTCCAATGGCCCGATCGATGTCGGGACGGGTGCAAACTACATGTATTACCCTTTGTCAGCTACGCCCACTTTTATATTACCCCCACGGCCCCACCGATATCACATTTTGGTAATCATGTGACAAAATCTCAAGAAGTATGCATATCAATCGAGGTTTAATCATTACTTTAAAATACAGGACACACGGGGTTGTTTCTTTGTTTAAAGGGGAAGCCTATATCCTAATATTAAGTTGGTTTTCATTAACTTTCATTTTCTTTGTTATTGATGATGCAAGATACGTCACAGAGTTGCCAAATTGTGTTTGATTGATCACAACGTCAACAAATCATAACTTTCTTATATTTAATAGGAATTTGCCAAAGCTTTCACGGACATTTTTCTCTCATTTATCTGCTTCTATTAAAACCAACTTAATATCAGGGTGGACTTCCCCTTTAATTTAATCAATATCTTTATCCATGTAATAAATATTTCATCAGCTGCTCATTTAAGGTTACATCAACAAATTTGTTTCATACATTTGCGTATAAATGATGACATACACAGTTAACAACTGGATTTTTCATACTCCTTGTAAATTTGACTTATTTTGTGTGTATTTCGTAACTCAAGAATAAAAGACAGACTGGTTGAATTAAGGCCTTTGTTGAATACTTTTCGATGTTATCTTTAATTATGTCACATTCTCCAGAAATATAAATTGGGACAATCAATTTTTCATATTATTACTTTAAAAATATAAAAATTATTAACAAAATTATGCAAACCGGCCATCTGCATGCCTTTCTTCTTTTTTTTTCATTTTTTTAAAGCAATGGACCTGGTATACTTGTAACTAAATTTCTCACTATTAGGCCTATGTAGGCTGTATGTCTATATTCTGTCAAATAAGGTTTTTTTCTTTTCTCAAATTAAGTTGAATTTGATACATTATGGTAATCTTGTATATTGTATTCCTCTACATACTCTTCTTGAATAAGAAAAACAAAAATGATGTCACCACCCACTCCGGCGGGGTGAGGTATACACATTGTTTATCATTTTCTCATCGCAAGGTTCACTCGAAACGTAAGGATGACGGACAGTGAACATCCGGGGACCATGATGACGTCAACAAGAGAATCCGAAAAGGACTTTCTCAGTAAAGTCTTTGACCTGATTCTGAAAGAAGGAGTCGAGAAACAACTCAACGGTGACTGCAAAGGTTTGTCATTATTGGTTTTTCGATCAGTTCGTCTTCCGCTTCCTCTTTCTACCTTCCCCACTCTTTCGGACCCCCTCAAAAAAAAAAACCCTACTCTCACCCCCCTCTCTGTCTTTCTGTATCTCTTTCTCCCCCTCTCTCTCTCTCTCTCTCTCTCTTTCGTCACCCTGTCTCTTAATCACTCTGATTTTCTTCTTTTGTCCTCTCCGTTCACCCCTTCTCGTCTCTTCTCCTCTTTATTTATTCAAATGACATTATCATTTATTCCTTTTTTTGTTGTTGATAATATTAGCTACTCATTTCATGTTTTTATACTTGTTATCTTCATATTATGTGTAATTACTATCAAGATTATTTCTGTATGATTTGTTGAACATTAAAGTACAAGTCTACTCCAAAAATAACTTACTTTCAATAGAAGCAGAAAAATCAGACAAACCAATCAAAAAAAGTTTGAGCAAAATCGGATTACTAATAAGAAAGTTATGAATTTTTGAAAAAGTATGTAAAACTATGGAACAATGGAAATCACTACACAAATTGCCAATTTGGTTATCAGTTTGTGACGTCATGTCCTCACTATTTATCAATTGCTTTATATAGTTTAATCCCATTAATTTCCCTTTTATCCCCTAAAACTTGATTTCCCCATGCCTTTGCCCAGGTTATATGATTTGTATCATATTGCGTGCATGACATTTCACAAAAATTTTCATGAACTTTGAAGAATTGATACTATTTTCTGAATATTGTATATTCATAATTATTGATTTTTATATAAATAGTTTATCAAAATTCAATTTTTTCTTGATTTAACTGGAAAAAATACTTTATTTTAGTGCATCCACACAAAACATATTTACTATCAATCTAACTTGGATGCTGGTGTGAAGAAATAAGATTCTTATTAAAGAAAATAATTAGTGAATAGTGAGGACATGACGTCACAGATTCATGAGTGAGTTGCCAATTTGTCTTGTGATTTTCAAAGTTTTTCATGTCATTAAAAATTCATAACTTTCTTATTAGTTATCCGATTTTGCTCAAATTTTTTCGATTGGTTTGTCTGATTTTTCTGCTTCTATTGACAGTAAGTTATTTTTGGAGTGGACTTGCCCTTTAACTAACCTATATACGTCACTAAAAGCAGTCTTTTTTGCTCGTGAAATTTCTACCTTGAAAAAAAAATTATCAGTGATATTAATCAATCAATCATTTTTGAAACGATACATTTAATTTAATTGATCATTATCCATTTTGTTTCCCAATCTCAACTATGAGCGAGAATATTTTTATAAGGGCCTACTTGTTAATGAAGTTTGCCCTCCCCGTATTTCAAAAAGAATCAGGGGCGGAATCGTGACTTATGCTAAGACGATGCCCTAATGTCATTTCTCGCTGCATGTATCATGATTTTACGGAAGCTTTAAGGTGCAGCGAGAAGGCGACATGTTTAACTTTGGTTAGACAAGGCGCCTTGGTGAGTTTTAACAATTCGCCTTCTCACTGCACGTTTAAGCTTTCGTATGATTTCCAATACTCTTCTATAACTTTCGGTCTTCTTTTCTCTTGATACCAGTTGTGAATTTCAAGCATCCCGAAGAACTGCTCAAAACTTTTGATTTCAAGATTCAAGATGACCCCGAGACGACTGAACGACTTCTGGAGCTTTGTCAAGATACTTATGACTACAGTGTCAAGACAGGTACAAGTCGCTCAACGATCACTTTCCGACCATTCTAATGCCAACCGCACACTTTACGATCTTAATACGATCCGATTTTCGAAGAATTTGCAATAGCATTCGATATGAAAATTCGACTCGTGACTTCTAAATACTTAATGATTTATGATTTGAATATAGTCATATGATTAATAAAATTGAAATTGAAATTGAAATGGATTTCACGCTTCTTTGGAGGAGGAATAGCTAAATCGGCTCAGAATCGTGTGACGTCATAACAGCAGTGCGATTGTCTACGATTTGAAGCCGATTCGGCTTTTATTCTGACTGGAAAGCTTAAATGCACTAAAATTAAGGTTGTTCGTCATTACCACCATTTAGAACCTACGCCAGGAAGATATTTGTTTAGATATCTATATCTAATATAATTGCCATTTCTTCGAAAATCGGATCGCAGGACGATCGAATTGTGTGCTGTGGGCTTCATGCCAATTGCACATGACGTGTCCTTTTACTAACTTAGAACTGCGTCAGCGAATGTCGCAGTATTTGACGCACTTTGTTACATTGTACCCAAACTGATTTGGGGCTAAATATATAGTCGCTTGATAGTGTTGAATTGATTGGCTAATTTTCTTTGATGTCCGTTGCACAGAAGTGTCATTTTGATTGCGTTATTACCTGCGCTAGTCATATAGTCATACGCGCCATTACTCTATGCATCACAATGTTTGCGCTATTCGTTTTTCGTGTACAATTCCTTTCCCAAACGGGGCACCATTATGTAGAATGTCGCCAATCAGTGGTGTAGGTACAGGGGGCGTTAGGGTCACGTGCCCCCACCCTCCCATCGAGTTGGCACCAAAAAAAAGCCAAAAGAGGACAAGCGAGAACAAAAGGGAAATGAAGAAGAGGGAAAAGATGAAAGAACTAAAGAAAGATGCCTGGACCTCCTCCCGCACCCTCCCCTAAACAGGAGAATCGCCCCCATCCCCCTCAATAGATATAGTCACGCTACGCCACTGGCGTAGTAAAGTAAAGCCGTTGCACAAGAGTCAGCATTCCCTTGACTACGGAGTACTAGGACTGCGTCAGCGATGTCGCAGTTTTTGAGCGCCACGAGATATCGTACAGAAAGCGAAGGCAAAATGAACAGTCCAAACATTGTGGTGAAGTGCTGCCGCCCATGGACGAATTGCTGATAACTGCTTCCAGAGCTAAAGCCAGGGCAATAATATCTAAACTTCTTTGGAAGTGCATAGGGACGTTATGTCATTTTATATACCTCATACATAGATTGTCATTCACTGATTGGTCAAAACTATAACACATGACAAGGAGCATTTCGATCTATCATTGCGCCAGAGGGTTTGATAGTACTATCAAACCCTGTGATAGTACTCCTAACCCCTCCGCGGCTTTTGCCACACACACAGAGCGTACAAGATTTCAAATGCGCGCTCAAGCCATGCAATTTGAGCTTCAAAAGACTGTAAATTTATTACTGTGATGAGCCTCTTGACATTGGATTTATTTTCTAGACCTATTCATGAATCAATGAAAAGGATGAGGTGTATAAAACAAATATGGACTGCTCTGTAATCGGATGGTGGAGGAAATTATCACTCCCTCGGTTGTGTTCATACCGGCCCTTCTATCACCCCTCGGCTTCGCCTCGGGGGTGATAGAAGGACCGGTATGAACACCACCTCGGTAGTGATAATTCCCACCATCATCCTCATGAGCAGTCAATATTTGTATAACATGATATGCGCTATACAAAATAACTATTAGATCAATTCAAAGAGCGCAGCTACTAAATGAATATACTCTACTGCGCTGCGATGAAAAAATAAACTCCTAACAATGCTACTTTACGGACACACAACCAACATTTTTGAAAAGCTTCTGAAAATAAGTGCGTCTTAACAAAACTTTAAAGACGACAACAGATAGGGCTTTTCTTATGTCTATAGTGGTAGGTTATTCCAAAGCTTTGGAGCGGCACAATTAACTGAAAGCACAATTAACTGAAAGCACAATTAACTGCAATTAACTCAAGCGTTAATTTCATTTTGTGTGAGGTAGTTTTAGAAGCAGCTTGTCCTGTGTACTTCATTTGTGATGTGAACATGGATGTGGTTTGAAAGATAAGAACAAGAAGGTTAAATTTTATTCTTATTATTGCCTTTAAAATTGACCTGTTTGATGCGATGTGCTCCATGAAGGCATTTTTTGTTGTTGGTGCTTTGGGGTGTAGATGGCCGAGAAACAGAGTGAATTGATTTTGATAGTAATATTTTAGCTTTAAACTGCAATTAGTGTTATTTTGTTTGATAATTGTCAGACCACTTTGTGTATATGCTTGTCGTGTTCTTTCAAAAGAAGAAATCATGTACATTATGTTGAAATGAAATGAACCATGAACCATGGACCTTGAACTCTGACCTTTGGACCTTAAACCTTGTCGTAGGTCATCCTCAATTCTTCAACACAAACTTCAATGGTCAGGATACGTTTGGTTTGGCTGGTGCCATGATCTCAGACTCACTCAACACATCTCAGTAAGAATGACCACAATTTTACGATAAAGTTCCCCCCTCCCCAAAATCGGATGGCCAAAAAGGGGGAAAATAAGTGAAATCACGAATCACAAAGATTATTTAAACAAAAAACTAAGGCAATTTCAATAGCATTGTGCGTCTCCTTTTGAAATGTCCAAACCTGTTATAACATGTTGCATAATCCAATAAGACTTGTATTGCCAATACAATACATTTTAAATACCCTTCAGTTGATCAATTTTCTTATTCAAAGGCTTGTGATCGTGTTGAAAGAAAGGGCAAGAGGGGGAGGGGGTAGTGTGAAAAGTAGACGATATGACCCCTCGTTCCACCCTCCTCCTATTCTATGACCTTAAATCGCATCCCCCACCTAATCAGATTGGTCCCCCAGACGAAAGTGCCCCTTCAGTGCGTGGACTCACAGTGCGCCATTGATTATATATTATATATAATAATTGTGTTTCCAAATATGCCTCTGACGCTCAGCAAGCTTTGAAGTTATCCCGGGGCCCTGTATTAAGCCTATGGGACTTTGAAAATGCAGTATAGTCAACGGGTTAAAAAGATACGATTTCTGAAGAGAAGAAAATGTATAGATAACATTATAATTATACTCGATATCACCCCTATTAATTTGACTTCCTTTTCCATCTGCATTTTGTCGGGCATACAACTACATTTAAGAAATAAATTATTCATACCCTTACCAAGTTTTGTAATTTTGTAATTATGTGAAAAATTGATTTGTCCCGATTTATGTTTCTTGAGAATGCGACATATTAAAGCTTAAATTTTAAAGTAATCGAAGGCTCTATAATTCAACCAGTCCACGGCTCATTATTGAGTTACGAAAAAAACAAACATCAAATTTACAAGTTAGGGGTATGAATAATTTAGTTGATAAATGTATATCTATTTTCAACGTGTGTCGAAAAGTAGGCCTTAAGCTTAATTTCTTTATGCAAGTTTTCACCAACTTTAGTTGCTAAAATTAAAGCCAGATCGACTTCAAAACATTTTGATATCAACGAGCAATATTATTAGAAGCGCAGGTTTACTATATTGGTGTTCATTGTTGTATTATTTCTACGTATTATCATGATTACAAATCGCTAATTCTTATATGCCAAATGAATGCTGTCATTCGTTGAATTCGTAGTAAGATCACAACTCTATGAGAACTTGTATTTTCTGTTCGAACACATATCTGTTTTTTAGGTACACATTTGACAATGCTCCAGTGTTCACTCTCATGGAGCACGAGGTATTAGGTAAAATCAGAGATCTTTGTGGTTTCAAGTCTGGTGATGGAATACTGACTCCTGGTAAGCTCTACTCCAGCCCCCCTCCCACCAAAAGAAAATAATTAAATAAATTAATATATTGACTTGACTTGCAAGAAATTATATTTTAAATCAACTACCTAAAAGGATAGTGTGGTTGTTGTTTTTTTTATCATGAAGGATCTGTCCATTACATGTATTAAATTCTCAGTATACGACCCCACACCTTTTAGTATATTTTTTCTGGATACGCCACTGCCAGTCCCGTGCACCAGATTTCTTTCTTTTGTTTAGATTTGTCCAATTATATTTCTTGTAGACACCGAGATATCACCTTCAGATACTCTTAATGGCTGACTTAGTATATCCTGTTTCCGACTGCAGAAAATTAGACTTTCATTATCAAGTATAAAATTACGTCAAGCAATTGTTTGTTGTCTCAGATTTAACTGTCGTCACACCATTTATTCTAAACTCATGAATGCTTCTTTCCAATACATATATTAAGTTTATTTGTTCCTCTCTTTTATCAGGTGGTACGTTAGCGAATCTTTTTGCCGTTAATCTCGCTAGATATCGAATCAACCCTAACTTCAGAAAACAGGGAATCTATGGCTCCCAACCACTCAAGATATTTGTATCAGATCAGGTATATGGTAATATTCTCTTTGTCTCATTCATAATTATATTCATGACAAATTCAACAGAATAATGTTGGTAGTAGTACTATAGTCGCAGTCCAGGGAGCAGGAGCAAGATACAGTGTACTTCACGAAAAAAGGGTCATGTCTTCAAAAAGGAACCTATACGAGTCGTATAAAATCTGGCAAATTTCGCAAAAATAGGGTACCTTTTTTAACTTTAACTCGAAAAGCCAAAAATAGGATTACATGCAGAGTACATTTTAGGCGGGAAGGGTCTTATTTTGTTGAAATGTTATTGAGATTCCGCAAATATGAGGTCATTTCTACTCCGCCAACGATCATGCATTTTACGCCTGTGAATTCTGAAGTGACATATTTTCTGTCTATTTGTCCATTAGAAAATTAGTATGCCGTGTATATTTACATTATCTTGGATCCTAGATAACTTTTTTTTTTATTGAGCTTATACAGCTTACACATTTCGACGAATGATTATTATCAATATTTGGAAAGAAAAATATCAACAAATAAAGAATATTAGCTGAATATATCAAAATAAATTTTTTTGTAATCATAATTTGTTTGGGCAGTGGAGATTTATAGGCCTACATTCGACCGGGGGAGGGGCATCAAAATGAAGTAAATTCAGTGTTGCTATCTTTATTAAGAAAATTGTCATTTTCGTCGCTGGCTCTGGAAAGAATCTTTCTATGACAGAATAAATAAATAATTCTCATTTTGTAGAGCCACTACTCGTTTGTAAAGGGTGCTGTTTTCATGGGTATTGGAACTGACAACCTTGTGGTTATACCAACAGACGACAGGTATGTGAGGGTGTAGAAAAATTACTTTATTGTCTATTATAATGGGTTCTAATTTGGGATTTTGACCCCATTCGACTATCTACCCGACATCAGGTGTTTTTAGTTTTACAATCCGCAAGTCTTGCTAGTGCGCACACCCTCTATATCGTCTTCATAAGAACCGCCCTGTGAGGTAAAGTATCATAAATTCTGCATCCGAATGATGACCGACCTTCTCTCGCAGTTATAGAACACTAGTTTCGCTGCGTGCAAAATATGACGCAATGCACATGTAAATTCCCGAGAAATATGTCTTTTAATCATATGAGAAAGAAAGAAAGAAACAAGTGGAGTTTTAAGGACGAGCCGTTTGGGTTTTTTTTTGGTTTTGAGGGCATGTTGATTTGTGGAGGGGATGGGGGCACATTTTTTTTACTTGTTTGCTAAATGTACTACGCCACTTGGGTTTCGGGGGGGGGGGCATCGGCCGATTTTGCTTTGTATGTTGGTTAGTTTGTTTGCTTGGGGTTTTTTCTTCCTTTTTGTATTACTTTAGAGTTGCAAATGAGATCAAATTCTAGTAGAGATTTGTCTTTTATAAGACCAGGGGGTGTTTTACAAAGACTAAGATCGACTTTAAGTTGGACTGAAGTATGACAGGCCGTTCATGCCACTGTTTGCTCTTACTATTTACTGGCATTTGTCTTTCAAGGGACGTACAAATCGTGGTCTCAAATCTACAGAGTTTACATTTGTTGATAGTTTATTATCGAAGGAAAAAATATTATCTAAAGATTATAATTTAGAGACCAATGGTGATGGCAACCAATGGCATGAATGGCCCGCCATACTTAAGTCCAACTTAAAGTCGATCTTAGTCTTTGTGAAACCCCTCCCTAGTCATGTTTGTTGATCCAATACTAAGATGCCTTTGTTTTCATTTGAAATGAAAATTTACAGAGGGAAGATGATCCCTGAAAAGCTGGAAGAAGCCATCATTTCGGTGAAGGAACAGGTAAAAAATAATCGGTAATAAAAATGACATAAAATATAATGAGCTCATTATTATGTTTTCACAAAGTCGGACGAGGTCTAAAACGTTCACAGCGTCAATGAATCACCACGTTTTAACGAGACTTGGTGAATTTTGTTTATTTCGAGTTATTATTGTTTTGAGTTATTATTATGTTTTCACAAAGTCCTGGTTCTAACGAGGCTTTGTGAATTTTGTTTCTTTTGAGTTAGGCATATTTTGAGGTCGAGAGGTTGAATTAAGTTTTCCTCGTGGACACTATCCAGTAAGAAGTCAGGCGAACTTGGATAATTTAAATTCCTAAAATTAACAGATTTGTTAAATATTACGAAAAGGCCAAAAATTTGAAATTCATTCTTCAAGAAATATTCTATGATTTGATATAATTTCAATTTCAATTCAACCTTTAAATTTTTTGCATTTCTCAAATTTCTCTTATTCTTCTTTCTCTCTCACTCTCTCTCTCTCTCCCGCCCCTTTTTTTCTCTCTGCCCTTGGTTATAGTTGTGTCTGGTAGTATACCAATAATGTGAATTCATCAAATCAAATCAACATTTTTTTCTACCATAGGGCCACATTCCATTAATGGTAGCAGCCACGTGTGGTTCCACGGTCCTGGCCAGCTATGATCCTCTGGAGCCCCTGGCAGACATCTGTGAGAGACACGGTGACATCTGGCTGCATGTAGATGCCGCATGGGGCGGAGGAGCCATGATGACCCGGAAGTACAGACATCTGATGAAAGGCATCCATCGGGTCAAATCGCTCTCATGGTGTCTGCACAAGATGATGGGAGTACCATTTCAGTGCACGTCTTTTGTCGTCAACGGCGATGTAAGGATTTTGTTTACAGTTTTAATAGTAGGCCTTTGAAATGTCAAAGTGCTCCAGCTGATTGATTAAGATTGGCAGAACAAAATGAGACCCCCTCTGTATATATATCTCTCTCTCTCTCTCTCTATATATATATACATATGTATATCTGTCTCACCAACCGCCCCCCCCCCTCCCATGCTTCCACCTTCTCTCTCTCTCTCTCTCTCTCTCTCTTGCTCTCTCACTCACTCACTGCCTCTCTCTCTCTCTCCCATTATCTATCCTCCCACTCTCTCTCTCTCTCTCACTCTACACCCCTCTCTCTATACTTGTCAGAAGATTTGAATAAGAAAATTCTAGATAAAATTTAAATGTGTTATCAGGCTATATCACAATGAGAATATGGAATACAAATAAGGATAGAGATTAAATATGCTCACTCAGTTGGTGTCTTAAAGGTAGTGTATATCCCTTTTGCAGCCAACATCAAATTCTGGAGAACTTTGCAGGAATTATGAATATGTCACGTATGTCTTATCTGTGGAATTTTAAATGTTAGCAGTGTCCTATAGTATTCAAATTATGCAAGGAAACCCGTTTACGTTCTAGACTTCACTGTCAGACACTATTGAGTGACTGGTTGACTGACTTCTTTTTTTCTTTGGTAATAACATACATAAAATGAGCTGTAAAGGGTATATGTCATTGAGCATTTGTCTACATCAATAACCCACTTCTTGTAATGGCCAAAATTAAACTGATTGAATCTTTGCACAGCACAAAACGTACGACCATTCGGTACAAGGGTCTGAAAATCAGACTATTTACTTAAATGGCTCTACTAAATTCGATTCGACAACTAACGGTCGTTATTTTCCCACAAAAAGACATCAAGCCCTTTTGTTTTGAGGGAAGTTCTAAATTAGTATTATCTTTCAAATGCTGTTGGAATTAACCTTTTCATTTTTTTGGCCTGCAAATGGGACATAGTACCTTTAAACTAAAGTTTTTTCAATCAAACCAGGTTTTCAAACCAAGTTAAAGGGATATATTTGCATTGCCATATTATATTAGCTCAAAATCTTATTCTGTTTTGAGCCTTGCTAGCTAGTCCATAGGCGAGTGTTCTCTTTACTTGCAGAAGGACTAATTAATTACCAAGTGCCATGCTGTTAATGTCAATGTAAAATGATCATACTAAGTCAAAGGGATAATTCTCAATTAAGGCCTAAGTATATTTTCAATGCCATATTATATTAGCTCAAATTCTTATTCTGTTTTGAGCCATGCTTGCTAGTCCATACCCGAGTGTTTTATTTACTTGCAGAAGGAGTTAATGACCAAGTGCCACGCTGTCAACGCTGAGTACCTGTTCCAGCCTGACAAGTTTTACGATGTCTCCTACGACACTGGAGATAAGACCCTTCAGTGTGGCCGTAAGGTTGATATCTTCAAACTCTGGCTGATGTGGAAGGCCAAAGGCAACAAGGGATTTGAGGCGGAGACTACTCACAAATTTGATATGGCCAGGTAATTTATTCAAAATTATTCATCTTGTTATTTTCATGCCACAAACAGTGGTTATGATGAGGGGCACGGGTACACATCTGACCGAATCGAATGGCAAAAATGGGGGCAGAAAGGAAGGGAGAAGGAAGGGAGGGGGATAGGAAACATAAAAAGGTTGTTGGTTTGTTTTACTTGTTTTCATCTATGTAGTTGAACTGTTGTCCCCGCCCCAGTGGGTAGAACCATTGCTCACAAAATCTAGTAAAGTTAGGTTATAAAGTTATGAGGGTGATGAAAATTAATACTTTGGTGATGGACATTAGTATATGTGGACATAAAACGAACTAATTTAGAGCAATGATTGTAGATACAGTTATACCATTTTAATTCATCTTATTAATAAGTGTGGGATCTTTTTCATCTTAAACAGGAGCCTAGCAGATCTCATCAAGAATACTGAAGGCTTTCAACTTGTTCAAGAGGTGAGTGTCTAGATTTGATTTGACGTAAAATATAAACATGGTTTGGATAAAAGAAAATAATTGGTTTACATTTTGGAATAATCCCTATACCTCAAGCAAAGAAGAATCCAGATAGCTGAATGATGAAATCATTTGTCAGTCTTTGAGCCAATACCAAATCATGACATACTCTCTTAGTGTAGAGTTAGACATCCATTTTTAAAGGAGTTTATTATATATTAGTGCTTGTTTTGATTTATATAGTGTCGACTCCTCTCCAAAAGTATGAATCCACTCCAAATTAGTGATTTGACTACTGTTTTGAGAGTGTTTTCCACTCTTTTGAGCATGGATTCCACTCCGAACGAAATGATCCCTAATATGAACCATATACTAAAGAGTGGTTTTCCACTCCCATTGATAGCCAATTCTTTATCCTTGCATCTGCCTCTTACCATTGCCTATATATATTTCACCTCTCTCTCTCTCTCTCTCTCTCTCTCTCTCTCTCTCTCACCCCTCTCTCTCTCTCTCACCCCTCTCTCTATCTCTCTCTCACTCTCTCCATCTTGCTCTCTTTTTCTCTCCCTCTCTATCCCTCTCTTTTTCTATCTCACTATCATCCCCTTCTGCCCTCCATTTCCCTATCCGGGGCCCTGTTTCATAAAACTTGTTATCAATAAAATCTGTCACGGATCTATGACAAATCTGGTGGGCCAATCGAATGTAAGGATTTCAGTAGCTTATAACATTTATCATATCTTGTTATTGATGACATGTTTTATGGAACAGACCCCTGCTCTTATTTAGTCTTTATACACATTATCTTTCTCTTTCACTTTTTCGATGCAGCCTGAATGTACAAACGTTGGTTTCTGGTATATTCCCGAGTGTCTTCGAGGCCAAGAACAAAACGCGGATTACTTCAAACGGCTGAGCAAGGTACATTTATTTGAAATATGATGAATGTGTTCTTTCATATTCATGTGAACCATTGTAGCATTCAATATCAGTTTATATATATATATATGATGAATTCTACATCCTTTGGAGGAATATCAAATTATTAATTGGCAAACAATCTTTAAAGTATGTTTTTGTTTAATTGATATTTGTAAGAATGTCATAATTATCATTGTCATCGGTAGGAAGAAATTCCTTGAATGTCTTGAGTGCCTTTTCATGGTAGCTCGACAAAAGCCGAGGTAGTAATATGATTACAGGGCCCTCAGGGAGAACAGTATTAATACTGATGAGGCTACACTGTGTAAACAAGACATATTATTATTATTGTTATTATTAATATCATCATCAATTGATAACTAGCCTTATTAGCATCTGTTTAACTACTATCCCCATCAGCATCATCATCATAAATCATCATTATAAGCATCTCCTGTTTTACCGATCAGGCCTATAAGCCACCTAGCTTGCAGATAGCACTTGAACAAATGACCCCCAAATATCCACAGATCCTTTAATCATTGAGAAGTCCCACTTTGTGCATTTTAGAATAATCTCTGCCAAAGTGACGGAGCTGCTTCATGAATACCTTTTGTTTGCACTTTTGAAAAGAACACTTCCACTTGTGTATCATAGCATGTACGCCAGTGCATAAATGAATAATGGTTACATAACTTTCATGAACACGTATCCAGCAGTCATCTCGATGGGTTTTACAGTTTTGTACAAATGGCATTTATCTGCACATGCGCAGATAGTATCTCTAAAGTGGCTGAGGCTTCATAACTTGTCTTAATAATACCTTTAACCAAATGGCAAATACATTTCAAAATATCCAGCTAAGGCACGTTCAATAGCCCAGTGGATGTCACCTGCTGATTTGTGCAAATATTACAAAGATGCATTCTGCCATTCGAACAAGGTTTATATGGGATATACAATAGTGTATTGAAATAACCCTTATATTGATGACTTGAAAGTCTTTGTGATCACCATCTTTTAGATTGTTTGGTTACGATGTATGATTTTGTCATTTTGTTCATCATTCAATCAGGTTGCACCTCTGATCAAGAAAGCCATGACACTCAAGGGTTCTATGCTGCTCACGTTCCAACCTAACGAGGCCAAGTCTCACGTAAATTTCTTCAAAGTCGGTATCGGCAGCGCCAGAGTCAAAGACGAGAATCTAGCTTTCATTCTGGATGAGATCCAGCGATTGGGGAAAGATATTAAATTTTAAACCATACCTCTACCTTATAACCACCGTAAAAGTACTATGGTTTTACTGTGGTTTTACAAGGCACCACCACAATGTTTACCATGGAGTTACCATATAGTGTTGTAATAATACCATGGTATTACCTTGGTTAGCATGGTACAGTGAAACCTCTATATACCGTATATATATATAGTCCACTCAAGGGAGACAAGAAAAGGGAAATAGAAAATGAGGTCTTTAATTGTAGACAGGTGGCTTTTCTATACAGGTACTAGTAGTTAAAGCAGGTTTGACTGTACATGTATGTTTTTAAGGGAACAATGAATTGTTTTGTTAAAGTTATTTCATTTTTATATGCCTGATAATTTTTCATTACGTACTATTATGGCTGTTGATAATAACTTTCTGACCATGAGCTAGCTATGACAATAGCTAGGACATTAAACAAAATATTATATTTAAAAAATCAGATGGAAAATTGCAACTAGTATCTAGCTATGGCAAAAATTCTGGCAATTCAAACTTTGTTCTATACATTCAAGGCTTTTTACCTTAAAAACCAGGATTAAATCTTTAATTTTGACATATTATGTTCGGAAAGTTGGCCACAAACAATTCAAAGCACCATATTGCATTGGGTGTGATTGTCAGCTTCTTTACGGTTATTTCTTGTGAGAATTTTTCACTGGTTTTCCATCGACTATCCGGTCTTGTCTTGCAACATAATACTTTTGGGGTCATTTTGTGTATATCCCTCTTGTCTTACCTAAAAGTAAATGCAGATGAAGGAGTGGAATACCCTTATGTACTTATTATTATAATTCAACTTTTCCATAGAGACGACATTGAGAAGATGGTTTACAACCAAACAAAAAGGTGGAAGTGTTTCTAACTGAAAGAATATTATTGATTTTAAACAATTTGTGATCCTTGTCCTATATTCAACTCTTAAAGAGGAATTAATGTAATGAATAATGATAAATTCTATGAAATTATTATGTAGGCTACATCGAAATGGTATTTACGATGATGAATATATCGGTAACTAAATGCAATAACTAAGTATTAAATGCTGAAGAACATGTATATAATGAATATTGTAATGTATACAATGAAAATAATTGATGTAAAGAATAATAATTCCAATGATTATGATATCTGAAATAGATTAGATGAAAGTGATGAATATAATATTTTTATGTTTTATAAGATATGTGTAAAGATAATGAATATGAGGAATATTTTATTTTTAAAAGTTTTATGACACATCCAAACATTATTAATAGTTGTACCTGGGTGACAATTTATAATTATCTTAACCATCCTGGTCAAATTATTCAGCAAATATAAGGGATGCAATTACAATTATGAATACGTGTATAATGATTATTAAATGTAATTGATATGATGGAAATCATTGATTACTTAGATTAAAAACTCTCACAATACTTCTTGTTCATGTTTATTAATCACCTGATTAAGATGATTTGTTACTTTGACTGATTTTGGTCCAAAAAATTAAAAATCCTACTAAAGTCCTGTTGTGAAAATGTACACATATATTATATTGGTTGGAATTTACTAATTCTGTTCTAGAGCTTGTATTTTATCCCTTTTTATGAATGAACTCCAACAACAATGTAGTACACTATATTATAATTGTGTATTTTGATAATCCTTTAGTTTTTATATTATAATCCACATGTTGTCATATAAAGATATGAACATGTATGTGTGTATTCCACCGCCAGTATGCAAAGAAAATAAGAAATATATCCTGAAGAATACTGTGTTACTTTGCGTTTTCCTTCATCATCAGATGGATACGTGTATGTGGGAAACATAATGAATGGCAGAGAGATAAGAAGCGGAAAAAGTAGGAGAGTGGGAAAGAGAGAGAGAGAGTGAGAGTGAGAGGAAAGAAGGGTAGGGGGGGGGCAGGGGAAAAGGAAAGTAACAGGAAGTGAAATAGAAGGACATGGGATATAGGGGAAGATATAATGGGGAAGAGAGGGGGAGTCTGAAAGGATGACAAAATTGGACAAGGGGTGATGAAAGATATACCAGAAAGAGAAGAGGGCATAATTTTTGTAATGTGTTAATAGTAAGCATAATTATAGGGAACAGGATCTAAGAGTTGAAAGAACACAAGACTCATTATATTCAATACCTAAACTTTCATTGTTCCATCTCTCCCTCTTTTCTCTCTCTCTCTTTCTCACTCTTTTTCTCTCGCTCTTTCTCTTGATGTACACTGCACACTCGTTTTTGGCACAGTACTTAACACAGGTTTGGGAGAGTTAATTTAAACAATACAATTTTGCTTCATCACACCACTACACTCCACATCGAGTAACAACACAAAGAAATATGATTCTTGTTGTATCATTATTTTTGTGCAAATAAAATTGACATGTAGTTTATTTACATAACAATATACAAAATGTTTGATAATATATAAATTTATATTCAAATGTGTTATATACAGGTACATGATGATGTATCAAACAACAGATGATGCACGATGTGAAAGATGTACACCGTTACCGTGTAACTTAGGATTGAAGTTTTTAATGCCATTACTTGCAAACATATAGAACCACACAAGCACACAATACTCCTCCTCCTCTTCCCTCCTTCTCTTCCTTCCTCCCTCAATTTACGTCCCTTCCGAATGCTCTTCCTCTCTCCCATTCCCTTCCCCCATTTTCTTCCCCTCCTACTCCTCCTCCTCTCCTTCCACTAGAATTGCATCTAATACTATGAAAATTTAATGACTATGAAAGTTACTATTCTTCTTAAAGCCTCCATCACACCAAACTAGTTCTCACTACATTCTGGAAAATGTTGCCAAATGGGTTCAAACTGTGTGCGAACGGACTGAACGTAGTAGCAACTGTTTACGATCTGTTTAAGAACTTCATGATTGGGCTCGGACTGGCTTGGACGGGAAGGGTGCTCTAGAACTTTGAGCCTGTTTAAAATTTTCCCTGTCCTGCAATTAGACGAAATGACAATGTACTTAAAATGAGATGGACGTACTGCGAACGGAATTGCCGTACTTCTAGGAATGTGCTACAACGTGACGTGGTCGAGCATCAATTAGCAGTACGACTGGGTCAGTTTGTAGCTCAACCGGGTCCGTTTGCTTGTTCATCCCATTGGCAAACAGGCCCAACTCGAATGTCTTGATCTCCATCTCCAAACTTGGAGTGTTGAATGGGAATGAGGAATGGCAAGAACGCGCTGGGTTTTTATAGCCCTAGAGCCAGGATGGGATTGCACACGCACTATAGGAGCGCATTCGAACGCACTAAGAACGAGATGAGGAGGAGTTGAACCGTCTCTAAATGGGGTGGTCGGGTTACAAAACACAACGTAGTTAGAAGAAGTTGCGAACTAGTTAAGAATGGGTTTAAACTGACTACAGACGGCCTTGGACTGCTTGGAAATGGCAAATTTACCCGATCTGAACTCGATATGAACTGACTGTGGACGGGGTACAGACGAGATGGATGTATTGAGGACTGTTTATAAACAAACTAGGATCAAATTATAGACATTATTTACACATTCTACCCGGACCACAACCCGTTTTACAATTTTCTAGGACGGTTCCAGAACGTAGTGAGAACTAGTTTGGTGTGATTGGGGCTTAAGATATCTACTACCACTACTACTACTTCTACTTCTACTACTACTACTACTCCTTCCTCCTATATTACTACATACTGCTATTGCCATGGTAACAATGAGATAAATAAGGTTTGCTGCAAAGTTCAAATGCACAATCTATGGGTCCAGACTGGTATCATCCTAACGTCTTAGAGCTGTTTGGCCTCAGCACTCCCTGGAAGTCTCTGCTGGATTGTCTCAAAACCTTGAGTTCAGTCTTAGCACTTTCATCATGATAAACAAAGATTGGTAACAGAAAATGAAGTAAAACATTCATACATGTACAGAGCACCACAGTCACACTGCCAGACTGATTCCAAGCAAACTCTCAACCACCCGACTGAGGGCCATAAGGGGTCTCAACATTTTGTTTGGTCTCTAAGTAGTCTGGTGTCAGTCTAGTTGGTGCGACTACATGTAGGCGATTAAGCAAGAAGATTATAGTACAAAACTTAAATAATCTCACATCAATGTTTCTATAATCATCAATGACAGCCTGTGTTGAGAACTGAGTCCAGTCTTATCAGCATTGACTACAAAACTTGCAAGATCTCACTTTGAAGTATTCATTGCTATCAATAATAAACTTTCGAGAACTGAGCACAGTCTCTTTAAAGTTTGAAAGGGAGAATGCAATTAACAATCCCTTCCCATCTCAGGAGTTTGAGCCCCATATTTTCAGCAATGTATGTAGTACAAAAGTTGCAAGATCTGACATCGAAGTATTCATTGCCATCAATGATAGCCTTTCTTCAAGAACTGAGCACAGTCTCTTCAAAGTTGGAAAGAGAGAATGCAAGTAACTATTTTCTCTAAGAGCTTCAGTCCTGATCAATCCTTGTTCACCACAACATCAGTTTTCCGTAAAAGCCTCAGTTCGTTTTGTTCGTGCTTGATCCGCAGCTTGAGAATTTGCTCATGAAGGTCCATTCTGCATGCAACGAGAAGACAAAGAGTGAGATGATATAAATCAGTTATTAATGCAATGTTTGATGGATTGTAACATTACAGACTAAGATATACTTTATATATCAGGGTAACTTTCATACATGTACATGTAGTACCCAATCCCCTTCCAAGGGATAATTACCCTACATGTATGAGTTGAGTTGTCCTGGTATTACAATGTTATTGTTCAGGGACAGCTGTCCAAGAATACTAAAATAGCATGTACATGTACACTGTACATTAACAAATTTAAAAGGAATATTTCAATGTACAGATATAAAAATCTGAATGACTTTCTCTACTAGGAAGTTACACAGACACAATTAGTAGGAAATAGTTATGGCAAAAGAGGAAGTTAGGAAAGAGGGGAAAAATTGTTAAACTGCTTACCTATGTTCTTTGTTCTCTATTCCCATCCTTTCAAGCTTCATCTCATTCAGTCTAACTAAGGCTCGACCTGCAAAAAAAAGGAAATAAAATGAGACATTACACATTATTATAAAGAAAATCTCATTCATTAAAAGCAAGAATTAATTTTAAAGTTACATTTATTTTGACATTTTGAAGAAAAAAGTAGTATACTGATACGCATTTATATAAATTCATACTTAAAATACTTCAAGGGATATATAAGAAGTGTTGTTTGTTTAATTTATTTTTTTTTAAAGCCTGTTTTCTTGTGTTTTCCATGGGACTTGTAGATACTCATAAAGCTCATCACCCAACCACATCACCACGACCCCACCTAAAGGGCTGTAATTATCCCCTCTAAAAATACAACAGATAGGCCTAGATACATGTAGGTTTTATTTATCTGTTTTAATAAGGGGGCTCTGAGTGTTGAAACTAAGACTTGATTTCGGCTGGTTCGCTATTCATTGAACATTTCAAATACATCATGCCTCATACCAGCTCAGACCCCAGAATATATTTTACTTGCTTAAATTTATACAAGAACCAAAGATATGAAGTTGAGATACATGTACAGTAGCTAGAGCTGTGGTGGAATTTGGCAAGGCCCTGCATGGCCTAACCCATTTTATACATTAAAATCCTACACCAGGGCAGGTATAGGCTGATTTCATGAATCATTTGTTTCTTGGAAAAGTCTGGCAGTGATGAATAATATTTCAAGTGCACTATTTAGTCATCACACTTGGTGTTCAGGAATGTACAATATACATGTACAGGCATGAAAACTACGTCATGTAACTTTCATTTGCATTATCATTTTAATGATGTTTGGAATAGTTTGAGAACAAAACATGGTCACAAAGCTTTACAAAAAATCATGGAAAGGGCACATTCATTAGATTGTTCATTTCCAATGGAATTGTGCAAATATCAAGACATTCATGTACATGTACGTAATCCAAACATAGTTTCTATGGGTAATACAATAGGGTATTCATGCTCCCCTGCAGTTGGTTTCTTGAAAGTCTGTAGGATCATTTTACATGTTCATCCAATACACATTCATGTATGCATACTTTAGAATGAATGTAATGTCCTGTGGCAAGATATCAATCTATATTTGCCACTCTCCTCTATCGTGTAGTACTGTACAGTGTACATGTCTATGTACTTGTACGGTACATGGGTACCCCAGTAGGAAGAAATTCCTTGAATGCTTAAGCGCCCATATCACGGCAGCTTGTCTCAAGCCGGGGTATTAATATGATAGCAGGGCCCTCAGTGAGAACAGTATTAATACTGGTGAGGCTACCTTACGTAAAAAAGAAATATTATTTTTATTATTATCATTATTATTTTCATTATTATTATCATCATTATTTTTGTTATTATTATTATCATATTCCTGTGAGTACGCGTATTCCTTCCATACATGTACATGGGTTTACGACTAAAGCTATTTATATGATAGTTAATACATGTAGCAGGGCCCTCAGTGAGAACAGTATTAATACTGATGAGACTACCCTAGGTAAACAAATATTATTTAGATTATTATTATCGTTATTATAATTATCATTATTTTTGTTGTTGTTGTTATTATTATCATCATATTCATGTGAGTATGTGTTCTTCTATACATGGGTTTACGGCTAAAGCTGTTTATAACCTACCCCTTGGTAAGTCACTGCAAGCCATAGGCAGAGACAGGGTATTGTTTTTAATAGAATACTCAATGTACATGTACAATTGTACATACATGTAGTAAAGAAACATTCATTAAGTAGTTTTTCATTGACGTGTGAAACTGAGTCCAAACACTCATATTACTACAACTTCCTCTCTGCAATTAACATATAGACTGTGCATCTACAGTATAACTATAATTAACCATTGAAACTATGTTGTGTAACTTGTGTTGTCATTGTGTTGTCAGTGTGTAGGCCTACAGTAATTGCATTTGAAATATAAAGCTAGTCCAGATTCTGTCTGTTTTTACTTCTTTTTTTCTTCAATCTTTATTTTTCCCCTCTCTCACGCCCCACATAGAGCAAGAAGTCTCCATTAATCCTGCGATCCCCGAATAAACACCGAAAGGACTGCCTTAATATTAGCATTGGAGGTGTGTTATGTTCTCAGCTGATTGGGCACACGGCATTGAAACGGGACCGGCAGTGGACTAATATAAAGCAAGAGGTGTATACTTTATACAGTTGTACTTTACAGTTAAATGTGAAAAAAGAAAACCTATCAGCTTGAGTTGCTTCAAATTTTAATTTGTTTTGAATTAGACAGCCATAGCCCTAATTGTTGAATGTTATATGGTTCAAAATCACGAATCAACTTTCTTTTTCTGATTGAAGCATGGATACCAGTTTGGTACTCAATTACACTGAAAAATGAAAGTGACCCAACTGACCATGGAGCCACCTGTACACGTATTTTGGACAATATAGCGGATGAAAAAGGTTGAAACACCTGTGCAAGTGCCTGAATTCAGGAAATGCCTGAGAACTACCACGCTGTTGAATTAGAAATTACATTGGCCTTCTGCTGTTGATACACCTCAAATTTCACAATAGGCTATTTTTTAATGTTAACAAATTTATGCATATATTGTATGTACATGTATATGCCTTTGTGAAAGGCCTCAATATGAATTACTTCATTCACCTGTATCGCACAAATGTATTTCAATAGTCAGAATTCAAATTGCATACATTAGATGCTGCCAGGAAGGACAAACATTATGACTTGCCCTACCTAGCAACACATCTTTTTCGATTTGCATTTTCACTATTTAAATACAATTATTCAAAACAGGTGAATGAAATAAATAATTCTTGAGGCACTAAGTACCAGTATACATTTTGGTTACATCACGAAATGGCCAATTTTTTTTATTTGATTGAATGATATTACTTGATAGCATATTCTAGAAAGTAGAAACTTTTATTTCCTGATCTTTAATTGTGATCTGTATTTGTACCATAGGCTTAATGCATGGTTTACATATTAATAATAATAATAGTGGAGTTTTGTATAGCGCTCATGTCTGGCACATTGCCACTCGTGGCGCTCCATACCACCCTAGCTTTAGCTGCCATTACAGTGCTCGAGCATTTCAATGAATTGATCGTGGTTCACAGTCTGGAGACTTATCCACTGGACCGCAACACCTCTATATACATGTACATGTATGTACATGTATGTAAGTAGTGCACTGGCTTTTACTAAACCACAAACTTTCACAATTAACTTCATTGACTGAAGAATGATATAATTTATTACCTGATATATCATGCTCTAGGAAGAGTGAGTAGTAGCGTTCAAAGTACTCTCTGTGTTTCCTCTGTAGCCATGATCTGACATCAGTAGCAGTCCACAGGTATACAGACTTCTTCACTCTGCTTGACTTCTGCAGATCAGGAGAGACAGAGGGAAGGGCAGACAATGAATTAATACATACAGTCTTTCTATAATTTCTTCAACTTTATCCTAATCCTAATCCATTCACCCCTTTCAATCCTAAATGCCGGAGCTCCCTACTTTATGAACATACTAAACTATTATCACAAAATAGCAGGCTATTTGGCCAACCCGGGCTGATGAAGACAGACCTAATGTGGCACAGGGAGATTCTTTATGTGGCATATACAGTAAAGAGACAATCCGATGACTACTGAATTATCTAACTCCTATAGGCTTAATACAGGGACCACCCGATCATGTACATATAGGCAATGGGTTATTACATGGAAGTTCAATGGAACCCTCTCCTCGTGTTCTAAAAATCCAAAAGAGAAACTAGGATTAAGAGACAATTTGAGTGCCATATGGATGTGATCTTTGGCCAGGAAAGGACTATACACCATTACACTGAGTAACACAATGCAATATATCTGACCTTATACTGGGCGAGTTTTGTAAAGATAATAATTTTTTAAGCCTAACTTCCTTCTTGTGTATAGGCCTAATATGGATCCAATAGATAGTAGGCCTAATCAGTTCTGGAGAGAAGGCAGGGAACCCTATTGTACTGGTACCATGTGTACAATTCCTTTCTACCAGTACCCATTTAAAGGTAATACAAAGTTTTGGTATGAGGTCATGAATTTGGTTCAAATGAACATATTGGAACTTTTTGAAGCATATGCGATTTTACAATATTCAATGATCGTTGTCGCGGTTGAAATCGAGTCTAAAGTGATGAATTGTAAATAATAAACTCTTTATGTTGTATAGCTCCCTCTCAAGACTGATATTACTTTAGCTTTAAAACAATATTTCTTGACTACAATCGACCGATTTGCTAGCCAGTTGGAAATTATATATATCAGAACTGCATATTCTGAGATTTTCATGGTCACAGCTACCATGGAATGGCCTTAGGCGCCATTTGAAATATTTGAAATTTACCGGGAGCACCGTATTTTGATTACCGGTATTCAATTCTCGAAAGCAGAAGTGTTTTAGGGGGCTAAATTTTCTAGTGCTTATAATGCATTCACAGGGGCATCCAAATATATCAAAATTTTAAAGAATTACTATCCATCCAATTTTCAAATTTCCCAAAATTTGCATTACCTTTATTGTACATGTACATGTATAATGTTGCACTACAATAAATGGGTACTGTTAGGAAGGAATTCCTTGAATACTATAAGCACCCACCCAAATCGGTAGGCAAGCACTAAAGGTCAGCAGAGCCAGAGTAAATATTGGAGTTAAAAGTGGAACGCCTTGAGCACCTTGCATGGTAGATTATTACTATTATTATTATTATTTCTATTTCTATTTTTATTTTTGTTGTTGTTGTTTTTGTCATTATTATTATTAATGTGATGATCAGTGTTATAATTATCATTAATATTATAATCATTATTATTATTATCATCAGATCATCATCATCACCACCATCACCACCATCATCACCACCATCACCATCACCATCAACATCATCATCATCATCATCATTATTATTTATGTAGGCTGACAGGTATACCAAGATGTTGTGTGTCTGGACAAGTTGACACAACCGGACAGTTGATTCAAAACAGCAGTTTGAAGAACTTTACTATATTATTTCATAAATCTTCTAAGACTTTAATATGTTGGATAATAATATAAAGGATATTCATGATGGGTTTTTTTGGCTGACAATAGTTTTAAACCAAAATGGCACATTCTGACAAATGTGTCTCATATTAATTCTTCTTCTCCTCCTCCTCCTCCTTCTCCTCCTTCTCCTTCTTCTTCTTCTTCTTCTTCTTCTTCTTCTTCTTCTTCTTCTTCTTCTTCTTCTTCTTCTTCTTCTTCTTCTTCTTCTTCTTCTTCTTCTTCTTCTTCTTCTTCTTCTTCTTCTTCTTCTTCTTCTTCTTCTTCTTCTTCTTCTTCTTCTTCTTCTTCTTCTTCTTCTTCTTCTTCTTCTTCTTCTTCTTCTTCTTCTTCTTCTTCTTCTTCTTCTTCTATCTATGTCAGAGATTCATGCACTAATTACAGAAATGTGATAAACTTTTTTTTCCACCGACTAGTCACTACTCACTACTACTACTACTACATGTAGTTACAAATGGCATTATCGTGATCCAAGTCCCCAGGGACTCGGATCCACAGACACTTTTTACTCTGAAAAAACATGTCCTACATTCCAAAATTGTATCCACCAAAGTGCGCGTTTAATGGTAGCTTTGAAGATGAAATATTACTTTCATTATAATTGTTTTGTATTGATATGATTGCTTTATTTAGTCAAGCCAATTTATCTAGTAGGCCTATTAGAAGTCCTTCACTGAATAAAGCAAACTATAATTCACATTTATTTAGTCAAGCATTGATTAGGCTGAATTAATGAATATCATATTGATTAATTTCATCATGCCTTTAATTTAACAGTTATTGAAGACGAAATATTACTTTCATTATAATTTTTTTTTAATTTTATTATTGCTTTATTTAGTCAAGCCAATTTATCTAGTAGGCCTATTAGAAGTCCTCCACCGAATAAAGCAAACTATAACTCACATTTATTTAGTCAAGCATCAATTAGGCTGAATGAATAAATATTATATTGATTGATTTCATCATGCCTTTAACGGTTGTTGAAGACAAAATATTACTTTCATAGTTTCATTATATATATTTTTTAATGATATTATTGCCTTATTTAGTCGAGCCAATTTATCTAGTAGGCCTATTAAGATTGAAGAAAAACACTATTAAACTGTCTATATATTCCTCGTGGTGCGTGTCCCCCTTGCGTGTTAAGATCATCAAATTTCCCATAGGAGGGGACTTACACCACGACTAATATACTCCTCGTGATCCGAGTCCCCCCTCCGAAATTAATACGAGACGTACGGCAATTAACCCGTTGATATTATCTACCCCTCATTTCCCTCCTCTTCAAGACCACACTGCCACTTTCAAACAGTTACCTAGAGATGTTAAATTAATATTCGCTGTTATACATTATCACTAAAATCAAAAGAATCTGACTAAAAAACACTATAAACTGTCTATATATGCCTCGTGGTATAAGTCCCCTTTACGTGTTAAGATCATCAAATTTCCCATAGGAGGGGACTTACACCACGACTAATCGGACTAATATACTCCTCGTGATCCGAGTCCCCCCTCCTAAATTAATACGAGATGGCAATTAACCCGTTGATATTATCTACCCCTCATTTCCCTCCTCTTCAATACCACACTGCCACTTTCAGACAGTTACCTAGAGATGTTAAATTAATATTTGCTGATCTTTATAGTTTATCACTAAAATCAACAGAATTTGACTAAAAAAACACTACAGTATAAACTGTCTATATATTCCTCGTGGTATAAGTCCCCTTTACGTGTTAAGATCATCAAATTTCCCATAGAAGGGGACTTACACCACGACTAATATACTCCTCGTGATCCGAGTCCCCCCTCCGAAATTAATACGAGACGGCAATTAACCCGTTGATATTATCTACCCCTCATTTCCCTCCTCTTCAATACCACACTGCCACTTTCAGACAGTTACCTAGAGATGTTAAATTAATATTTGCTGTTATAGTTTATCACTAAAATCAACAGAATTTGACTATAAAAAAACACTATAAAAACTGTCTATATATTCCTCGTGGTGTAAGTCCCCCTTACGTGTTAAAATCATCAAATTTCCCATAGGAGGGGACTTACACCACGACTAATATACTCCTCGTGATCCAAGTCCCCCTCTATGAGAAATGTGATGATCTTAACACGTGAGGGGGACTTCCGACTTACACCACGAGGAATATAAAGACAGTTTTATAGTGTTTTGAGTCATATTATTTGATCATATTGAAGTTACCTAAAGATGTTAAAAGAATATTCTCTGTTATAGTTTATCAATAAATCAAAAGAATCTGACTAAAAAACACTATAAAACTGTCTATATACTCCTCGTGATCCGGGTCCCCCTCTAAGTATGAGAAATGTGATGATCTTAACACGTAAGGGGGACTTACACCACGAGGAATATAGAGACAGTTTTATAGTGTCTTGAGTCATATTAAAAATTATTATTTATCATATTGAATGATAGAAAAGAGACTAAGAATACAGAATATTACATGTATGTCATATGAAATAGTGTCCTAGCCAGTATTTTTCGCATCAATTCGAATACGTGTGGTGGAAAGAAATCCCCCATGTAGGAATGTTCTGTGTGAAGCTTCGCAACGTTTCGCATCGTGGACAATAGATTTCTTTTGACAACCTCCCAACCGTGAATACTTTAGAAAGATTGCTGGAAAATAAGGTACGTCTCAAGTTTGTCCCCAGGCAGTGACTCGGATGACGATATAGCCTTACAAATTTTGTATGTAAAGGAATCAAATTCATAAGAATCTATACAAGAAGAAATATTGGAATAAACAGGTAGCAATGAATGATATCAATTATCATACACAGTCTCTTTCAGAATTCAGAGACTCAGACTCACTCATGCATGCATGCATGCATGCAGTAAGCCACTCACTCACGATCACCCTCACATGCATTACACAATTATTAAACACAATCACATTCTTTGACTATTTTTTTAGTTCAACTTCCTCACCTTGTTCAATCCACCACGTTGTAAGTTGCTGTTTCTACTATCCAAGGATCCATTTGACAGTCCAAGCTTTATTTTAGCATTGATGTCTAACCGGCCTCCATATCGTGGATTACTCATTTTGACGATAATAATTGCGTCCAACCTAAATAATCTCTCTCAAGTTTGATCCACTTGCCCAGCGCCTGCGCTGCATATATATACATGTACAAAGTACATACCGTACCGACGTACTTCTTGTATTTGGTGATTATGGGGCGCCGTGTGTCTACAAACATAATCTGCATTCCATAACAAAATACATGTATACAAGAAAATGAAATCATTGGAGAGGGTCGTGATATACACTGCCTTTTTAATTCGCATTTCAGTAATGGTGGAGATCCTGGGGGACAGGGGAACGGCGTGTCCAACCGGAAATTTGTAGGGGGGGGGGGTCGTCTCCTCTGGAATAAACATGGAGAAAACAATGGGAAAAAATATATAAAATGATGACTAAAGCCGGCTTCAGCACACTGTTTAGGTTCTTAAGTGATGATCTAGAATTAAAAGTTTCACCATTCAACATTTTTTTTTTTTAACTTGGTCGTTATAGGCCTAACGCTCCCTCGCATATTGTCTAAACTTAACAATATTACAGAAAATCTCTAGACCATATATAAATAGCAAAGGCAAATATTCTCCTGCGTTTTACAAGTACTAGACATTGTAAAACACCCAATATATTGTAGGCTATGGGTCATCAATTCAGGGGGCGGATGCCTCTCCCTCAGAAGTCATAGACGGGCACGGTCATCCGCCAAAATTCAGAATCTTTTTTTTTGGGGGGGGTGTCTAAATAGTGATTTAAAGCTACCTACGATGAAGATTATGAATATTAATATTACGTGGATTTACCTGTGTGGTCGAAATGTGCTCTGAAAAGAAATTTTCAAACCGCAAATTTTTCTCAAGATTATCAAAAAAGAAAACGTAATGTATAGGCCTGGCAGATGAAGTCGATATAGATTGCAAAGTTTTTAACTAAACTAGAATTGCTTTTTTTCTATCGTGGGGGTTGGGGGGGGAGGGGTTGAGGTTCGATGAATCGTTAGACTACTCCCCTCCCTACCCATTGTGCTAGGGCCGGTACCGTAGGTACCCCGGACCGGTTGAAATCGCCTCCCCCTTTCCCACTCACCCGAAGTACGTAATTTTTTTGGGGGGGCCGGGGGCATTTCTGTTTTCTGTTAAATGTAATTTGACATTTATCTTATACTCTAACATTTTTATTAACTGATTTATTTAATATATCCGTGATAATTATCGTTCGCTAGCACGGAATATCGAAATGACGCTACACGCTTATATCTTTAAGCAGCAACATAGTTCGAATCTGAATTTGAACACATAAAATATACATATATATAAATCATTTTGTTATACTATAATGTTGTATTTTTTCCTTTTCTTTTTTAAAAGAAAAGAAAGAAAAAAAAAGTTGTATCACGAGTATAATGTAATTCATTTTCATCTCTATATTTTATTCCAGGAGAGACATGCAGTAGTATACGTAAATTTTTGCCATTCCTCGTTTGTTATTGTTATTTTGATTTTTGCGCTCAATTAAGCCTCGGTCACAAATGCCATTACGAACTGCTACGAACGCCGTACGAACGATTTTCAGACAATGGAAATTCGGGAAGACAATGGAAAAACAGGGAGATTCGTACGAAATTATCGTTCGTACGGACCTTTGTGACCGTAGCATTATAACACTTTAGTTTTGAAATTTGTTATCTTTTGTTATACCAATTTGAGAATGATACTATTTGTTTTAATTATAATCAATAAATATTTGAATTTGAATTTAAAGTATATAAAACTGGTGTAACCGCCCCCCCCCCCCCGCCCTCGATGATGGTGCTTCCTCTGAATGTAAGTTTCAAATTTATTGATACAAATCCACAAGGTCGGATTATCATCAGACACTGAACAACAATAGTTAGGACAAAATACATACATTGGTACACATTTGGGAAGGGAACATGGGTAGTGTAGGCCCCAATTGGCCCACGTACTGTGATCAATAAACGTTACTTTCATTAAACGTTCATTCTTGCAAAATTATTTGATATTTCTGTCACTGTTTAAATTAAAGTTCAGGGCCTTTTTCAAAGATTTCTGTTTTGTCCAAAGTATTGAAAAGTAAAATCACTTGTGAAAAACGTATGTTTTCTCACCCAAGCCGAAGTATAGGCCTTCGTAAGGCATACTTAATTTTGCATTCATTCTGAAATTGAAGCCATCAAATGCCTTCACAAAACTATGAATTATTACGAAACAGAAAATCCTTATAATCTTTAGATATTGATTATTCATCATTTTTTTCATGAATTTCTTCATTCCTTCTCTATTCTACAAGTCTTGGCCTATTCATACTACTTCTATTTTAATCACTACAGGCTCCCTTTTGATTTTCCCTTGGTGGCACGGCCAAAATTATTAGATAAACAGCAAAAGAAAACAAAACTAAAATAGGAAAACCTAGGCCTCTACCCGGCCTCAAGGAATCAAGTTTGGAAGAAAACAAAAATCAATTCAATGATCAGGCCTAGATAGATAAAAGATAAGAGAAAGGAAGAATGAAAGATGAGGAAAGAAAGAAAGAAAGAAAGAAAGAAAGAAAGAATAAAAAAAAAAGAAAGAAAGACAGAAAGAAAGAAAGAAAAAAAGAAAGAAAGAAAGAAAGAAAGAAAGAACAAAAAAAAGAAAGAAAGACAGAAAGACAGAAAGAAAAAAAGAAAGAAAGAAAGAAGGAAATAAATAAAGAAAGAAAGAAAGATAGAAAGAAATGGTATTATATTAAAGTAAAAAGAAAATGAAACCGACGGGGAAGTCACTTTTCTGCAAAAAAATGAAACCAAACGTTATCTCGCCCTCTCTCGTTTGGATTACGCAACATAACAAAAAGTAAAAAACACTCGATCGTCATATGACAACAAAGCAGGAGCACAAAAATGGCTGAAAGGTACTCTAATTTCTGTGCTTCTTTTTATGAAATGTTATTAAGGTGTTAATGTGTGTTTTGAAGTGAATAATTGCTCAGTGAACTAACTGAAATTTGTTCTGTTTTGTTCTTTGCAGCAACGCCAAGAAGGAGGAAGGCGAAGGCGAAGGCGAAGCTGGAGGGAATTGGTGGGGTGGACTGTTTAAAACTGTGCAGGAGAAGGTAGCAATAACAATTGAATGACATCATTGATTAAATGTTGTCATCATTTTTGACATTAAGTAGATATTTAACTTATCTCTTACTATTATTAAAAAGCACTACTAGCTTTGTAAGAGGTTTAACTTTGTGAAAACAGAAATATCAGAGAAGCAGTTTGCTGAAGTTTAAGATTAAGATTCTAATTTCTAGTCCATCATTTCAAAATTCATTGACAATATTGTTCATGTTAATTGGTACTTAGATCTAGTAAGTAGTAGTCTAGATGTGAAATTGTGAAGAATCGTGCCTCGCAAACTTCTAAACTGACCATCGGTGTTGGAGCTCGGTTCAGCAGCCTTTCCAAGTTTCCACGCTCTCAACACCAACACCAACAGGTAACACCGAACACTGTACAGTGTACTTGAAATCACTCGGTGAATGACTTTGTTTTTGCAATGTCAAATTGACAGCTCCACCTTTTTTTGTGAAAAATGACATTGTTCTTACTCAAATTTTGATGAGATTTTCTGCACAATTATTCTTTAGAATAAGAGGATTAAGATGAGATCAGACATTAGGTACATTTACATACATGTACAGTTGTAACAGTAGTACTAGTAGGCCTACGGTAGGCAGTTTCATGAAATTGTCGAGTTATGTTAATGATATCAATTTTTGTTTAGTCTGGAAGTGCTTTTAAAATATTTTAAAATGTGGGGTTAACCAATGTCATAGTGTAACCCAAGGTGAAGTTATGCAACAAACAATGAACGAAAAATGAGCAAAATGATGTACCGGTACAAATGGGAGAAAATAGTGTGACCATTCAAGTGAATAGCTGCCATAAAGTGCCATTTACAGTTTCAATTTAAATTGTTTGATTTTCCCCCAAAATGACCCTTTTCAAATGATTTGTAGTTCATTATGTTGCATGTGAACCAAGTTTACAAGAATTTTAATAATAATTTTTGAGCTGTAATTGTTTGCAAATGAATAAAAATTTAGTATTTAGGTTAACTATTATGTATTGAAATAAATGGCTGCCGTGGGAGGATTGGCCTGATAACCCCTAATAAACCATATGCACATTGTAACACTTCGGACTACAGGAAGGCTAATTGTTTGCGAGCCGATAAAAGCACACAGGATCATACTTGTCGCCTTCAATTTGAACTTTTCTGGTTATTTGACAGGTCGGGTATCGGTTTCTTGAAAAGTTTAACTACATCATCACACTTCATTTTCCATGTACAAACATTAGCCTACTGATCATTCTGTTTTATATTGTTTTGCTTTTGGTCTCAAAATGCACTCATGAAGCATGCCCTCAATATTGTAGGCTGTGAAACTGCCTACATTAGGGGAATACGATGGAAAATTCTTGTCAATTTAAAGTGAAATAGTAGGTGCACAGACATAGCCTAGGGCCCCTATCATATTCATGCATTTTCTCTAGAAAATGCGACCATGTTATTTTGACATTATAAAAGAAAAATCCCATGTCTGCCCACTCATTTAGTTTACTTGAAGTTAAATTTTTTTTTACATGAAAGATGGTCAAATGGAGGCTTAGAGTCTAATTTAGTGCTGAAACAAATAATATCTTACTGCCTTAATTATTTTCCCTAGCATTTTATTTTAACTGAAATTTTGGCACTAATATCTATCACTGTAAAACATGAAAAGTTGATCTTTGTTGTTTCTTTTGTTAAATTGTGCAGTTATGCACGTTCACAGACAAGAGAATATTACAGAGCACTGCAGACATTGACTTAGGATCTACATGCTTTGTGTGCAACAGACATGAAAAGGTAGCATACCATATTGTTATGTCTAGATCTACTTTAATAATCCAATGTACTCTTTGCCCATGCTTTTCCTCCCATAGTCCGGCAATGCTTGGGTTCAGATGAGAAGGGATCTGGGTGAATTTGGAACTACCATCCAGAGGGACACTGCCCTAGCTGCTGCATCAACCGCAACACTCATCAGGGATCAGCTCAAGGTTCATTTATATTATCAATTATTTTACCCCCCCCCCCTTTATATCTGCCTGTCTGTCGCTCCCTCCCCTCCCATTATCTGTCTGTGTGTGTGTGTCTGTCTCCTCCCCTCTCTCTCTCTCTGCTTTTGCAGATTATTATAATTTTGATGAAAAGAATTTATAGGTACTTTTGCAAGTTTAAGGCACATGTTTAGTTCATACTTATAAAAAGATTGTTGATTTAAATCTGCACAATACCTATTCACTCACTATTCATGGTTTTCATGAGTGTGTGCTTCAGGATTTTGCTCATGTTATCTGATATACAACTAATTCATGTTGTCAAGTGCATCAGTGGATCAAATAATGAATGAGAAGTGCTATTATCAGGCTTATTGTGACTTAACTGAGTGCAGTGCATATATCATTAATGCACGAGCTTCAAAACATGATTTATTTGTTTTTTTATAAAACGGGTCTAAAATATGACTATAAAGTCGCAAAGAACCCAATCAAAGTTTTTACACACCAGAGATACGCATATTCTCATCTCCGTGCATTATCACTTTTAGTTGTGGATTATCACTTTTTAATGGGAAATTTTCCCATGGTACTAGTGTGGTAGGACAGAAAGATGCACAGTCACGCGGTGTCATATGACCAATTAGATTGCCTACATTCTAGCACCGTTATATATTAGCTACATGTAACATGTACTTTAGATACAGTGCCAGTGGAAATCTACATCGGTACGCGGATGATAAAACTTGAGCAGTACTCGATGTTATTTCAACTAGAGTCAGTACACTTTAATCAGCAACAGGCATAGTTTGGGGGAAGTTTTTGTGTCTTCTTACACTTAAAAATACATTTTGTGTGTGTGATAGATTTGCTACCTGGCTCATTCAGACACGATGCGTCAAAACCGCAAGAACTTTTGTTTAATGATGACGTAAACTGAAATACGCTTCACATTGCTGTATCTTATCACACAGAGCTCGGTGAAAACGGCAAATCCTTTGTTGTGCGAAGTTGCTATTCTATTTAATGTTAAAAAAAACGGGGCTTTTTTTTGCGTTGGTTTACCACTCCCAGTAGCGGATCCAGGGGGCCTCCTGGCAAAAAAACAGGTAAAGACACGTTAATTTTACCTTTTTTTGTTAAAAAAATGTTGGGCCCCGGGGTGGGGCTGCTCACTATCCCCCCTCTGTTTATTCCTCTTTGGCCCCATCCCTTGCCGTCAGCTGGATCCGCCCCTGACATAGCCATATCTGAACGAGCCTTTATCTACGATTTTTACACATACATGTACACCAGGTTCAGGAAGGAGAGGATGAAGAGAATGAGGACGTGACGACAACGGCTCGGATGAAGGTTGGTTTCTCCAAGCTCCTGACGGGTCTCTCTCAGAGTCTCACCCCAACTGAAGGCAATGCTTCGTCAAGGGACGATGACGTTCCCATGGGTCGGAAGGATCCTCACATCTTTGATAAAGCCAGGGTAAGTACAGACAGGCTTCTTAGCAGGCATTTATTTCCCATTGAGCTTTATAACTGAGTGGAATGTAGCTTAAACACAGGGGGTTAATAAATATTTACATTGCTGTTTAAAAGAATGTTGCTGATTATTGAACATGAAAGATGAACAAATAGAGGTTTCATGATCTTGTGGGTACATAGATTAAGTGGTTTGCTTTTCGAGTCTGAGGCGTGGCACTAACGTCCTTTAGCAAGACAATTTACTCGCCCCCTCTATGCAGGTACCTGTGAGGAAGTTATTCATTGAATACTTTCAGTGGCTTAAGAACATGAACCTGTGAAATGAGTATGGGATCTGGAAGGGGATGGCATAAGGGGGAAAGGAAGACTGAACATTTTGTGAAAAGAAAGCAGCAGGGTTGTCTAAATGATGAGGATGCTCAAGACAAGAAGAAGTGGATGGATGGAGTGGCATCATGGTGCGATAGTCGGTAATCTCTCGTAAGAGGGGAAATGCTGACTTTAAAGCCTGTCTGCACTAGTTTGGCCAGGAGGGATTAGACCCCTCAGCGTGGTCACTGACAGGTGGTTATCTCATCAACTCAGCTCTCAATTAACATAAGAAAAAGAAAATCATGGGGGACCAATGGGCACTGTTTTCTATATAGAGGGAGCAAGTAGCTACTAGTAGTGCAGTGGGGCTTTAATAAATAATGATAATGATGATGAAGGCAGCTGGGCTAAAGCCAAGGCAATACTAGTACTTTGTAGGTGCCTTGCACATCCCCTGGGATGGATACATGTACATCATATATGCAGCCCACTTTTAAAGAGTGTTTCATTTCATTTAAAGATTTTTGAAATAAGTGGAAAAATAAGGGATTAGGTTGCTGCATAGAAAGCTTGATTTGTGACCATCGATTCGAATGAGAATTGACAGGATTTTCCTTTGCTTTAGGCACGACTTCACGCAATGCAGACAGACCCTACCACCTATTGCAGCGATCCAGACGGTGTTCCAGACTTCAAAGATTGGATGGAGTCCTTCAATGTGGAGAATTTCAAGGGAGAGATATCAGAACTGTTGGTAGTAAACACTGATGTGAGAGCACTCTACACCAAACTGGTAAGGACTTTTTATAAGGTGTTATATTTGGTGTACCGTGTATTGTTGAGTACACTATACCAAACTTGCAATTGGACTGTAACTTAATGTACATCATGTGATACATTAGTGCATAGTGTAAAGAAGCGTGCACTGAAAAGTTAAAAAAACTGTCACACAGGTGTTGAATTTGGTGATTACTTAGTACCTCATGTAGAGTACTTTACACCACACTGGTAAGAACTGAGACACAAGGTGTTACACTAGCACCTAGTTAACAGTACTCTGTAGAAACGTGTAGATGCTCTATTACAGGATGTTACATTGGGTTTGACATTAGTATCTAGTGTAGAGTTCTCAACACCAAAGTAGTAGGACTATAGCACAATGTGTTACATTGGATAAGTAGTGCCTAGTGAAGAGTACTTCACATCAAAATGGGAAGGACTTAACAAAACAGCATATTTTAGTGGGTGATTATACTTACAATTAGTGCTCCTATCATCAGGCTCTTCAAAGTTTGTGAACACAAATATAATTCTTTGATTTGTATTATCCAAGTGCATATAATAGGAGCTAACATTTTTTTTGAAATGGGTATTTCTCAGCTTTCTTGTATCAGAAGAGTAAATTAGTTGAGTGGTACATGTATTTCATTTCTTCTATTTTATTAACAAGGTACCGGCAGCTGTATCTCATGTCGAATTCTGGGGTCGATACGGGTGCAGCAGCTGAGAGAAGACGAAAACCGGAGGAGAGCCTTGAAGGAACGAGCGGACATGACATCATCACAGAAATTTGAAGAGGAAGATCTAGGATGGGGTGACGAAGGTCTGATTTATAATTTTGTAAAACCAGAAACTTTCGCAAATTTCTTGAGTGTTCCTGATTCATGAGAGCTTCTGTGTTGCAAAATAACAACACTCAAATTGTGCAGTTTGTGTTGTAACTGTTTGTCTTGTTTTCTAGTATGTGGATGTTCCTTTTAAATATCGTTCATCCGAAGTAGAATCATTTCTAGTAGGATTTAATTTCAATTATTATACCATCAGCAACAGTTTCAGTTGATGCTTGTGCATAGCATTTCGTAAAGGATGTTAACCATGTTTACATTTACTTAATGAAGAATAAGCATCATATATTATCTAGAAAGGAATATCATTTTACATTTAAACATCACAGGCTTGTTCACATACATGTACATGTATATGCCGCGGTTTACCGTGGATTTTTCTTTGTGTACTAATGAATGCGATTGGGGATGAAAAAAGGTACCTGGGTGCAGCATTGGTCCTATGCATACTCACTTTAATATCTGTGTGTTAAAAGAGAATAATATGCTTTAAAAAATCTGTGAATTAATCCTCATCTGTGAACAAGCCATAAAACAAAAGAAAGACATAGTAGGAAGGCAATTGTAAAATAGTGTAGTGACAGTGATGACAAATACACTTTTAACAAGATATTACTATTCCTTTTCGCAGATGACACTTGGGACACTGTACCTGATGCCATGAAGAACCAATCTGGAGTAGAGAAATTTGTTGTCCTACCTGAAGACACCGACAAGGAGTCGTCAGGGGCCTCCTCTACTGAACATCAAACAGTATCAAATACGGACCAACCAATGGAATCATCAATGTCAAGGATCACTGAAACGGACTCAAGCGAACAACAACCATCTCATTTGTCGTCATCGCCTATGGATAAACGGAAATCAAAAGAATGTGAAGATGATAAACCTACGGACCATGTACCTGAATGTGACAGTGTAACGAAAGTGGACCAGGACTCGGGTAGACCAGAACCTGAACCAGCCAGCCAAACAAGTGTACTTGAATCTAGTCCTGCCGTTGAAACTGAACCGGAACCCGCTACGCCCATCCAAACACACCAAGTGTCTTCCACTCCAGATGAATCTATACCTGAAGCGCCCTCAACCACATCAGACTTGGAAAGGACAGTTGGAGTGGAGGAAGAGGGGTCGAATGTTAAAGTAGATGAACTCCGGCTTGAAGGATTGACGGTTCAGACAGAGAGTAAACAGGATGACAGTAAGACAGAGACGTCAAAGGCTATGGAACAGACATCACCAGTGGCATCAGAATCAAGCAATAGAGGTGAAAATTGTATATCTCTTTACACATGATCAAGCATTTGGTTCAATTCATATCATTACTGTATAGTGTTTTTTTTCTTTCAGCAAGCTAAAAAATCTTTGACATGTTACACTGATGGACATTTCTTTTTTCTCTCACAAAATAGCTTCATTTCTTGTTAACCAGTTATGGGATTTGAACTGAGCTTATGTCAAGTATTTGGAAAATGGGTTTTATTTAAAGGTCACAATTCAAAGTTAATGAGGTGAAACAAGACAAAACAAATACATGAACAGATGAAACAAAATCAAACCATAGTGCCAACGACTGATGGACTTGTGGTTGATATTTCTACAACTCAGCTATCGGCTTTCACCATTCAGATATTTGTATTGTGCAATAGGGATCAGAAAGCAGGCATTGCATGTAATTACAGCCTCACGCAAGGAGATGCTACACTACTGCCTAAAGGTCTTGGCAGTGGGATGACCCTAAGCCCGGAACGCTTAGCTGAAGCGCTTCGTGCAGTGATGCGCTGCCCGATTAACGTTGTTCGGGTGGCTCCCGATAGCTGCCCGTTTGCTGCCCGTTTGCTACCCGTTTGCTGCCCGAAACTTTGCAATTGACGCTGAAACAAAGAAATGAACCACGGGTAGCTCCCGATTGGGCAATGGACTCATTCTTGCGCCTGAAGTGCAGTGCCAAAAACTTTAGGCAGTAGTGTATGTGTAAAAATCAATAGTCATGTGAGGCCATTTTTAACAGAGTCAGAAAGTACATGTAAGAATGCATTGCTACCCCTTGCCCAATGGAACTGTCATTCCAGTATCAAAAGTTTGTGTATTTAGAGCTCATGCCTTACCTTGCATTTCTGCTTTTAATGTCCATATCCAATGGATTCCCCTCTCTCTCACAGAATCGAGTGTAAGTGACGACTGGGAGAAGGACTTTGATGATATCGAGGTGACGGAGGAAGACCTCAAGAACGCTTCAGTCAAGCTTGCCTCAGGAGCAGTGGGGGATGATGATTTAGACGAGGATTGGGAGAGCTGGGAGTGACCAAAGGAAATCTCACAAAGTGCTTTGGTCAAGCTTACTTCACAAGCAATGGACAGTCATCATCTGGACGATTCGGAAACCCGAGATTACTCTGCCAAGATTTTCATGAGTGACCTTTCGTCTGCTTGGAGCCAGTAGGGCATTAACACAGGGATAACCCCCTTTTGGTTCTGATCAGTAATCTATATGAACTATATAGATAGATATTACATGTAAAAAAAGCAGACTAGCCTAAACATTTATTTTATTTATTAAAGCTAGGGTAAATAATTTCCTAATCCTTGTGGAATCTCTTTGGGGACGTCATTTCATGTGATAATCGCACTCCAAATGGAATGAAATCATTATATGTCTATGGGCAAGAAAGGAGAGGTGTGAGAGCGTATCACCCTAAGGCACTTGTAGCATTTTGAGAGAGATATACATGTAGCTGTGACATGCATATCATGTACATGTATGCAGGCGCATTTGCAGGTTAAATCATGGAGTTCCCTCCCACATACAATCTCTAGGGGAGGGAACTATTTGGAGCTCCATGAAAAAAATTGTCTTTACCAGCTACATGTATGTGAAGAGATTCAGAGAATCAGAGCACTGATTACACATTTGTCTACTCATGTAAACTACCTTATGCTTTGGCTCCCTCGATGTTCCAATACCTGTTATGTTCCAAATTTATCAGCTATTTATTTAGTAGGGTGATTCCAAAGTATTTGGTTATTTGACGTCCTATACGATACCAAGTATTGTGGAGTTCTGCACATAAATGGAAATTTCACTTCATACTCTGTGCGACTAAGCTCTTAAAAGTGCTACAATGATCATATCATACATGTAAAATCTAGACACAATTACTAACATATGGGACAAAACAGCTTGGACTTGCCCAGTAATTTGTGGCACTGTCTCTGTATATGCCAAGAAAAAATAGATAAGATAATTGTAATCTTTCAGACCATAGAGCTTGGCTTTCACTAAGGCGATAGGATGTGATAGTCTTTAAAACTTAAGACTGGTAATCTGCATGTCATGAAAATTATCATTATTACTATTATTGGTTGGTTGGTTGGTTGGTCTGTTTGTTTTACCTGACTGCTGAGAAAGCATGCCTGTGCTCGTAAGTACCTGTAAGCAACCAGGGGACCGATGGTTGTAAGTCCTCTCCGAGGGCCTTGGTAATGAGGATTAAATCCTTACCAAAGGCCACTAGCACATTGACTTGGTTTCGAACCTGGAACCTCTAGGTTACGAGACCACTGCTCTACCACTGAGCAATCACGCCTCCGTGAAAACTGAAGTACAAGACATAAAATACAGACTTGTCGTCCACATCAACACAACAATCTGGCTCATGTAATTTCATGTGCATGCAGTGGTACATTACAAAGACATGTGGTATGTACGAAGGGTATTGGGACGTCAGCCGTGCATGTTCAATAATCGTGCTGCTGAGAATGTTTGCAACGTATATCAAATGTCTGATTTTTTTTCTCTCACTTTTTGTCTATAGGAATGTAGCCACAAATATATTTTATTTATTTAGAATTGTACATTATGGAGAACTTCCATAAGTTGTTGTAGGATCTATAATCATTATGATGTGGAGGGAATTAATTATATACATGATTGTACAGGTAATGACATACTATCGCAGCTTACAAGCAGCAGCTACAGTAGATACAATAAATCAAATTTGGAACTACATGTTCTTTGTATCACTATATTCCGGTGAAGGAGCTAGGTATAATAGGCCTGCATTTTTAGTATCTTTCTAACTTGTTGGTTTCCCTATGTGTTATTGCAGGGCTCGACAATGGCGGGTGCCCGGGACACGTGGGCACCCAAAATCTCAGTCCAGACCCCCAAATTTCAATCCGGACTCCCGACATTAAAGTTAGTGTGGAGAGTGGAGTCCTGGTTATTGTTTTACTTTTGCTGGCGTGGTTTGTGATCAGTGTGGTTGACTTTATGGAGGAGTGTTCTGACAGCAATTGCTCCTGTTATTGTTTGTCTCTTCTCATGTATCAAACCCAATATTTGCATAATTGGGTGGGAGGCAGAAATAAATATTGGTATTTGTTCGTACAATGTGATTGCATACCATACTAGATGTCAACAAAACAATAATCAAGTCCTTTCTATTTTAATTTATGTTTGTCATGCTACATACACAAAAGATGCATTATCTATCCATGTACATTACTTTCATGGAGGTTTGTGCAGTACTGAGCCTGACTGAAGTTGAAGTATTCTTGGATGGAAAACAAATCAAAACAAAACAAATTTCTTACTTTATAGAGCCTAGCCAGATTAAAATTGTTTTAGGGAATGAGGTGAACAGAGCATAGACATTTGGCTGTTATGGCTACGTGAAGGTATATAAACATCTGGACACCCTTTCAGAAAAAAGAGAAAGTTGGGTGAAAGAACAATCTTACTCTACAACACCCCAATTATTACATTATACTCCATGTCCACAGTGTTGGTCAGACATTTGCTCCAGCCACAATTGCTCCAAGCTCTACTTTGTCAGGAGTTTAGGGGTAGGGTTAATGTTGCTGTTGGGTTTTAGGATAGGTTTAGGGTTAGGTTTAGGCTTAGGTTTAGTGTTGGGTTTAGGCTTAGGTTTAGTGTTGGGTTTAGGCTTAGGTTTAGTGTTGGGTTTAGGCTTAGGTTTAGTGTTGGGTTTAGGCTTAGGTTTAGTGTTGGGGTCCAGGGTTGAAGTTAGGATATTCAGATATTTGTTTCGGCCTCATTCCCATTTATGCAAATACTGAGTTTGATACGTGGGAAGAGACAAACATTGATAATACGCACCACCTATATCTGATGAATACTGTACAGTGTACAGATGTTCTAAGACTTCAAAAATAAAATTTGATTGTTGCAGGTGTATATGTCATACAACCTCGGTCAGACATCGCCTGTTCAAATCAACAATGCTCCCTAAAGCCTAGTTTGTCGCCACTTTGAGTGTACTGATATTGGTTTTGTACATGCTTGTAAATTGAATTAACAAATTTATTTTATCTTTCATATATACTGGCCTATATATTATGTCCATATATCTTATAATAATTTATAAGATTCTTTGTCCGTATGATAATTAAGAACCCCCCTCCCTGAGCTTTGAGCATTGAGTACCAGAAAGGTGCTGCAGTAACTAATATTACGTACTGTACAATGGAAAATATCACTGTCGCCCTCAGTAGATTATAGTCGGCTTCATGTTATGTCAAAATCAGTTATACCTGTTGGAAGCAAGGTTACGAATATGAAATTCAGTAAAATTGTTTATGAAATAAAGTGAAATATCTACTTTAATTCCTTCAAGCATGCAAAAAAATTGTTACAAAGTTATATTATGCATACAAATTAAAGGTTAGCTATACAAATACATGTGAACTGTGTGTTGAGCTGAAAGACACAAACTTGATTTATTTGGTGAAATTTTACTCTTCGGCTTTGATAACCGAGGTACTTTAACAGTGCTGTGAATTTGGGAATTATATTTTAGTTAGAGGCAGGGTATTCTACTGACATTATTCAGATTTAGGTATACTGCCATCTGCTGCTCACAATGTCCTGATGTGTTGACAGCCATGTCCTGCAATGCGTCACTGACTGATTAGCGTGCATGGTGATGCTTTGGTACAGGAACTGGAAATCTCTCAATGTACGCCTTTACCAAAAGGTCACTAGGTGGCGCCATTGAAAACACATTACAGTAGTGGTAGTGGTGTCGGTAAAATACCTGAGTTTACCTCAACTCAAGGAAGTGTTTATCCAACATTCCAAGTTCATTGATGCACAACAAGAGTAAAAATTATTAATTGACGTTTGCCATTCACAAGGCTATTGTGGGAACAAGTTTTATCTGAATATGAAATCATTTCACTTCGCAAGTGAAAGAATAGGAGACCAGATTCAATAGACAAATACATGTACATATATTGCCAATTTGTAAGTAGTTTTTCGTTTGTATGGTACCATAGTACCCTGCAATACGCAGAACAGTTTTCTAAGGACCAAGAAACTCATGCTGAAGTCTGTACACTACAGAGATAAGCGAGACTTGCAAAATTACCTTGTTAGAATCAGGGATGCTAGATTTCAGGTCATAGCCTGATTTCATGCCCAGGCACCTTCCCATGTCATGGTTTTTCAGGCTTTATATTGTACACCACATATGGGACTCCGACTCCTGACAGGTCAGAGTCTCTCTACAGTCTTGTTAAAACCGACTGGTATCTCAGTATAACGAGAGTTGTTTCTAGCAGTGCTTCCTTACTAACGAGGTTTCTTTCTGTTTTACAGAAAAAATGTCACAAAGCTCCTAGCCTAGAGGGGCAAAGTTTATGAAATCCATGTAGTAACAATTTTACTTGTAAGTAGGATATTGTAAGGCACATATGGGACTCCAACATGTCAGTCTTTTTTCAGGTTCATTGCTCATTGGCTGAAACCAACTGGTATCTCGGTAGGCTACTCTGTATAATGAGAGTTGATTCTAGCAGTGTTCCATACAAATGAGATCCATTGTCTTGTAAAGAAGGCATAAATATTTCCTGAAGCCCCTAGCCTAGTGCAGTGTAAAACCAACTTTTCTATTCACGGGAGCTCATTAAGGATTTGGTGTTGTATAAGTACGATCTCATTTTCTCACAGTGAAAGTATTTTAGTTTATTCTATTTATTAGTATATTCTTTTTGAGACCTAGATCCCTCACCGCTCGAGCGCAAGTATTTTTTCGCCGGTTTAGTGTGGTAAAAGCTTTTATGCCGACATTGGAAAATGTAATTTAGGCTTGGAATTATCATCAGCATTTCAACATACTGCAATATTCACTGTAGAGTGTAGTCCATAAACATGCAAGTTGATTTAAAATTCACGATGGCTCATTGCACCACCGCATGCACACAAAAAAGGTACATGTATAATATATAACTGTATCTTCTAACATTTTCATCTCTCAAAGCCTTTTACATGTAGGCCTACATTATATCAATTCATGCTCAGCAGTAAAAGACTTGGGATATATGTAAAAGTGGAAAGTCAAATCTCCTTAGTTTTCAGCATTCATGGTGAAAGTATTAAATATTGCATTTCTTGTTCATTCTATATTAATTGTCCAAGATGATCATGTAAAATATATATTTACTGAAATCAAATATTGATGTATTTTGTACAGTGTTTTTTAAATCTTTGGTAGTGTTGCATTATTTCCCCATTATATACCGGTAATAATTTTGAAGTCCTGAAAAATATGTTCTGGGAGTATTCATATCGAGGCAGCAGTTTTCATTTCCTACTTTAATAGACCGGTTTACTAACATATTCAAATTTATGACTGTTTCTTTCCTGGGGACCTAGTGACGAGTTATTCCAAAAACCCGTAATTAATGAATGAACTACAATACTAGGAATCCAGTCTGCAAACATTAATTGTTGATGTGTCAGGCAAGCCTTGGGTGAGCTTTCAGGTTGTCAAGAACAAGCTTTGTTTAAAAAGCATGCATAATATTTGCAAAATGTTATGTTAGTAAATAGGGGAGTGTTTCGCAAAGACTAAGATCGACTTTAAGTTGGACTTTCATGCCACTGGTTGCTCTCACCATTGGTATCTCAATTATGATCTTTAGATAATATTTTTTCCTTCAATAATGAACTATCAAAAAATGTAAATTCTGTAGATTTGTGACCATGATTTGTACATCCCTTGAGAAACCAATGCCAGGAATGGTTAGAGGAACTAGTGGCATGAACGGCCTGCCATAGTTAAGTCCAACTTAAAGTTGATTTTAGTCTTTGTGAAACACTCTCCTACTTACTAACATATCATTTGCAAATATTATGCATGATTTTTAAACAAAGGTTGTCTTTGTGAAACACTCCCCTGGTCCATTGAGATTTTGAGGTTCTAGGGATGGTGGGTTTTTTCCTGGAGACTTTCATTATAAAGAGTCTAGAGGGGTAGATTAATCCATTGTTATACATGTATCTTCCTCTTATTGATGTAATTATTTCTTTATTTTTAACAACTGACAAAAATAAAAGTCTGAAAGCAGGCTAGAGCAAAAGGGCGTTGTGGCGTGCGCCTGTAATCCAGCTAACAATGAACTTACAAACTGATTCAGCGGAGGACGAAGGTTTGAAACTGGGTCACATCTATTGGATGGTGACGTTAAAGGTCGGTCCCCAGATGTAAATAATCATACCGGTATCTGATTGATACATGTCTGTAAAAACCCAATTACACACACACACACACTCTATACCTGTCTTATGACATCTTCAAATTAAGACATGTGACATTACTTCCATGATACCATACATGTAGTATACTCCATTCCTGAAGTTTTCATTGTCAACCTTATCCAAACAATTTTGAAGCCGAAATCAATACCATCTTTCCGCAGTAAACGTATCCTGTTTAATATGGTCCGTCACTCCTACACGTATGTGGCACAGAGGCTATATTCATTTGACCCATAATTTCCTCAAGGAGGCACTCAAAATAGATACCTTCATGTAGTTAATGTGTTTTTTTACTTGCTGGTTGAAATACTATACATGATAAGCCGATTAAAGCAGGACACAGTTAATGAGAGCACTTCAATTTTAGTAAGCTTAGAGGGTTATCATTTTTCATCTTTATTATGCCATTACATTATTTGTTACATGTGTCGTATACATACAAAATTATCAAGCCTCCACAGATTGTGAGGCAGCTTTAAATAAAGAAAACCTTGCCTCAAAGAATAAGTGTAGGTATGCTGAGAGATAAGATTTATTCCTGCCTATTGATGTACAATATTCTTGACAACTTTCATCCCAGAAGAGCAAAAACTCATTTATGCAATTTGTGTTTTGACAATTGTAGTACAAAATAGCAGGTGAATGAAATACAAACGTGTGGAAATGAAGCATCCATGAATTTAAAATCATTTACTTGATATAGGACTTCGCATAAGTCAGCACATATCAATAAAATGGCGATGTCCATGTTGTGCTGAGAAAATGAACATTATTATGCTAAGAACATCTTGCTTTAATACCTCTCTCATACTCTTTGGTTGGGAATCTTGTAGATTAATGGTAAAGAATACAATACATCTCTCAGAATAACTAAAGTTATTTCTTGGGGGGAGGTTTCCTTTAATCATGTAATGATTAGCCCTGGTAGATTAAGAGGAATCTTGTAGATTAATGATAAAGAATACAATACATCTCGCAGAATAACTAAAGTTATTTCTTGGGGGGAGGTTTCCTTTAATCTTGTGATGATTAGCCCTGGTAGATTAAGAGATTATAAAGCTCTAGAATCTGCCCCCCCCCCCCCGATCAGTGGAACTGTTTTATATATTTACACATGCTGTCTCGACAGTATGATCTTAATTTTGTACCAGGGATATTATTTTTGTGTAGATGTGTAGACTAGAAAATATCTTACAAATACGTTTTGATCAGAAGAAATACAATCTTTTGGTCACCGGCCCTTCTTATATACATGTACATGTAACATTACATGTTATCTTGAGTTTTGTGAAATACACAGAAAAAATATAAATTGCTGCAGAATCCTAAAAACCTTCCATCACATGTCAAGAGGTATACAAATAAATAATACCTGCCAAATGACGTGCAAGGACAATTTGTAATTGCTGGGTAATTGACAAAATTAACTAGACATGAGGGAAGTTAGAGACTTGATAAAACCAACAGGAAAACTTCATTTTTTATGCTCATGTAATCTTGTACATACATGTGCTGTCTGCTTTTCATCAAGTTTCACAATTTTATAAGTGTTCCTGTTTTTTACTCAATAGATATGAGACTTTAGTTAACCACATGGAATAGCTTTGACAGTTTCCCCAAACTTTAATTTTATATTTCCACTGTGCATGTAGTTTATTCTGTACAAAACAATTATTGAGCAGATTTTATAACTCATATGGGTACACATGGGTTTTTCGATGGGAGTTTTAATAATAATGGCAATGTTTAATAGTAGTACACATCAGTAAACCTCAGTAGTATCTTGTTCCCTACTTGTCTTTATACACGATCCACTCTTTTCCCCCACATAGGGAATAGATTAACACTAACACATGCAATGATTTCATGTTTTATAAATATAATTGGTATAACTATACTATTTGTTATGCATCTAAGTGAATATAACCATGCATCCTGAAAATGTCTATATTTATGGTTAAAACAAAATGGTCAAAGGATACTGGAATAAGTATTATCATTTATCAACCTGACCTGACTTTCTTATATGTTGATCCACAAAAAATGTATACAAAACTTCAGAAATAGTAAGAGTTATACCTACTACTGTTAAACCAGAAACATTCAGGTGCATGAAATATTTGCGTTTATTATTATTGCTTCAGATTCACAAAAGTACTTTCATGCCATGGACTAATTGTCACTTTAACACAACACTAAATTGTGTGTTTTGCAAGAATTTTTTGCCGTGAAATATGGCATTTTCTTAATGTAACCAAACTATTTCATTCGCCTGTTACAAATAAATGTATCTCAATAGTTAGAATTCAAATTGCATAAATTAGTTATTTGCTAGGAAGGACAACAAAAAAAAAAAAAAAAAGAAAGAAAAGAAAACTGGCTTGCCCTACCTAACAATTAACATGTAAGATATGCTATTTACATTCTGACTTTTGAAATACAATTGTTCCTAACAGGTAAATGAAATCATTTGTATTGAGGCATTCATAAGTACAAATTTGGTTACATTTCGAAAATGGTTTATAGGTCATCCTTGTAAGCAATGACAATTGTTTCATGTTGAAAAAGTTCCTGTTTTTACCCCCCTAAAAAAAAACAACAACAAAAACACCTGTATAAAAAGTAAAGAAATTATACATAATGTAAGGTGATGCAGCTGATTCTTTATCAAGCAGTAGTTGCTTCTTGGAGAGCCTTTTCTAGAGCCTCTGCCTCCTCAAAGGATATATCCATCTCATCGAACTCCGCTTCAGGATCTGTCTTCACGGAGGCCTGTGAGGGTGCTGTTGATGGTGATTGGGAATGTGAGGATGGTGTGGAGGCGTAACGCGACACTGGTTTTCGGTTGGATGGGGTGGATGAGAAACCTTTAACACAAGAGGAAAAAGGGAGAAGAAAATATAAGATAGTTTAATATCAGTGTACAGAATTTTAAATCGGTCTTCAAATTTAAGAAAAAGTTATTTACATTAAAATTAAAACAGGTGGCCCCATTGCATAAAACTTCATTGATGGTAACTTTGCCATCAATGGCAACTACCATGGTAACAGGGCTCAACAGCCAATCAAAATCAAGGTTTCCATGGTAGTAACCATTGATGGCAAAGTCACCATCAATATGGTAAGTTTTGTGCAACAGATTAGAGAGACATTAGTTATTAGAGATATATAGACTTACTAAAAAATTAAAAAGATATGAAATGTAGGGAAAGAATATATTTTCAAATACAAATGGGAGGATTGTATCTCCTCAAATTTCCTTGATAAGAGAAAGGGGAGCTAATGCCCTTGTCACATGAAATAAAAAAAAATTGAAGAGGAACGAAATAGTTCTACCTTATATATATTCACTTTTTTCAGAAAAAAAAATACTTAAAAGGAGCAAAATGTCCAAATTGTTACTCTCTTTAATAATAATTAAGTTCATTTAAATTTCAAGTTGAATATAACACTCTGCTTTTAGATCTAGAACTTCTAGCTACCGGTAATATGTAGTTCCTTAAATTGATAGGTGAACTATATATTCGCAATTCCGACAAGATATATTGCTGAGGGTTCATGGAGAAGTCAAACTACGAAAGGGCTGAACGTTTCCATTTAGATGATCTTCCCGGAAAAATATCGGGAGTCATCGCTTATACCATTTTAGAGAGGGAATATCACCATTCACGACCTATTTATTAATCATCCAAATACGATCCTATCTATCTCCTTAAATACAAATAATCACAAAAATCCGGCATGATTTGATCGGCATTTCCTTATTCACTTTACAACGAAGTTCTATTTTTTTTAAATGTGTTTTCCGATATAATCTTCCCCACTCCGCAATAGAATGTCCCAATAAACAAAGCCCCCCACACACCACTTCCGGTTTTCACGAATCTCTGGTGTGTGTCGCCAAACGTCACTCTCAACGGCTCATGCAAGCTAGCTGCAGCGAAGCCGGAGCGGAGGCGACACCGACTGCACACAAGGGGTATATAATACTGGAATGAGTTGCTGTACGGCGGTTGAAAGACCCGAGTTTTATTGGTTCATTGTTTATTTCAAACGATCATCGACAGAATCGCTAGAAGCTAAAAAAAAAAAAAAAAACACCGCTGAAAAAAGTAAGTATATGACAACATTCATCAAGAGTTTCATGTATAATTTTTGTTGTGTTTTGTTTTTAATTGACCGGCATTTTCTGGGATTGTCAGTTAGCGGACCTCTCTTTAACTATGAACGGGAACACACGGCCAACTTTCTGCCGGTGAGATCAGATGTTCGACTATCAGGAATGCAATTATACCAGAAGAATTTCCAGAAATAGGCATTTTGATCAAAGATTTACTGTGCATAATTTAAATGTGTTCTGTTTAAAAGATCGGCTATATCGTTGGTCTAGACCTTATTCATTGCAAGTTGCCAGACACCCAGGCCCATTTTCATTAAATCAAAATTTGATATGTAAAATACTAAAAATATATAATATAATAATGTTCCTTTATATATAGCGCTTATAAGATATATTTATAACCCCGGTCATCGGATTCAGGCTTGCCGCACACAATGTATGCACATTCTCCACTCTCTGGGGAGCATTCCAGCCAGGCGTCATTTTACAGACGCTCACAATGCTGAGCAAACTACATTAACTTTCGTATCCTACCGGGTACACATTAATACCTGGGTGAAGAGTGGCAAATGTAGATTAACGTCTTGCCAAAGGACGTTAGTGCTTGGAAGTTAAATACAATTTGTAACATTTGCAAGAACCCTAAGACATCCGAATTTGGCTCACTTTATTGAAGCCTTCTCTTCTCACATCCATATACATGTATCTCTTATCTGCATGTAGCCTGATTAGTGAGTGTCCTTAGAATCACTGGCAGTTACAAAAAAGTAGAGCACACATTCATGCTGTACTCTGCATAACTTTTGCCAACCTCGTTCAAGAGCCACATCTAAAATTCCTGTCAGTCTGTTAATTGATTTCCGTAATAATGTCTTTTTCAGCTACATTCCAGTAGAGGGTTAAAGGGACATCTAACCTTAACAGACAACTACTCTAAAAGAAAGCAGCACAGTCAGAGAGTTCAAGTTATGAATTTTTAAACAATTGTAATCACTTTACATATGGGCACTCCAAATTGGCTGAATTGCTAAGTGACTGTGACGAAGTGCCACACTATTTTCCCATTTATTTCAACACACAAATGATTGAAATGATAATTGTGTTAAATGTTTGATTCAGGAGGGTCTTCTTGTTAGATGATCTGTAATAATGTGCTATCCATACTATATTTGAGTAGTGCCCCAACTTCCCCAAGGGAAAAGGCGCGTAGGAGAACAACAGTAATTAATGATATTTCTGTACACGTCAAACTGGAGGGTTATCTGCAACTACATGTATGTCACAATCCACAGACCAAACTGCCAATTTGCGATTTGCATAGACTTAGTGATCTCATATTTCAAATATTCATAACTTTCTTATTATTTGTCCAGTTTATTTCAAACTTTCTCCATTCTGTTTAACTTATTTTTCTACTTTCATACAAAAAATAACTTATTACAAGGGTTGGATTTCCCTCTATTAAGTGCACAAGGACAGATGTAGTACATGTACATGCAGTTTCATTTAGGTGCTAAAATGTAGGCTTATAATACATGTAGGAACTGTAACTACAAGTGTATCAAATTACTTCTGTTACATTGTATCTCCCAACGGGCAGGTGGATGTCTAGAGTCAAGTCCCTTCTAATCAATCATCAATTTATTATATCCCAACTTTCCAAGTTCTGTCAGGTTTGGTATTTCAGCATGTAAACAAAACAAAAATCATGAGAATGTACCATGTGCAGGTAGGGTAGGGTTAAATTCTTTTGAAGTCTCAAACAGTGATATGCAACATACAATTAATTGAATTTATTAAACCATATACCGGTATACATGCAAAAGCAAAACATACATTAAAAAATAGAATACATACATGTAACATACAAAATACAAAAGAAATATATGGTCAGGACCACAAAGAAGCAACTTGCTTATAAATAGAGCCCCCGCAAAAGACAAATTAAGTTAAATATGATTCAGTCACCATACTCACACGCTCAAACATACACACATGCCTACACAAAATACTGTATTGTTACAAATTTTCAAATAGGTAATTACAACAAAGCTTTTAAAACGGGATAAAGTTGAACTTAATTTTATGCTGGGTAATTGGTTCCAATGTACATTCATAAGGTTCAGTAATTTTCCATGACAACAACAGCAGAACGCATCAAGGCAAGCAAACAAATACCGGTAGTAAAAAACAACAACCAGAAGTACAACCAACACAGACCAAAGTATCGTGAAAGCTTGTTTGTTTTACTATACAGATCACTGTTACAACAAACTCTTTGATACATTGTGTAAAAAGTTTATTTCTTCTTTTTTCTGGTCTTGATTTTTGTTTTCTCCTGCATGTCAGCGCCCCCAAAACAAGGTTTCACTTTAGACATAGGCCTACATCTGTCAATGATCAAAATTCAATGATGATATCGATGATATGAATGTAAAGTGAAACAGAGACAAAATTCATGTTTTCGATGAGTATTATGGTTACACTCTCATTACTAAAGGGAGGCTCAGGGAGCCAAGACTTTGAACATTATTTGGGACAATAGTCTTTTCTTGTCGTTAATGTGATTATACATGTATCAATGAGAGTGGATTAGGATCAGTGAAAAAAAAAATCGGTCTGGACTCTGGAGCGTCTGGTTTTACATAATTTTTTTTCTGTCTACCTTGCAGGCCTGATAATTAACCGATTTAAATCGGTTTCCCAATTTTTTTTATTTTTTCCCAATTTTTTTTCTTCTTCCCGATTTAACCCCTATTTTCCCGATTTTCCCCTATTTTTCCCCAATTTTCTTACTCAAAAGGGGGGAATGTTCTTAGATGCCATTTTTTCCCCTGGATCCTTTTTTTTTTACACAAGGGGACGGTGATCAGGGGGAACCTTTTTTTTAGAGCTCACTATCACCCCTGACCTTGGCCTTGGGAAAATTTACTTTCACGTGAAACGACAAAGTACATTCACCATTTCAGAATGGAAGGAAAAGAGGGAAAGGTAACGTCCCTTTTTCCCTATGAAACATGATATGTTCCATTTTCCAATCTAGACCCAGCACTTACACAGATGTGCGAAAGGAAATGTGTTCAAATGAGGACGGAAGTGTCACATGTAGACAACAACCAAAATAGGGGATGGAAATTACATTTGCTTTCATCCATATGTTCAAATGCACTTTTCTTTATTCTGATTTGCTTTGTTCCGTTGGTTAATGTCACATTTGTACAAAGGTTCAAAGGAAATGGTTTGTCAATTTTGAACCCATTGATAATAATATTGTACTTTTTCAACTATTAAGAGCATAATAAGGGGGTCATTACACCTAATATACAGGTGTATATACTATATAGCTGGCCTTCAAATTCATATCCATGTTGTAATCATCGTAGTCATATTTTCACCATTTTATCAACATTCTTACCCATGTACATGTATATTGTTTTCAAAGACACTATATTTTATTTCAACGAAATATCAATACAAACAAATTATGATTGTTGCCAATTTGATTATAAAGGATACGTGATCAAATAGCCCTAAAAAAAAAAATTCCTGTCACGAAAGGGTTAGGCACATGGGTAGGCCTACCTTTCCTACAGTGAAAGCTCATTGTACAGGTGGAAAAAGAAAACTATACAAGAAGGAAGAGTGGGTGTAACTGTATCAACTCAAGGAAGGAAGGAAATATTTCACTGACTGACCAGGATTTTTCTGTTTATGAAATGGTCTTTTTGCCAACCGCAACAGCCACAGTTCCTTTTACGTGGCTTTCACTTAATTGTGCAATGCATGAGCGAGGTCAGGGACATCTACTCTACATTGTGTGGAGAAAGAAAAAAGGGATGAGAGGCTTGAGAGCAAGGGCGAGTGATAGAAAATGGGATACGGTAGACAAATCTTAAAATGTAGCTTATGGAGTAAACCAGACACTTTGCATTTTAGAAATTTTACTCTTTTATAAAAAAAAAGTGTTCCTGAATATCGATTCAAACCCTGTACTTGTTTGAAAATCCATTGATTTGTTTAATTTGTGCTATTAAAAGTCAGGGTAATACAGTTGTACATGTAATATGGAGTGCTAGGAGGTGCGATGTGCCATACATGAGCGCTATGTACATGTACAAGACTCCACTGTTGTTGTTTTTATTATTTGGCATTTAACTGGGTACTGGTATTCTAAAATATTTCACAGACATTGAAAATTGTCAAAGTTCACACACACGTACAATAGGGGATTTCGCACACTCTTAAGAGTGAGATCTATTCTCATTGCAATCAGAATGATTTAGTGAGATTCTTGTAGATTCACGGTGACAAGCAGAAAAATGTGAGATCTTGATGAAAATAATAGAACTTCACTAATAGTTTCAGTTTCAGTTTATTGTTTTACAGTTCATTTATTAACATTTTGCAATGATTTCACAAAGTACATGTAAATGCTACAAATAAAAATGGATTCTATAAACAGAGACAAAAACAGAAAGGGAGTACCTCTTATCAATTTGTTCGAAATGCACTATAATTTAAAGACTGAACTAAACAGAAGAGTGAAATATGGCCTGTGGTGAAAGCTATGCTTGTGAAGTATAGCCCCAAATGGTAGTTAATTTTATAGCAGTCTTTAAGTGTGAATGCCGTTAAAATAAAATGGATTTATTTTGCTGTGGCATTTTTCCAAGGGGGTTCACTGCAACATAATCATATATGAAAGAGGCTCTATCCGGTACTAAGACATTTGCTGTCAAACCACGCCACAAGACATAAACACGTGCATGTAAACCACATCTTTCACTGATTGAGTAATCTATTACCTGTGAATCAGCATGTGAGGGGGAGTGCAGTCTAATTGATGGTTGTTGAGAGATTAGAGTATAATGTCTAGATCACATCTTCTGTAATACTTGTATCTCAGCCACACTGATGACATCCACCAGTTTGACAATAGTGCATAACAAAAATTTAACATGTACACCAGGGGGCCGTTTCTCGAAACCGTCATGTCTTAACTTCTTGGACATCCCATTGAATGGGGTGTTTCGAGAAACTGACCCCAACTGGTCAACATTTGCTGGCTAGGGGTTAGTGTTGTGACACTGGCAGGGCCCTATGGTATAGTAGCAATGCATTCTGTGGATCAAAGATCACTTCAAGGAACAAGAGGAAAGGCTACCAATAAACTTGGAAGGAAAAAAGATCAGCAGAAAATTGTAGGGACATCCTTCCATTCTAACATTCAAAACATTCTAAAAATAAATGATACAATATAGATTATAGTAAACCCTAGTTCACTGCCATGTAAGTCTCCACTGCACTAGTATTGCAAAATTGGACTCTAGTCATTTTTACTTTGATATTTCAGTGTATCGACAGTGTCAGCGGACACTTGTGTTTTAGAAAGCAATTTAAAACAATATTCCTTTGGAGCCAGTAGGATGTTCACGACTCAAACATATTTGTACAAATTCAATGCCCTTTTGTCTCTCAACAGACGATACTATGAAAGAAAACAAGTGCATTTACATTTGTAGATAACACATTCATAGTGGAAGTAAAAGTGGATCAAACCAATCCAAGTAAATGGTGTTGGTTCAGTTGATTTGCTCGTGACACCCTTTAATCAATATACGTCAGAGAGAGAGAATATAATCCATTAATAACAACCCACATGGTGTGATATACATACATGTAGAGCACAGCATACAATGTAGATAGCAACATTTGACAGCCACAAGTGGATATCGGATATTGGTATACATGTACAGGTGAACGATAGGACATGTACCAGTACATTATTTAGGCCTACATTTGTTAGTGACCACAAATGTACATGTGTATGTGTATGGACATGGCAATACACTGTATATTGCCATGTACTTGTACAGGTGTAAGCATATTACCTACTTTAGATTGTAGACTTGTAGGTGTGTAACAAATGCTCCTGCAACAATTGCTTCATGGCTAGATTCATACAGGTCACAACAGGTGTACATCAATAGAATTCCTAACTTCAACCAATGGACCTTTGTAACCCTAACCCTAATCTTAAAACCAATTGCAAGCCTGTTCAGGGCAATTGTCACAAAAGCAAAGGTGGTATCATCATTATTAAACGATAAATTTTCACTAGGGGCTTTACCCTTTCCCGTTTTACTTGATTTCTGTACCGTTTTTTGCTTTTCAAAAATTGCCACTGTAGGTTTCTCTTTCATTTCAAATCAAAAGGTCTTTTATAATGTGTGCATGCAAGCATTATACAAGCTTTTGATTTTTCTGTAATGCTCATCTTTTATAAATACAGTTAACTCTGCATTGCTCAAAGTTGCACAAGTCAAAATTTCCCTAAGCTGAAACAATAGTTTTGACCAAACTGTGCCACACATGTGTTTTTTACACTTCCTACAGTATGTCAAATTTCACAAGTCAAACTATTTTTGCGGTCCCAACAGATTTGACATGTAAATGTACATGCATGATGAGCTTCCATGCATTGTTCATACGAGACTTGCAGTTGTTCACTGGGGATATATCAACGGTACATGTGTAGCACAAAAAAAAAAACAGAAATTTGTTGTGCCACATGATTACTAGATCCCTCCTCCTGTGGTTTTAGTAATACAGGTTGAATACATAAATTAACAAGTATATATGTTTTCATTGCCAGAATAATGATGCATGTTTAATTTATCAGAAATGGTATTTTGTTTTCTTTTTCTGCATGGTCGAAAAAATGACTTATAACTTTGAATCTGCCCCCTAACTTTGAATCCTCGTAAGTTGTTTAAAGTCTACAATTAAATTATTTGAAGAAGCGAACAAGATTGAATGAGTGAATTGGTTGTACATTACAAGAAAATGAATATAATCTGTCTTCCCACTTCCCTCTGCACAATATCATGGCCTGACATTTATTTTCCCTAAATGTGTATTTCTTAACTGCTTTTCACCCTAAAAAGATAATATGCCCAGGGGGGTGTTTCACAAAGATTAAGATCGACTTTAAGTTGGACTTAACTATGGCAGGCTATTCATGCCTCTGGTTGCTCTCACCATTATGATCTTTAGGTAATATTTTTTCCTTCAATAATGAATTATTAAAAAATGTAAATTCTGTAGATTTGTGACTTTGATTTGTATGTCACTTGAGAGACCAATGCCAGTAAATGGTGAGAGCAAACAGTGGCATGAACTGCCTGCCATAGTTAAGTCCAACTTAAAGTCGATCTTAGTCTTTGTGAAACACCCCCCAGTACATGTGCGAAGAGTAAATTGCCAATCAGCAAACAGGAGAAGTGTTACGGTCCATTCTTTCCATCAAATGTTAATTACCTAGGGGTATAATTGCACTCCAGTGAACTTAGCAGAATGACACTGACTCACACTCAACTCATGTCTATTTCCTTCTCTGTTTTATTTCTCTTTGCAGGATATCTGATTGAGAAAGAGGTGGCCGTGGAAGAGTCAGCTGTTTTAGCCATCTGATGGCAGCGTGGATTCCTGGATAACGCATGATGAGGTTTCCTGCCGGACTCATCTTACGGGAATGTGGTCAAGTGATTGCCGGACAAGCATCATTAGCCCAAGCCAATTACTAGGTCTACTTATTACTGTAGTGGGCTTCATCTCGAGAGATTGAAATCACGTTGAGCTCTCTGACATTTGCAAACACTTCATGACTTGTTTGGATTTTTCAACTCATTATATATTTGGCAACTGCTTGTTAACGTTCCTTCACCATCTATAGAAGTTATATGATATAAGGCAGAGCTTATTGGACACCAAGTAGTAAGAAAGAGAAAGTTTTTGATTCAACAAAGCAATATTATTCAGCCATGACTCACTTTTACAGTGGAATAAATTAAATATCATGTAATATTTGTGCCAAATTCTTAACTTCCGACGAGACACAAAGCACATTAGAATATTACAATGGCTGAAGAAATCAAGAGGTTGCTGGAATGTCCCATGTGCCTGGAACTGTTCAACTCCTCTTCCCGCAAGCCCAAGCTCCTACCATGCCAGCACACTCTGTGCCTGGAATGCATGGACATGCTCAACCAAGGCAACAGGATCCAGTGTCCTCAGTGCAGGCAGGAACACACCTGTCCAGGTGACGGCCCTGGGCAGCTGCCTAATAACTTCACCATGCTGGCTCTGTTGGATGTCCAACAGAAGAGCAGTCCATCACCGACCCCCACAAGCATGAAGGAATCCTCGCCACCCGTTCCTGCGAGACCAGAAACCAACAGGCCACCAGCCATCAACGAAGGTGTCAGGAATTCCATTGCTTTGTTGGCCAGGAAGCTCCAGGAGAAGTCAGTGGAACTGAGCAGAATCGATATCAAGGAAAAGCAGACAGAGGAACTGCTTCTCTCTGTGAAGAATCAGGTAGATAGTGCCTTTGAGGCACGGACTCGTGACCTACAAACCCGTAGGGATCAGTTGATTAAGCAACTCGCAAGTGCTAGACAAGAAGAGCTTGCATTCATACAAGGTCAAAGGGCCAGCGCTTATCAGTACCTGCAGAAACTGCAAACTGACTTTTCAAAAATGCGCCATGCTTTGACGGCATCAGCAGAACCCCGTGAAGCAGATCTGATCAATCTGCTCAGCCTGTGTAGGGGTTACCTGTCGCAGATTGAACAGTATGCTCTGAACATCGATCAGAGGATTTGTAATGTGGCCTTTACAGATCCTAACCAACAGCAACTCTCCATAAGTATCCAAGCATACGGTTGTTTGAATATCAGCACGGACAAGGCAAAGTCTGTTCAAGCTGTAAGACCAACTATGATTCCAGGTACAGCTGTCTCACAAAGTTCACCTTCCAATCCATTCAACTCATCAATGTCTCTTCCTGTGACAACTTCCAGTACTTCTTCCTCTTCTGCCCCTGTATCTCTTTCACAAATTAGTTCTGCTGCATCCTTGGGCGATGGAACGTCTACAAGTCCCTTTGCCAGTGCTTCTTCATCCCCTACAATTACACCTGTTACACCAGATGTAATATACAGTCAAGATGATAGAAGTATTGTAGCCAGGCAACAATCAAGATCAAGTAGAAGGTTGTCTGAGCCTATAGGTCAAACAGGACAACCTACACTTTCTGCAGGTGTTCCAGTTCCATCGCAGTCTGCAAGGCTATCCAGGCACCTGTCAATGGACACTGGAGTAGCACTCCCTGCACCAACATCCACTTCTCAACCAAATCCTGCTGGTGGTGATCAACCTCCTCCCGTTCCACGCCGACCGGGAATGTCCTCTATCAATGAACAGCCTTCAGTGGATCGCCCAAGAAGCATTCTGCTGCGACAGCACACAGTTCCATCTGCCGTCTCTCAGACCAGAGGGGACGCACCACCTCTTCCACCGAGAACAGGTGTGCAGGTTCCAAGCTCAAGTGTCCGATCTTCCATCATAGAAGGAGCATCTTCTCAGAGTTCAAGTAATAGCAATAACTCTTCTCAGCCCTGGGTCACTTTTACAGCAAATGGCGCTCAAAGTTCCAGCCAATCACAAAAGAAGCGAGGGGTGGTCATTCCGCAAATATTTGAGAAACCAGTTGGTGTCCATGTTTTGGAAAAACTCAACAACTGCTTTGCTGTTGTGGACGAGCTCCAGCACTGCATAATGATTATCAACGAGGAAGGGCGACTGCTGCGTAAAATGGGAAGCAAGGGCGGTGGTGCTGGGCAGATGCAATTCCCCAAGGGAATCTGTTCAAACAGTGCTGGTCATATTATCATAACTGACTGTTACAACCACAAGGTTCAGGTGTGGGATCTCAGTACTGGCAGGTGTCTCAAGCAGTTTGGCTCCCGTGGTCAGTCTAATAACTGTTTTGATAGTCCAACGGGTGTGGTATGTGACAAACAGGACAACATCTACGTGTGTGACTATAACAACGGTTGCGTGAAGGTCTTCAACCCATTGGGCATGTTCATCCGGCTGATTGGGAAAAAAGGTGAAAGGGATGGCCAGTTCCGTAACCCAGCTTTTATAGCGTTTACACAAGGAGGAGAACTCTTGATCACTGATGCTTTCAAGCACTGCGTGCAAGTCTTCTCGTCACAGGGTACGTATTTGTACCGGTTTGGCAACTGGGGCACAAACCCTGGTGATTTGAACTGCCCTAGTGGGATCACGGTGGATGCCCAGGGCTACATCTATGTTGCAAACCGAGGAAATCATCGCATTGAGGTCTTCAATCCCTCAGGGTCTTACGCTCTAAATCTTGGACGACACGGCTTAGAAGAAGGACAGCTGGATGAACCTTTGGGAGTTTCCATCACCAAAGATGGACGATTGTTGGTCTCAGATTCAGGCAACAAACGGCTTCAGTTACTGTGGCCCTAAGTATTATTACAGATGTTTGTAGATGTACCTACAATATGTTTGGGATACATGTAACTGTGGCTTACATGTACATGGAACATTAGTCATACCATCATGCTAGATATCAAATTTGAAAAAGAACTGAGCCAGAATAAAGGCTTGTTCAGATATGCCGCAGTAAACCGCAGCAAACAACCTGTTTTTAAAATATGTAAATGAATGGCAACTGCAGGCAACAAAGGTCCTGTGCGTATCTACTGTGCTCTGTGTTATAAAATACAGAAATGTGAAGCATATTTCACTTTACAACATCAAGAGTCCGGTTTAGCTGCATCATATCTGAACGGGTCTTTATGATGAAGACTTTTGTTACTTCATTGTGTACTTCTCAAACTAGAAAGCCTCCTGTTCAAATATCTCATTCCAGTTAAATGATCTGTCAATTTTGTCAAGATGCATAAACATTGTATCTAATTCTCTTGTGAAACTGTATTGTATGAAATGTAAATATCTATTGGAGAGAATATAGAAGTAAAACCAAAAGTAGTCTTATACATGCACAGTACTCACAGCTCAAGTGTCTTCAATTTATCAAAATAAAGAGTTCTACTTTTGATTTCGCACAAAGTACTTACCGGTATATGAAAGAAACATTTCTATGTATGCATTGTTATTTCTAGGCACAAGTACAAATATTTTGTACATTTATATATTGATGTGTACAACATTACATGAAGTGTAAAAGCAGTGATTTTGTGTGGGCTCATGAGGAAACAAGCCGTTGTAGCATTTTTGCCCATTTTCCACAAATTAATGTTTAAAATTACATGTTTATGGGAAGATTATCACATTAAAGGTACCACATGTACAATGTATATCCCATTTGCAGCCAACATCAAATTCTGTAGAACTTTGCAGGAATTATGAATATGTCACGTTTGTCCTATCTGTGAAATTTAAACGTTAGCAGTGTCCTAGTATTCAAATTATGCAAGGAAACCCGTTTACTCTCTAGACTTCACTGTCAGACACTATCGAGTGACTGATTGACTTCTTTTTTTCTTTGGTAATAACATACATGTATAAAATGAGCTGTAAAGGGTACAAGAGCATTTGTCTACATCAATAACCCACTTCTTGTAATGGCCAAAAATAAACTGATTGAATCTTTGCGCAGCAGAAAACGTACGGCCATTCGGTACAAGGGTCTGAAAATTAGACCATTACTAAAATGATTGCAATCACTAAATTTGATTCGACAATATTTAATCTTTTCATTTTTTTGGCCTGCAAATGGGACATAGTATCTTTAATACATGTACATCATACAAGTAAGAGCTGCAAGAACATTTTATTTTATCACACTAGTCAATTAGACATTTTTTATACACTATTACCAGTACTGCTTTACAATGTACATGTACATGTACAACACTATATGGCTTACAATGTACTCTGTTCATGTGCTGTACTACAGGGTGTACAACAAGTAACCATCGATGCTCAAATTAGTGCAAATTTTGAAACGGTTGATGTAGGTTTTAAATGAAACCAATGCTTTTTATCATTGCACCCATGAGATAAAAGAGGGTGCAGATATCTCCTACTTCAGTCCTACATTGCAGATTTGCAAACTAAAGTAGATTGGTTAAATGGCTTAATCAAGAGCTATCAAAAGAATATACATTGTATGTGTACACAATCTTACACATTGACAAATGTTTGCAATTGGCTACAGTCAAAACCAAATAGTATACATGTACATTAGAGCTTTACTTTTCTGTACTAAATGAACTTTAAACCAACTATAGCAATTTTTGTTTGTGTACAGTGCTGTATTTATATTTTCTAAGAAATACAACGTATGTTGGGATGTTATTTTTCGATATTAAATAGGATCTGTTGTATTGCATTTATGTATATATTGGAAGATAAAAAAATTAATTATGCATACAAAATAGGATATGTTGGCCTGGTTGTGTTGTAATAATCTTGATTGTCATAATATCAAAAATAGGCTATTGCTGCAAGCATTTAGTTGTATACAAGATAATGAGTTTTCTTGAATTTTTACATATTTCACACTAAAATCAAATCTGTTAATATTACATAAGAACACTTATTTTGTATTCTTCATATTTTAGGATGCAAATGGCTGAACCATGCTCGAGATGTTGTGTTTTCCTATGAAAAAAGTGTTAGACAAAAAAATAAATAAAATGAACATTCATTATGTTGTTACAGTCAAACCTGCTTTAGTGACCACCTGTCTACAAAGACCACCTGTCTTCAAAGACCACATTTTTTGTTTCCCTTGAAAATGGTTTCTCATTGAAACATGTACTAAAGGAACCTGTCTACAAAGACCACCTGTCTACAAAGACCACTTTTTGTGTTTCCCTTAGGTGGTCGCTATAGACAGGTTTGACTGTACCATATTATTTAATTTATGATTTCCATTAGAATTGGAATGCTACACATGTACCTGTCTGTAACTCCTGTATATTTGACTTTAAAAGCTGTGGTTCAATTATTTAATTGATAATAACTTTTTTTTAATTTTGACAAATTAAATGCATTCGTCAGAGGGATTTGAATTTATTTTTTCAAGACATAAAATTTCCTATGAATAGTTCAATACTATTTCAATCATTTTTTGTTTCTCCATTTGAATGAAATTTGAGATATTGTCAGGATTTGAGAAATGTCAGGATTTTATAATGTTTACCATAGACTGAATATAATGCTTTCAAACTCTTTCTAATTGCTTTTTCATATCATGTGACTAAACAATATTTCCTGAACTTCTTTGGGTTCTTTCCAAATTATTCCATCATGCATGGGATGTTCAGTATATCAGTCAAGCCAAGTGCTACATTGCCAAAAAACCTACATGTAGTTCCCTGATTCTGCACGATGACAGGACAGATTTGTCCAATCCTGCAAAAAGATGGAATATTTACTCAGGGCCCTTGTCTATTTTAAATTTGGGCTGTTTGGTGCATTTTCATAGGGGAATGTGCGTGAATTCACAATGAGCAATAATAACACAGTTCATGCATTTTCTCAAGGGAGGGGGGGGGGCTGTTTATCTCATTCCCATATTTGCTTTACATTGAGCAAATTTTGACCATTTATTTACATGTACATTCACATAATCAGTAATGCACTAACATAATAGGCATACAGACACAATTTCAGGTGGGGGGCTGATGCCTCTCAAATGAATATCAGGGATCCTGTTTTTAAATTTTGCGAGTGAGCAAAGCAATTAAGCAAACATTTATTAAAACAATTTTTATGTTGTCATCAAAATCATTGGATAGGAAATGAGATAAACAGTGCATGTGTGTATCAAACAATACTGTATATACATACTGTACACACATGGATATGACTGATATGCCATAGCATAATATTTTTTGACGAAATCAAAATCTACCCAGGAGAGCATCATGGGAAAAAAAAGTATCTCTCAAAAACCCTCCACTGGAATGAATGCATTACATGAATGTGTTGAAAAGGCATTTTTTTTCTTCTTTTGCTAGTCAGCCAACCATCAAGATTTCCCTATGTTTGACTCAGGGACTTATGGCTGTAAACTTTCAGTATACCATTGTACATGTACGTCCTTTTAACATCAAAAGCAAAACTAGAGATTATCATGGACTAATTTAGCTTTTTCATTGTGTGAAAACAGCTTGGAAATCTAGGGATGTTGCTGATGGTTTGGTTGTGTACATTATTCCATTTACTTTTGAATATTAATGCTGAGTTTCTCAATTGATTAAAAAATCGTAGTCATTATTATGAACCGACGAATCCGTACATTGGTATATGTCACGGATTAGTGGGTTCATAAAACCGCCAACGACATTTGTCAATCTGTTTCTTCGATTATCAAAGGCTTACATGTATGTACAAGTTGTTACAGGTTTCGTAGACACACAGAATTATTCTGGGGGCTCAGAGACAAAAAGGCCCTACATCATACAAGTATAATTGATGGAAGTTAGCCTTTTTTGTGGGCAGCTACATTTTTCCATTCATTTACAGGTAAAACGATCTTTAAATACAAGGCCTCGTTGCACATGGTGTGATACACTGTCAGAGAAAATCTGTCGCATTAAAATAAAAACATCTGGGACCCGTTTCACAAAGTCTTTTTTCAAAGACAAATGACAAAACTCAGTGACAAATCTGCTGATAACCAATCAGAAGCAAGGATTTCACTAGCTTATAACAAAACCTGTCATTTGTCACTGATGACAAGTTTTGTGAAATGGGGCCCTGGTGTAAATGAATGGTTGGTGGGGATGAAAAATGTAGGCCCCATAGTCCCAAGCATATTTTCTTGTGATGTAAGATACAGAAATGCTTACCCTGGAATCATAGTTTGCCAGAGTTTTTTAGAAGTGGTTTTGAAACGTGTTTACAAGGCTTGAGTCTCTGTTAGTGGTGCCACATGCCTTGATTAATTGGTAGCAGGAAGACTTGATGAAACACTTCATACGAAAGTGGCCCAAGAGTGATTGCTGAGAATAGTAAAATTTCTTTACAATCAAAACCAAACCCTCATAACTGCAATTGGAACTACTCCTATCAGAACAACTTCCACAAAGAAAAGCGCTCTTTAATTTTGATTCTCAAAGTTCTTGTCATACTTCATCAGTTTAAAGACTTGTTCAGATACACTGTATGATGAGGTAATGTAAACCGCTTCACATTTCTGCATCATACAACAGAGAGCTTAATGAATACATGTAGGATCTTTGTTGCGGGCAGTTGCCATTCCTTTTTAAGTTTACACGTTTACGACACCCTCCCTTTATATCTAAACAGGCCTTGTGTGAGTTGTATGCGTGCAATGACATAGTGCAAATCCCCCTCCCCACTATACAATTACTTCTTACAAAGTTTGTGCACTTTAAAGGCCAGTTGTAATCGATACTTTTCATCAATTTATATTCCTGATCATGTTTTGATATTTTTTTCAAATTATATCCTAGTATCAGGTTCCATCGTTGGAAAAATCTCTAGCACTTTCTTCCTCCGTGTATGTTTTCCAACACCCACGCCAACAATTGTCATCGCTGAATGTATATATGGAAGTAGAGACGAATTTGTATTCTGTTAAAAGAATATTTATGCAAACTTTGTACATCTCTGCAGTCAGATTCCATTGTTGTTTAGTGTCTTTTTAGCAGCAAAGACCTAGCACTATTTTGATACAATAAACCCTGACTCGAGCTGAATTACAGAGTAATTATGGATGTTATTTCTGTGTGTAATGACTATGATGAACATACATGTAAGGCAATATTTGTATGGTTGTGTATCTGAGAGTGTTGAATTGTTAGTGGGAATTGATAACTTTGTTGTTTTGTTTTTTTTGGTGGGGGCAGAATAATAACACATTGCATTGGTAATGTAACAAACCCATGTACTTGAGAACAATGTTGTTAAATATTCTGTAATTATGATGCTGCACAAAAGGAGCATGAAAAGAAATATACATCTGTATATACATGTATGTGCCTAAATATGTTTTGATAGAAATACATATTTTTAAATGTGTGTAGCCTTATCATAACCTTGAGGTGTTCCCATCAATGGGACATGTGCTACGTGTTTCCTTCTGAACAATTTATTTTGACAACATCTCATTATACAAGCATTCCCAGTTTCAGAAGAAGAAAAAAATCCATATTCACACAATATTCTTGACATCAAACTAAATTGTACATATTTTCTAAAAAAAAGAAAGCCTACTTCCATCTAGAAATACACGTACATGTAGTATTATCAGACATAAAGACAGTGGAATATTGTAATAACAAACTCCTTGAGACCAATAAAATTACATGTTTACATCAAAACCTGGTTACATCGGGGCTCACAAATAATAGAACACCCAGCAACACTGACAAGACCTTCACCAGACCTTCACTAGACCTTCACCAGACCAATAAGCCACTTTGGAGATTACTACATGTAAATGTATCTGCGCATGGGCAGCTAAAGGACATTTAAAGAAAAGGTTGAGTTCTGGGGAGAGGTGACAAATAATTTGTGAGTGTTTTCATTGTTATTATGCAAGTGTGGAAGAACATCAGAGAAAAAATGTTCCCTGAAAAGCACAGCTCTTCTAATTCCCTCATAGTCAAACTATGACAAGTAACGGCTAAGGTTGTGGACCAATTTTCATGCCACACGTTTGTGTGGTCCCACATGTCTGTGTACAGTGCATGTGACTTTGAGCAAGATGGGCCCGATTTCCTATCATTCTGATGATTCCAAAACCACACAGTATACACTTTTTAATACCGGTACACTCATTAGTTTAATGATCAACCTTTTTCAATCGCTTCCATGCAGTCTCTTTTACAATGACATCGCGTGACCAGCACTCAACTTTATCTTTAAGTACAAAACTGTAAAACGTCAGAATTCCTCGAGTGAAGTAACATGATAGTTCTTGTGAAGATTTCCTGAGAAAGTACAGTGGAAAATCATTATAATGAGGTCCCTGGGACCAAGGAAGTTACCTTGATATATCAGGAATCTTGTTATATCGGGGTGAAATAATATGAGAATATAAAGCGCTGGGACCAGCAAAATCACCTTGTTATAACAGACACCTCATTATATCAGAGCTCTTTATAGTGAGGTTCCACTGTATATTGCCTTTTTGGAGCCAAAATGGCGTTACAAAATACACTGCATTTTCCTGTGGTCAGATTTGTACAAGGGCCTCTCAGGAAAACAGTTTTGATACTGAGAGAGTTACCCGTTTAAATAAAATGAATAAATAAATGAATGAATAAATAAATGGAGGAAGGAAATAACCTTTTAAAAGTTTCTTTGTACATCAGTTTCAAATGTCTGTTGATCAGAGTGACCTTTTAGTAAGCCCTTCATTTCCTTCTTTCAAGTTTTAATATCATGTTTCGAATCATAAATAAAACTGTTAAGTGGTGGTGGAGGTAAGGTAGAAACTATAGATAGAAAGTGTTTATTGCACGCACAGTTTTCAGTTTGTTACGACAGCCTCATTTTCCTTTAGAAAATTAGAAAAAAAGTTTCCCTGTTTTTGATAACAATCGAAATTAGGATGAGCCTTTGGTTATTAAACCTCTGCCGAAACAGACTACATACAGGTAAAATTATGAGAAGCATCTGCGCAAGCATCTATTACAAAGTGTATATAAATATCTCATCCGGGTTTACGCTCGCCAGGACTACTTCTTCTCCAAGTTCCACATACACGACTCCGAATGTATGGTGATCGTGCCTTCTCTTCAGTTGCTCCACGTCTCTGGAACTCCCTCCCTCCTATTTTTCGTGACACTGACAAGCTAGAAAGCTTAAAGTCAGGCCTCAAAACCCATTTTTTTTCCAGGCAAATGTGTAGTCCATGTCTATTGGAGGAGTGGGTGCCTTTGAATGTTTGAAACAGATAAATGGCGCCATGGATACAGGTGCTGTGGATCATCATCATCATCAAATACCGATTATCATGACAATCAACATGATTTTCATTTGCAAAAAAGATATCAGTTTTCAGAATACGTCCACTATACCACGGCACCATGGAGGTGTCATGGTATAGTGGTTCAATCACTTGTCTCTCTATCCAAGGGTCGAGGGTTCGAATCCCAGCCCATGGCAGTAACACCTTTGGCGAGATATCAATCCACATTTGCCACTCTCTGCCCGGGTGTTAAATGGCTAACTAGAAGGATGTGAAAGTCATTGTAGTTTGTGAGCATCTGTAAAATGGCGCCAAGCTGGAATGCTCCCCAGGGAGTGGAGAATGTGCATACATTGTATGCACAGGCAAGTCTGAATCTGTAAAACGCTTCGAGACATTGTCAATGCATTAAGCGCTATATAAACCCAGAATATTATTATCATTTTTTTAAAAACAAATTTGTGATAACCATAAGATGAAACGTACCTTCTTTCCTACCAGTGCCTCCTCCCCTAACCCTCAAGCTCTCTTCAAAGTATTGGTTAGGATGATTGAGAAGAAACTCAGTTTCGGGGATGTTATGTGAGAGCTCAAAGTATCGGGTGCAAGCCAGTTGGTAGTGATGGCCCTTTACCAACTCCATCACCTGGAACAACAGAGAGAGAAAAAAAAACTCAAAAAGTTACAATCAATGCCATTTAGTTTATGCTTTAAAAACTTACATTAAGGGAAAATATAGTTCTTGGTTATGAGTATCAGCATTACAACATTCATAAATAAATTTATTTTACTTAAATGTTTAATCAAATACAAACATGTGTAAAAAAAAAAAAAAACTTAACCCCCAAAACAAACAAAATTTCATGTTTAAATATCCTTAGGTCATGAAATGTAGCGTATATGAAACCTATAATCACTATCATTTCCATCATCTAGATGAAGATTGTTGTTGATAGAAGTAACCTCCTGAAATATTAAAAATCTAAAACTACATGTACCTTTAATGCGCATATGACATTTCACAAGATAGAAAAAGACAGGAGATGATTATAATTGATATATCCTTTCTGCTATCATAAATGATATAATTTCTGTTCCTTCTTTCAATTAATGTACATGTATATAAAACACTATTTTCATGGACAGATATTTTGTGGATGACAGAGACACAAATATAATTTCAAAGAGTTGTTGTTTTTAATGAAAAGAACACACGTTACTTACGAGACATGTATGTAGCTGCATACTATTTTTGTTTGCATTTTATTACATGACCCTCCAACCATACGCGAAAAATAAAACCCTCACAGCAATAAGGGCTTGCAACATACATGCGGCTCAGATGACCTCAAATTGGCCACTCAAAGAATATTCCAAATTTGAATGTGAAGATGTATGACTAACCTGGTCAACACCCTGCTGTGTCAGTCCAAAGGTGGAGAGCCGCTGCTTCAACAAGGCACCGTCAGTATGACGGAACGGACAACCTGGACAGAACATATGAAAACAACGGGTTGAAGGACAAGTACAGGATATTTGGTCATTTTCTGTCCAATATTCAAGAATAACAAGGCACCCTCAGTATGACGGAACGGACAACCTGTACAGAGCATATGAAAACGAGTTTAAGGACAAGTACAAGATATTTGGTCATTTTCTGTCCAATATTCAAGAATAACAAGGCACCCTCAGTATGACGGAACGGACAACCTGGACAGAGCATATGAAAACGAGTTTAAGGACAAGTACAGGATATTTGGTCATTTTTTGTCCAATATTCAAGAATAACAAGGCACCGTCAGTATGGCGGAACGGACAGCCTGGACAGAACATATGGAAACGGGTTTAAGGACAAGTACAGGATATTTGGACATTTTCTGTCCAATATTCAAGAATAACAAGGCACCCTCAGTATGACGGAATGGACAACCTGGACAGAGCATATGAAAACGAGTTTAAAGACAAGTACAGGATATTTGGTCATTTTTTGTCCAATATTCAAGAATAACAAAAAGAAATAACAAAAAGAAATAACAATTATGTACAGGTGTCTTAGTCAAGTGGATACGTCACCGGCATGTTGATCATGTGGTTTGTGGTTCGAGTCTCGCCGTGGAACTAATGTTCTTTGGCAAGTCATTAATCTACATTTGCCACCCTCGACCCAGTACCTGGCAGGAAATCATTCTTTGAAATGCTAGAGCGCCATAATGGCAGCCATGCTAAAGCTTTGGTAATAACTGTGGAGCGCCAGGAGTGTCAAGTCTGACAGAAATGAATGCTATAATATACAAGAACCCACTATTATTATTATTTTATTTTCATTTTGTATTTATTTATTTATGCACATTCCACAAATTATTCAAGTTTATGTCACATAAGGAGTGAGGATGATAAATAAAAAACTAATGAACAGATTGGAACTAGAACAAAAAAGTAGAGGAAAAATGCAGAGGGGTCTACTGAGAAGCTTATAGCTTGTAAAATGATGTGGACCCCCTTACTTTAAACAAAATATGTCAAAACAAGTATTGAGTCGAGTAAATCAGTAAGAATTCAGTATAGATTTTTTTTTTTAAGCGATTAAAATCTAATTAAAATTGAATGTGTCATTTTCCTAGTTATATAGTCTGATCGAAGTGCATTCGTGCATCTGACTTGTGCACCACTATTTCCCTATATTGTATTCCCTACATCCAATACTAAATCAGTTACCATGGTAATCTCCCTGTCCTGGTGCATTGCTCATAATGACCTTCATACAGCTGTATGGTGTGTAGTTTGCCCGCTTTCCTTCCTTGCCATAGTTATGACGGATGTTGTAGGAATACTGCTTATCAAACTGTGTGAGCAAAGACAAAATATGAATTGATTTATCAAAAAATACTTCAAGAAGCATCAATAGAATTGAGAGAATTAGAAAGAAAATAATAATCTCTTTTTACAAGTACAATGTACATACTAAATAAAGTCGTGTATGACTCACCTCACTTTTCCACTGAATGTAAGGAAACATTTTATCCTTAGAAACCATAATCAATAATAATTAATTTGCTAAAAAGAAAAAACTACAGTGGTGGTACAGTAGTAGAATCATGGTTTTATGACACATATTCCAATGAAAATTGTTCCGCTGACAATTTGCATCTGCATCCCTTACTTCAACACTACCAATATACCCCTAAACCATAAACTATAAACTCAACTGTATTTGTAAGGAATCTATAAAAGAAGGGTGGTCTCTAACCCTATTATTAACAATGTAAAGCCAAGAGCAAATGTTGGATAAATGAGTCACCATGCCTCAAGTTTAGTTGCATTTACTTTCAAAGAAAATGCTTCTTTTCTAAATCTGCTACAATACAATCATTTTCTTTAAATCCAAAATCTTTAACCGGATTAACAAGATTCAAACTTACCTTGTCCATGTCCATGGTACGTGTGAACTCTGACCTCCAAAAGGTCATGGCCTGCTCCAAGGTCATCCCGATACCCTTGAGGAACAACCCGTACTGCATCCTGCCGCCGTGGCGAAGATGATGATGCTCTCGAAGTGACATATGAAGCTGACGCATGCAGAGTGGGAACGACTGCTTGGAATACTGGGTAACAAAGAAAGAAAAAGCACTACAGATTCATACCTGCTAACTTTTCACAACATAATGAGAAATCTCTCATGGGGGAAATCACGATAGTAGTGTACATGCATTTTGAATGCTTATATGCAGAATTTCCGACAGTAGAAGCGGAGTAGAGGGTACATTATTAACATCAGTTTGGATGAAAATTTGTAGAAATAAAAAAATTTGAATGTTTGTCAGCTATGGATTATGATGAATTCTATATGTATACGGGGGTCAACATAGAATAGTTTAAAAACTGCCTTATCTAAATCTTCAAGGTTGATGGTCGAGTTTCCAGACCAAGTACTGCTGCAGTAGTTCTGGCCCAGGTACTGTTTACTCAGGTTGTTCGATACTAGAGAGGACTCAGAATTGTTCCATATTAATACTAATTATAATTACATTGCTCAAGCACTTTCTCCCGAGAATAAATCGTGCTTGAATAAGTACCTTCTCTATGTCTTCAAGGTTGATGGTGGAGTTCCCAGACCTCTTACTGTTGCTGTAGTCCTGGCCTAGATACTGCTTACTCAGGTTGTTGAGCATCGGCAGCAGGCGGCCATCTTCTTCCAAGTGGGGTATTCCTCTAGCTGTGATCTGCCACAAAAAAAAAGTTCATACAGTGAAATAATAGAAACAATATGTGATGGTGTCCATCTGGTCATTATGCTATAGAACAACTGTAACATTTGTTGCATGTCAATAATCAAAACACATTAAAAACATCTTGATCCTTACAGTACCCCTGAACCTGTGTCTCATGTCTCACAGCAAGTTTTCATGTTTGTTATCATGGTCAATTTTCCAAGAGTCATCTTTATAAAAAAAGAGTGTTCCATTGTACAATGTACCAAGATTTGATATCCATGGGCCTGTTTTGATTTTCAATACAAAATAAGTTTTTCTTGGTCTAAAATATCAATTAAACTAGCAATATTACAAAAGCAGTACTTAGGATCTCACTGTTCTTACAATCTTAGAAAAAGTGACTTTCCCCTGTTACACATGGTCCGTGTGTTTTCATCATTACCTCCTCAGTGCCTGCCTCTATTGATTCGTAATTAACTATTACCTTTTTTCTGCAAAACATCAACAAAACTCATGGTCAACTTACAGCGAGACTCTGAGATAGATGAGACCTGAAAGCCGTTAGTACGATGGACACCAGTTCACTGTGAGGTACAAAGGCATATCCCTGGAAGAAGAAAGAAAAAAAGGCAGCAAAGAAATGAATATTATTGACCCTTTAGGACAGACCAGTAGGCTACACCACTCTTTATAATTTTGCTCTTACTATTGCAATATTACGCCTTGACAATTAGGATTCCTGCATTTCCTACAAAAAATTAATTTAACAACGGTTTTCCATGACTTTGCAATGATACACTAAATAATTTTTTTTCTTCTAAACATCATATAAATTTAGTCAGCCTTTTAACTGTGAATAAACCCATTACTCAACAGTTGAATAATGATTAACTAGATGGAACTTAGACTGCGCGCAGTCGAAAATGATGCCTCCGCCATAGAGTGATTAAACAAACCAAAACGGAAGCAATTTTTAATATTCAAGTTTGATAGTAATCCATTAATGGGTTCTCAGAATATCATGATTACAAGCTATTTTTCATATACATGGCTCTGCAAGATAAATTTGTGTCCCGAGTTTGATAGTAATCCATCTGTCGGTTCCAATTATAATGCGTTCACAAGCTATTTATATGCTTTGACCTTTGACCTCATGACCCTAAAATTTAACCAGTTCATTGGCTCTGCAAGATACATACATGTCTTGAGTTTGATGGTAATCTGTCTGTCGGTTCTCAAGATAATGCGATCACAAGCTATTTTTTAATACATAATAAGCCCCATAACCTTTGACCTTTGACCTCATGACCCTACAATTTAATCAGTTCATTGGCTCTGCAAGATACATACATGTCTTGAGTTTGATGGTAATCTGTCAACCGGTTCTAATGATAGTGTGATCACAAGCTGTTTTTTTGCATACATAATGAGCCCTGTGACCTTTGACCTTTAACCTCGTGACCCCAAAATCTAATCAGTTCATTGGCTCTGCAAGATACATACATGACCCAAGTTTGGCGGTAATCCATCAATCGGTTCTTGAGATAACGCGATCACGAGCTATATTTGCATACATAATGAGCCCTGTGACCTTTGACCTTTGACCTCATGACCCCAAAATCTAATCAGTTCATTAGCTCTGCAAGATACATACATGACCCAAGTTTGGCGGTAATCCATCAATCGGTTCTTGAGATAACGCGATCACGAGAACGGGACGTACGTACGGACGGACAACCAGAAAACATAATGCCTCCGGCTACTTTGTAGCGCAGGCATAAAAATTAATCTTTGGCTGATTTTCATTTCCGCAAATTTTCTATAACTTTGGTACTTTTCTAGTTTACTTTCAAAACTTTTTTAGGCCTGGAAATGTTTCTGAATTTCCATGACTTTTCCCCAACACCCTGGACATGATTCAAGAATGAGATTTATGAGAGACCTACTTTTTGAATGAAGACCTTCCTCCCTCTGACCAGGTCCAGGGCCTCTGTGAAAGGCACCTTGAAGAAGTCTGTATGGGCCATCATGGATGCGCTGATCCCCGCTGAAGATCTCACCAGCTTCTCATTCAATGCGTCCTTCTCATTCTCAGGGATCTGCAAAAATAAGAATCACCGGAGATATCATTGATATTGTACTTTAAATGGTATCAATATCATGGTATGGAGGAAGAGGGGGGTGGGGCACTGGTTTTACAAAGTGGATGAAATTATAATCTCCATTACAGGATCTCCATTAGGTGTAGCGGTGAAGGGGTGGTCCTATCATCTTACTTTTACAGGTGTAGGCTACTTTTCCCCTTAGCCATTCTCTTTTATCTTTTTCTATTTTTTATTTTGATGATTGAAGTGCCCCCCGTAGCTACACCAATCTTGACTCAGAAGGAGAATGCATCAGTTGTTATAATTTTACTGAATTATTTTCATTAAAATGGGACATGAGACCTAACAAAAACTAGTCAAACTGGGGATCATTTGGCTAATATTTGCCTAAATGGATGACAAACAAAGTGTCATACTTTGCTAAATCTTACACACTGGCACATATCCAAATGCATCTATATAATGTTAACATTCCACATTTTGTGGTTTGGCTCAATAAGTTTTGATTCACAGCCCTACGAAATATGCCAGGTACACTAGTAGAAAGAGCAAAGATTTCTGCACACGCTACATACATTTTTTTAAATGACTATATTGCATTTGATGCTAAGAATTCTTAAATTGGCAACACCTTGAGAAAATTAAAATCATTGTTTTTCAATAAAAACTGGCAATTACAAAAACTTTTTGACAACATTTTTGCCTGTGTATATTGCTTTCAGAGACATTACATTGTATTTTATCAATGTAGCAACGAAAGAAAAATATTATTTTTGCCAATTTGAAGAACAATATGTGATCAATTTAGACCTAAAAATAAATCCTGTCCTAAAATAGTCAAAGAGTAATGTAAACCAAGATAAGAAATACAATCTACATGTAGCTTCACTCACTGGGGTATAATGAAGCTTGTTTTCAGCCAGGAATTGGGTGACAGATTCACTGTATTCTCTCAGGAATCTATATCGGAACAGATCAAGCTCTTGCTGAATGAACCACCGCCTCAGGTCTTCCCTGCATAGCATCGTTTATAGAGACGAGTCAAAATAAATAGAGAGTAGTTGGGGAATGTAACATATCAAAAGAAATTATGATTATTATTATAATTGCTAAACAATACTTATAATATAGGAAAATATTGAAAAACATTCGCCGAGTATATCATGTTTGCTATACTGTACTGCACATCTACTATTACAATAATTCTTGAATTAAAATTCAAAGTACTCATTGGTAAATGAAGGACCAAAATACCAAACAACTACCTCTGAGCATGATGTAGGACAGAGGAATAGAAATTTAAATAGATGAGCGTTTCCTAATTTTACATGAAATGTTGTTAAAGATGTTTCAGTCATAAATCTCTCCTCATCATCCCATTCTCTTTTTCTAAACAGTGATGTAGTAATAACATGCATCTTGCACTTTTCCTAGTTGCACACAACTTTTGATGAAGGGTCGATCAACTTACGATCTGCAGTACGCCAACCTCAGGATGAAATGTGAGATTCGGTCATCTCTCTTGTGAGCTGCCAAGTCTTCTCCACTCATCTGTCATGGAAGAATAAAGACAATTCATATTTATGCTGGAGTCAATCAAAATCATTATCAAAGTCATCATCTTTTTCTTTTCTTTAATTGAGTGAAATGTGATATAGTCATGCCTAGAGTTCCTATAATAAAGACCTATCAAAGGTCTGGTGCCCCAAGTTCATTCATCGCTGGTTTCCTGGGATTGAGGTTGACAGGATTAAACATTGAAATAACATTCTGTATCAAAACCAAGGCTACACTCTAGGGTATGTTTGTTTTCAGTACAGGGGTCCACATTGAAATTTGAGGAGGTCTCTATGCATCCGCCCATACCTGCCAACCTTCTAAAATCTAAATTATGAATTTTTCAAGACAATATTAGGAATATACTATATTTGTTTGAATTTTACACCGACTCTTTTTTTTTTTAAAGAAAAATAGTTCAACCAAAGGTTCAGAACATTAGTTTGAAGGCTGAAAATTAGGAATCCTTCCTTCAACAGTTCAAGATAGTAATGGTTTGCAGCTATGGAGGCCACAGGTAAAATTTTTGAATGTTGTGGGCCAAAATAAAATTTGTGGGACCTGAGGTAAAAGTAAAATACAGGGACTCCTCTGTATTGGGTGCCTGTTAGTGTCTGGCCTTGCTGTAGAATTTAATAATTAGTCCTGTAAGGTACTCTCATCATCTCTGGAAATGGGCCCATATCTCATATTTTATTGAGGAGATATAATTTGAGATACTGTACCATACCTTCCTGTGAGCAATGGGCATCAATTTCTTGAGTTCTTTATCCATTCTTTCATTGTACTCCTCACTTCCTTTGACATGCCGGATACCAACAGACTCAACATGCTTCAAAACTGGAAGGAAAAAAACATAAATAAAAACCAGGTAATCAAGTTCAACTAGACTAGAATTCAGAAAATCAATATTATACAGACAGAATTTCCTGGCATCTCTTTTTCGTTAGACCCCTAGTGACAATGATAGAGGGTCTCATGACCTTTTTGTTGTGCGAATATTAATCATAGTGAACCATCATCAGCTGCAATGAAATACACCCTAATATTGACTAATTGTCATACAACAACAATAACCATGACAAAACATTGATAAATCAACCATTGCAGTGCAACAACTACAAGTTGCACATCTATGAATTCACCAAATGTTCTGTCCGAAAAATTGATATATTATTTTACATCTTTCATTTTCAATACAAAAGTCAATGACAGCCAATTTTTTTAACATTAATTTAAATATAGTCTAGTCTAGGGTCTAACTCTAAGCTAGGTTTTAAAATAGAATCTATAAATATAATAGACTCTATATCTAAAGTACTAAACCTAGTTTTGATTTGTATTAAATAGTTTCCAGGAAACATAGATCATGTCATATCAAGATGGACGTGAAATTGAAAACAAGTTTCAAAACAAACAATATCAGTAGACTATAGAGTAGATCTATAACAATAATAACATGATTCATGTGATTAATATTAATATCAAAATCATCTGTTCATAATTTCCCATTTTTTTCAATTGTGGCACACCGTCACCGTCATACTCATAAAATTCTCCGGATTCTGCCCAAAGTATTTGTGGAAATTTAAAATACAGATGCGTAATCAGTTTCTATTTTGCTAATGAGCAACCAGCATAGTCTAAAAGAACGTTACTAAGCTACATTATATTACTAGTACATCATACATGTAACTAGTATTAAAATAAGTAACTGTAGGCCTAGACTGTAGTCTACACTGCTTTGACTTACCTGCCAATCTTCGTTTTGCCAGCTCCTCGAATTCACTGAGGGAAATGTTCTCGATTGGTGGAATGCGATAAAACAACAAATGAGGCTCCTTCGTTTTGTCGATGAATGACTCCTTCTTGATCCTCTTTTTAATGCTGTTCTCTGAGAACTCCATGTTTTCAGGATCCTCTCAAATATTCTTCAGAAATTGTTTGTAAAATGAGACCGGCAGTCAGCTCGGACAGCGACACAGCAGTGTTTGTCGTGAATGCAGTGGCCGTGGCCGTTGGTACGGGTACGGTGCATATATATGCAGCGCTAGTGCAAATTTCGCCGGGTCAGTTTCCCGTACGAAATTTCCCGCGTTTGCCAATATCACCCGCAAGAGGGTGTTCTTACTTCCGTAAACACGAATCCAAGATGGCAGCGCCCATGAGCATTATGAATACTGTCAGATGGATTTCAAAATCATTGAAAATATCCAGATTAAAAGTATCCTGTGGAACTCGATTACCGGTTAGATACTTATCAGCAGTTAGGTCATGCAAATCACTGGTATATGAACAATATGGAGATCCAGCAAAGGTGGTAAAGTAAGTCGAGAATTAGGTCAATTTTGTTGTGTAGTCCCACGCGTGATAAATTGTGTGTTAGTGATGAATCGGATAAGCATGGGGGCAGGAGGCGGATGTGAGCCCGAGGCCATGATATTTGAATGCTAATTCCTTTTTACGTGCCTAATATAAGTTGTTATATGTTAGGCATAAATTAAACACATGAAAGAGGTGGGGATTTTTTGGTTTGGTTTTGTTTGTTTTTTGTTTTGTTTTGTTTTGTTTTGTCTTCTGACACTTCACTTGTTTGTTATGTTTAGAACTTTAGTTTTTTTTTCTTCTTGGTATTGCTTTGTTTTTGTATATTTTTGTTATAGTCTCAGGCCAGAGAATTGGTGGCATTATTGTGAAATAGTAAACCACCATTCGCTGCAGCGGCTGCGCACAGTGACAGTATTGCTTCATCGTGTCACACGAATTGGTGTCGCTTTTCCCACCCCTTAGTCACAGACACTACACACCAGCGAATGAATAAAACGGGTGGCATTGACATTTTCGTAATAAGGTTAAAACTTGTGTTCTGGTTGTGAGAGATTTACTTGTATGAATATCTCTTAGATCTAGAAGCTAGGGTAATAATTTCCAAAAAAGCTCTTTGGAAGCGCATAGACCCTAGTCTTAGTTAGAGATGTTATTTATGCGCTATACAATAACTGAATATTATTATTATTATTAAAAATTAAAATGTACTCTTTTAAACTTACAAATTAATATTCTGTTTTGAAAGGACATTATCTATAATCGTGATGAGAGCCTATATGTTCTCTGGTACAACGTTCAATCTTAGTCAACCATTACCTATATTACACTTATCTGTATCTTCTTTTTCCAAAAGGGCTGACAAAAAGCATTCTTTAAGAAATAGAACTTTGTTTGGTCGGCCATCATTTTTACATGATCATCGTGTATTGTATGTTTTACCTAGGTTAGAGCAGAGGCCTATTCCAGAGGTTGAGGATGATTCTGTTCTTGTGAAGATGATTGCATCCCCAGTCAACCCATCAGATATCAACTCAATACAAGGTGTGTGTAGGCAAACTTCTGCACTGAACAATACAATGATGAAATTCCAGTGACAGAGAAGCCATAGTGCTGACCCATTGTTAAACTAAAACCAAAACAGATTTGCAGTGAATACTGCCTTCTTGAAATAGAATAGGATTGAAGATCCAAGTTGTATTTTTTTTAAATTGTTATTATATAAAATTATTATAAAAAAGTATTTTGGGGGAGGAACTGCAGTTGGGAAATTATTGATAGGCTCAAAGTCTTGCATTGGCTGCCATAACTCAATGAGATTTCTACTGCTAATCTATACATGTTTACAACAAATGCAATTACAATAACGTAGCAACAATGTTAATTATTTATGATTACTATTAAGATGAAAATTTTCTTTTTTTGTTAAGTCGCCTAAAATGTGGGGGGGGGGCATTTAGTATACTTCTATTTAAAATAACAACGAGCTTCCCTTGTTATATATTTTCTGTGCAATTATGATAGAAATCTTCAGAACATTTTTCTTAAAGAATGGATATATGCATCTTGTGAGAATATTTCCTTACAGGTATATAATCATGTCTGATATAGTCTTTTGTTTTCTCCTGCCAGGTATCTACCCAATCAAGCCAGCCTTTCCAGCTGTGGCAGGATTTGAAGGAGTAGGAGAGATTCAAGAAGTTGGTAGCAATGTCAAGGATTTGACACCAGGAGAGAGGGTTATCTTCCCATCAAGTGTGACAGGTCAGAACCAGTTTAATCTTGGCCTGAAGAGGACAAGTCTAAGCTTATTTTGTCACGTGACCACATGTCAGAATTTAGTATATCTGACTGATAATTTTTCAGTTTATTGCCCTAGCCAAAACTTTGATCAGACCAACTACTGGTATGAAGTGAAGAGAAAAGATCTAATGTCAATTAATATTCATAACTGCACAATGCTTTAAAACATCTGGGACTCCAAATGACCAAATACCTTGGACTTGCATGAGACTTTTAATTACCACTTTTGTTCAAAGGTTTGGATTTTTTAAAACTGTATCTTTTCTTGATGCTTATAGTAGGTATAGTAAGGCCAAATTGTAATCACTTTTTCAGTCAGCCCTGGAAGAGGACACGCATGTGTTAGGGTCATCTTTGTAGATGCAAAAAGTAAAAGTGACCACTGTTAAAGGTAAAGACCAGTTTTGGAAACTCCCCTCTCCCAAAAAATGAAAAGGAAGCTCTCATTACCAATCATGTGAAAGAATATGTTTTGACTAATACGTGATGATACAAATTTTGCCGGGAAACCGCCTACTAATTGATATATTTGGTAAATTATTATATCTATTGGGACCAAATAGATATCGCGCACGTGGTCGCGTAGTCCCATATACATCTTTCTGTGTACAGTGCTTGTAACTTTACCAAGACTGGGCCAAATTTCTTATCATTTTGATGATTCCAGAACCTTGCAGTACACACCAATACTTGTATGCTAGATGATCAACTTTTTCTGATCGATTCCACAACGTTTCTTTCACAATGCAATCGTATTACCAGAACTGGTCTTTATCTTTAAACCATAGTCATTCGAGACAGTCTCTACAACACATATTCGTTTGTAGGTGACCATTTTGGATAGATGGCCTTTATAGAGAGGTGGCCACTAAAACAGATCTGACTGTATTTTGTATTTACCTACCATTTGATTTAACAAGTATGTCATTTCTTTGTTTGTTGTGCTCTCTCAGGTACTTGGTGTTCACATCTTGTCTGCCCTGCCAATCAAGTGATGGTAGTCCCTAAAGACACGCCCCCTATCGTTGCAGCGACTGTTAAAGTCAACGCATGTACAGCTTACAGAATGCTGGCTGATTTTGAGAATTTAATAGAAGGTGAGTGTTAGAGGTAGCCATAGGAGAAACATGCTTAGAACTCAATAAATTTACCAAATATGGAAGTGATTGTGTTTTTATCATCATATGAATGATAAAAACTTTAATCTTGAAACAATAATCCCTTTCAGCAGCTCCAGAAGCTATTCCAGGATTTTTCATCTTTGCCTTTCTAGTTGCAAGAAGTTAGGCAGTTTAGCATAACAATGCGTAGAATAGAGGCAATAAGACCTGTTTCTAGAATAATTTCTTTTTTCTCTCTTTATTGTGCATAATTGCTGTCTAATATGTTATGTTGTCTAATATTCAAGGAAAAGTTATACACAAATTATGTCTGCACTATTTCCTTCAATTATTAAGTGTAAGACAAATCAGAATTTTTGTTACATGAACATTACAGAGTACAACATTGTATGTGAAAACAGTGATTGCTTATTCTAATCCACTTTATAAAGAATAGAGAGTTTAATGCTTATTTTCAAATGATTTTGTCTTATAAAAAGCACAGTGTACTGCAACAGAAATGAACTCAAGATTTTCTTTGAATTTTGCTCTTAGTGCTCAACTATAATATGTAATTTGTAGCATTCTGGGGGCCGCTTCTCGAAACCATCACAAGTCTAACTTCTAGGACATCCCATTGAAATGTGTGTTATAAAGAAACCGGGGCCTGGATCAAAAGGTCCTGACCCCAAAACACCACTAAAGGATGACACAGAGGTGCTTTAACCCTTCCCTTCCCAAGGTGACACGGTCATGCAGAATGCTGCTAATAGCGGTGCCGGACAGGCTGTCATACAGATTGCAGCAGCTAGAGGCTTAAAGACAATCAACATCGTGAGAGATAGACCTAACCTGCAGGAACTCACAGACTACCTTCATGGCCTGGGAGCAACCGTTGTAACTACAGAGGGTGACCTTCGAAAAGGAGCATCGACTTTGCTGAAGGTTTGTCTTGAATTTGATCAGGTTGAAGCAAATACACTTTCAGATATTTAAAAGGGGCACAATTTTCTCTTTCTATGCCATGCTATTAAGGATAATCCTTGTTATCTTGTAATAAATGATTTTAATGTGCAGAAAAATGGGATTCAGTCTTTTCAATTTATCAAAGAATACACATGTGAGAACATAGTTTCTGAGCATAATGGTCCATAACCTTAGTTTAATGTCATAATGCCTTTTAAGCTGGAAGCTGCAACCACTGTGCCAGAGGCTGGTCTCCTTTTCTTTTCTTTTTCTGTAATGGTGGTTGCACATCCTCATATATCATACATGTACCATGTAATAGGTGCATTGTGAAAAAATCTGAAAAGATATTGTAAAGGGTTTTCATTTGCAAGTTACAGAAGTAGCTTCCAAAGCATTTAGTCTTTGAGTGATATCTTTACGTGAGTTCTCTGTGATTATTTAGATATTTAGGGAATGTTACATGTAGGCATTATTCTTTCCCCCTCAACAGGACTTGCCAAAACCTAAACTTGCCGTGAATGCTGTCGGTGGAAAGAGCATCATAGCTCTTGTCAAACAAATCCAGTGAGTAGACTATTTGGTGTTATAAAACAAGTAAGATATGCATCCTTAGATTATTTTAGTTAAAAAGAATAGAATCGAATGAATCATTTTATGTTTAGCAGCAAGTATTTGAATAATTAATGTGGTTGAAATCTGCCATATAGATAATTTTCACATAGGTGGGGAATTATCTGATGGGTATCACATCACTTTTTTTTTTTTTATATTTCATTTTTTTTTTCTTTAAAATTAATTTATTTATTCATTTATTTTTTAATTATTATTATTATCGTTATCATTTCATTTTCCATTTTGTTGGGGGAAGGGGAGAAATGGTATTCTGAAAATTATGTTATCTTGTAGGTATTCTAATAGTAATAACAAATCTATTAGGATGGTTCATCGGTTATTGGTCTGTCTATAGCTACCTGCTTGACGCCTTTGCTAAATGTACTTATTCTCTTCCTATCCTTTTTCTACCCATATTTGTTTGTTTTTTGTCTGCTTGTTTTACCTGACTGCTAAGAAAGCATGTGTATGCTTGTAAGTAAGCAACCAGGGGACCGATGGCTTTAAGTCCTCTCCGAGGGACGTGGTAATGAGGATTAATGCCGTACCAAAGGGCACTAGCGCATCGACTTGGTTTCAAACCCTGGACCTCCCGGTTACGAGACCACTGCTCAACCACTGAGCCATCGCGCCTCCTGCCTCTTCTCATGTCTCTCTCATCTATGTCTTTATCCCTCACTCTCTCCCCCTTCTATTACAGACATGGTGGTACTATAGTTACATATGGAGGAATGTCCAAGCAGCCTGTCATGGTCCCAACAGGGTCACTTATCTTCGATGACCTCAAGTTCAAAGGTTACTGGATGAGTAGATGGCATCAAGAGAATGCTGGAAGTAAGTCAACCACTGACCTCATTAATAATAATAATAATAATATCCTGCTTGTGTATATATTGCATTGTGATACAGCATCTCTATGTGTGTTTTAAAGACTTTTGGAATTATCACTCCAGCTTTAGCTCCAACAATCATCATCAGCACATATTTGGTATGGAGCTAAAATGGAAAACTAATTTTTCACTACATGTAGATTGGGTTTGAGGTCTTATGTAAATTACTATTATTGTTAGTACTGTTCTCATCACAACACATCTACAACAAAACTTAAAGACTTCTGGTAGGTATATAAAGGCCGTCTTGAATTGTATAAATCGGGTATTGATATTGTTTGCTATTTCTTGGTTTATGTTTTTTTTTAATCCATCCAGGCGAGGAAGCCAGACAGATGTTTGATCAACTCTGCAGATGGGGTGGATCAGGACAACTGAGGGCGCCCCAACACAGACTGGTTGACATTGATAATTATGGCAGTGCTCTGGAGAAGGCTTTGGGTGAATATTCCACAGAGAAACAAATTCTAACATTTGGATCATGATGGACCCTTGCTTGACCCCTGATATGTGACCTTTGAACTTTTGTACTGGAGTAACTTGTTCTGTTCAGTTTGCCAGACATCTTTGATGAAGGATTGTAAGTGGGTCAGGTTTTATGGGGGAATGCGATTAAACCCAAGTAGGTTTGTCGGTTTCAGCTTGGAATTTATGTTTTTTTTTATTCAGTGGTTCAGCTACAGCACTTGTCGGAAGTGAAAAATGAGATAGATGAATTATATATTGATGAAAAACTTATAAGCTATAGATTATAATGATATCAATCATATGATATTTTAGTGTTAGTCAGAGAAGTATAATAGCTCTCTGAAAACTCAAAATCTAAAGCTTTTAAAATCGGAAGTTGTCGACCTAAAATCTAGCTATCGACTGGATGACATGATCTTATGTGGAGTATGCATATCCATAATGATTTCGCATTAATTAAGCATGGCTCATCGCATCAGCTATATAGGTGAGCCGATTGGCTCCACACGTTATGTGTCACTGTAACTCCGGCAAATTGGACCCCTGTTGTCCAGCAATCTTGAGGGGTGTGGAACATAAGGTTTAAATTTGCTTTTGTGCAATACTGAAGGGACAATATGTTTTGTTCCTTTATATTTGTACTCTATGTTCATTCAGCTTTCCATCGATACCAAGTTGTATTTTCATCTGATAGGGTCTTTAAGACAGATTTTTAATTTATCTTACTTTGCCTTTCTACATGCTTGTAAGTTACATGGTTAGCTGCTTGTTGTAGGAATAATCCTATTCTTGTGTTATTTACAATTCAGGCTGAATAGAGGCATCGTAAGAACAAATGCTCCCCTCCCCCCATCCACCCTCAAAAAATAAACAACAGTAAGTGGTATTTCAGTACACATTTTGTTGACCTTTATATAACAAAGTTTTATGTGCAAACTCCTACTCAATGCTGTCATTTCACTTACGATGTCCATGTACACGATTCCATTCTCAATCACTCTAGGCCTACATATTAATTAAGGAGGCATTGAAACAATAAATGGTCAGAAAAGGCAGTCATTTTTTTGTGCAATATTTTTGTGTATTTTTTTGTCTATCAGTTGACAAAGTGCAAAATAAATAAGTTTGACAAAAAAGATGCTCAAAAATAGAGCCACCAGGAGTAAGAAAATTCCTAACATTTGGAAATATCTAAAACATGTCAAAATTGACACACTAAAAACTTGAACGATTCCGACAAGATAGATCTCTATGAAAAATGTCTCAGTACAATTTCTTACTCTTTCACCACATATAAATAGCAAGTGAACAGAACATCTTATAAAGATAAAATGTACAAAGAGTTGGTATAAACAAGTTTTAACGGTTATTTCTTCAAAAGGCTATTAACTGTATAAGAAACAAGCACAGTGTGCAACGCAATAAAACTTTTCTTCAATATTTCTCTTCATTGCAAATACATTATGTCCTCTCTTGCACTTTTTAAAGAGTGGAAAATTCCATCTTTGTATAATTTTCTAAGATTGTGCAAATGCAAATGCAAAAATCTACAGTGAATGCAAGGGAATTCACATTATGTATCACTAATAAGCATAATTTTGTAGCCCTCTCAAACACAACTAGGAGATATTCTACTGAATAGAACTTTAAGAAAAAACAAATCCCAATATAATACAACAAAATAAAAATGTAGACCCTGTAAAAGAGCAATGATTAAAGTGATTGTTGATAGAAAACCTTGAACAGAAAATAAAGACAACATTTGTGTATTTTTAGGAACATTGCAACAGAAATAGAACTAAGAAATATTGCAAACCCAACATAAAATATGAAGAACATCAGAAAATCACACTCTGTTAACTTACCAAACAATGTGAAAACATAGTAAACATTTACAACAAAATCCAGAAGTACAATGTGTCTGTTGTTATTTATAAAACAAATAAACACATTGTCACACCGAATAAAACACAAGCGTCTTTTTAATGATCTATGAAAAGGCAAGTGCTGCTACTGTCTTACACGGCAAGATTACGTAACTAGCTGATACTGACTCTGTCAATAAAATAAAATAATTCAATCGATTTCAGCAGAAATGGCTAAAAATCAAAATAATAGAACACAATATTGCACCGACACCATGTCAACAGCCTGAAGAGAAATGATAAGAGGAAATAAATAATACAGTTTACATTCAACTGCCAAATTTTGCTTTTTGTAAACAAAAGGATAAGGATTTGCACACCGCTGTTTTGTGTTATATTTGACAAACCAAATAAACAGGGCACTAAAGATGGAAGGAGTTGTAGAAGAATTATAAGGATTAGGGAAAACATCCTGTTTGGAGCCAGAAGGGAATTAAAGCCATAATGTACAAGAAGCACTAGCGCAGAATCCACTCTAGCGCCATCTCAGGTCAGCTGTAGCAGTATGGTCCTGTAACTCGCTGCTTCCTGAGCTGCGCTGTTGGTGCTCGCATTGATCTTCTGTCTGTGAAGTGGAAATTAGGTATTATGCTACGCACTGTTGGCACGTTGACCATGAGATGGCGCTGTGTGATAAACAGTACGCTGGGGCAGAAAGTTCATCAGTTCAGTATGGCTTTAAAGGTCATGTTCTGATTTGTCAGTAAGATTGTCTTAGGATGTTACAAATTCATGTAGATGGCAAGATTTCTTCAAAGATTTTGACTTTAAAATGTGAAATATACGCCAGAAACTTAAACCATAAATCAATGGATGAAATCTGGAGATGAAGAAATGTCCATAACCAAATTCTGAATTTACTAGCGCCATCTGCTGATGTTGAGCATGCAAGACACATAACAAATCACAACTGATTGCTTGCACAGACCGTTGTCTGCTACTTTAACCATTGTGGCTCCATACAGAAAACATTGTTACCTTGACAAGAACAAAGTTCAGATGTTATGAATGACATATATATATATATATATAATTTGGACAGCTTATATATTTGTTCAGAGGCAGAAGGTTGCTAACTCAGTGTGAAAGTATAATGAGTTAATGTCCTTCTTGCTTTCTTTGAACAGCCAATATATTGTTTCTTCAGAATCCCAGAGATGCTCATCAAATAGTTTTAATAGCACAAAATTAAAATTGCTGGTCATTTGAGGTAATAAATAAACACATAAAATAGCACACCTAGTATGCACATAAATCTATAAAAAACAAAGTAGCCATTAAATTATATATCTCGAATATATCATTTAAGTTTCTTTCTAATTACAAATATTTAAGTTCTTAAAGGCAAGGGCACATTTGAGTGACTTCATGTCAACTTTTGTCCAATTTTCATCGTCCATGTTCACCTATAAGATAATGATGACTTTATGTGAACACCTGCGGAAAAGTGAATCACAAAAGTGAAGGATAAAATCAAAATTGAAAGTTGACCATTAAATAAGAACGTATAACACGGCCACTTTTTCAACAAGGGTGGTCGGTTCTTAAAGGTATTTCACAAACTTTGATTCTAAAAATCTTTCTGAAACTGTGCAAATCAAACTGTTTTTGCTAAAGACTTTCATACTTCTAGAACTACATTCATGCTTGATGAAAAGCAAACGCATAAAGTCAGAAAGCTGAAACACTGTATGTCATAATTGTACATCATTAAAAAGTAGAAAAACTGCAGAATCGTTAATTTCAAAATCTGTGCGCATAAACCACTCACCAAGGCAATTATGATGCTTAATTTTCATTTTCTAACACCTTCCGCTTCCAATAGTACTTTCAAGACATCACTTCTTTTACAAAAAGAAGATAAAAACTAACATAAATTACTCAAAGTACTTTCAAAACGTCGTTCGAAATGCACATCTCTCCTCTGTGCTAATGTAGTTAAGTTTGTGGATTTCAAAGTGTCTCTTCAAATTTGAACATTGAAATAGGTTGTGCTTACTTCAGATATAAAACAGTTTGAAGTTATACAGTCAAAACCTGTCTGTAGAGGCAACCCACAGGAACAAGCATTGACCACTATAGACAGGTGGCCATTTTAAAAATATTTAGACAGGTTCCTCAAGGTGAACCGTGTATAGACAGGTGGTCACTAAGACAGGTTTGACTGTACAATATACTTCAGTGTCGCAAACAAACATATGTTTAATTAAAGTCACCTGTATTTACAAGGCTAGTACTATACAAGTGATTCTTATTCAACTGTGCAACCTACACAGCACCATAGTATAGCTATAAACCCACTTTCATGAGGGTAGCCCATCATGTAGACCATCAGGAAATGATATTGCACATAATATGATAAGCACACCCAAAGTTGAAAAAGAAAAAACAGGAAAACGAAACAACAAAAAAACCGTGTCAAAACCAAAACCAAGAGAAGGAAAAACATTCAACAGTATAAAAAATCTCAGTAAGAAATAGTGAAAGAGTTTACCGTATAATCTATTTACATATCAACTAGCCAATGACACTGACTTTTTCAACATAATCATAATATATTTGCACATTTGACCGAGTTGTGAGAAAGATATTTATAGCAAGATTTTCCTTTCCAATCCACCACCGCTATTCAAAACAAGCAAACTCTGAACGTAACTTCAAAAGTACTAGCTTACTAAACTTATAGTAATGTGTAATTATATTATAACTATAAAACAACAGTATTTTAGATATAGAACATAACACTCAAATCAGTATAACCAATTAAATAAAACTCATTTTCAGTCACTGATGTAAAAAGTGTCAATATACATGTTTCCCGGTGCTTTGAGAAATCATGTCATGTGAGACATCATCTTGTTTTGGATGGTTGTGTAGTTTACCGTGGTTTTTATGGGTCAGATATCTTATAAATTTCAATCCTTTAAAATAATCATATCATGAAACAAGAGGCAAGAGGCACGTGTGAGTAATTCCTAAGCATTATTGAGTTGCCAATTTGCCATTTTTCCCCCATGAACAGCAGAGTGACACAAGAGCATCATTGCTGTTGTTTGTAATTTATTTATTGTACATAATTTGTATTTTTCTTGTTGAAAAAGGAAGTAAACTTGAACTTGAACTTGCTGGGCTACATGTATTTCCGCATTGCCTTGTACTGAAGTGAGATTGTGATTGGCAAAATTATCCTCATATATCGTATAAGGAATTTTCACCCCTAATTAAGCAAGGAAAAATAAGGCATCCTAGCCCACACTGTTTTAAATAATTATTATTAAAAGCAATTTTTATGAAAGATAAAAATATCCATCCTCTAAAATATAGTGATGCTGAATTTCATCTTGAGACAATTCATATGAGTTGTAAAATATATAAAGGATGTTTTGACGGAGTTGCATGAAGAGAAAGTTATAGTTGATTTACTTAACTAATAATTAATCCGAGCAGAACCTATATAGTTGTATACCCTATCTGTTTCAGAACAGAAAAAGCAACAGATTCCTGTTCCATAAACCTGTTATCAATAACAATCGTCTCATTTCTATGACAAAATTGCTAACAGCAACTCAAATGCAATGCTTTCAGTAGCTTATAGGAGTTGTTGTAAATTGTTATTGATAACAAGTTTTATGAAGCAGTGTAATGGAAAATTAAATCTCCCAGATTTATATATACCAAGCATACACTTGGAAAAGGTCCAAACTATGGCTTTCTTTTATTGTTGAAAAATATACTACTATAGTTTCTAGATGATTGCGGAATAGGTGATTTGGAGTAATATAGTGAAAGGTGAGTTGCTTCAGTTGAGTTGGAGCAGCATTTGTTCTAGCTCATCGGCTGATCTATAGAGGAAGGCGGCCGACTCCCGATAACTTGTGATGAGCTGCCGTATGTTGGTTACCTCCGTCTGGCTAAGCTGCGTTTTGGAAGTCATCTTCTTAACGCTAAGGTCTGTTGGTCCTTCAAAGGAAACATAGGAAAGATATGACAAATGAAATATTAATAATGAACTTTTAACTGATTAAAGTCTGTTTGTAATTCAATAGCTAAGGGAAAGACCAAAAATGAAAGACACATCAGGGGGGTGTTTCACAAAGATCCTACATGTAAGTCCAACTTAACTCTAAGTTGGACTTAAATATTATGGAGAGCCATTTGTAGCCTTAAAATAAAATATATTCAAAAGCCTAAATTCAAGTATTTTAGACTTTTCATAAATTCCACATCAAGAACATGAAATCTCCTTCGTAATAGAAAATATGAATCATTTGAATCAACATTTTATGTCTTTTAAAATAACTTTTACCAAATATTTTCAAAGATGCTAACAGCTTTCCATAATTTTTAAGTCCAACTTAGAGATAAGTTCAACTTAGGATCTTTGTGAAACACTCCCCAGGACTATATACATGTTTAAAAGAAGATTATGTTTATGATGGTGCGGTGATATTGCATTCATACCAAAAATACTTCATACTGGAATACTTCCTGAAACAAATTTCATAACTTTATTTGGCACAAAATCTTATACACCAATGAAAGGGAGAAAGCGATAATCATGCTATGAGGAGGATAAAGAGGAGGAATGAGAAAGAAAAAGAAGAACATATATGGAAGGAGAAAAGGAGAGTGAGAGAAAGTAAGAGAGAGAGGATGTAAATTTTGGAAAAAATTAGCAGAAAAAAGAAGATGATGATAATGAAGATGAAAAGAAAGAACAAAGAGGCAGAAGAAGAGCAGCAGGAGAAGGAGAAAAACAAGAATAAGAAAGCACATGGATTAAAGTAAAGAAGAGCATGTAAATGAGTCTTAGATATCTTCAAATCTTTGATTAAAAAAGTTGGGGTCAGCAGTAGATAATGGGAGCGTTTCTGATATCCAAATGGACGTGGTTTTCGGTTTTCATACCATTTGTAAGTTGAGCATGTTGCGTAGCCTGCAGCACGTTCACAGGATGATGCGGGGCAATGCTGGCATAGTACGGGTCGTGCGTCCCCACTCCATTGAAACGATAGTCAGAAGGGCGCGCCGTCATCTTCGCGGGGGGTTCATCGGAGTATGTCGCCACCCGATTGGAAGGTGTCGTGTGAGGGGGCGTGGCCCGATGTTGAGGCTGGTCTACGCGCACTGATTCACTCTGCAACAAAAACAAAAAAGAAATTAAATAAATTTGTGTTTAATGTTTTGTTTTGTTCTTTTATTGTTGTAATTGTTAGATTTAACAGATAAACAAACCACATCACCATAAACGCTTTAATATGACCTATACCTTTTCAAAAGCCCAATGGCTTACTGAGAATGTGGGTAAGATTAACACATTTTTCATAACATTTATTGAAAGTTAAAAACCCAGGTTGACCTGAGCTAAATACATTATCATTCTTCAAAGCGTTCATTTCACTTCAACTTTATTCCACAAATCATCATATCAACCATATTTATAAAAAAAAAAAAACGTTTATAATAAAACACACAGATATAAAATGAGTGGAATGATTGAAATAAGTTCATGTTAATGTATATAAGTAAGATTGCATACATTTATATCTAAGACTAAAGCAGCACTATACGAAAAACAAGTGGAAAACAAAATTTTAAATGTCAAACACTTATTCATGGATACAACATTTTTCTCTCATTAAAATGCAAACAATCCTTTTTCGTTACTCAAAAACTAGAGCATGATGATACCATTTTCGAACTATAATTAGCAACGATGGACAACATCTACAGTATATAAAAAGGCTTGTAACGATCACTCACGTAATGATCACGTTTTGAGTACTTTCGTAGAATTATCTAATCTAAGAAATAAATGGTTGGCACGATTTTTTTTTTTTTAAACAGGCCGGTAAATCACGAATACTCACGCTTTTGCGAGTACGCGACGTGACTCTTTTCGTACCTAACCCGACATTTTACCACTTGAAATTTTTGTTGTTAAGTGCTTGTTATTGAGACTAGTCATTACGTATATTTTACACATTTCCTCTCTTTTTTAAAGTTTACATGTACTCTTGGTTATCGTCAGTTCTTTTGGCTTTGATGGGTGGGTGAGGAACTGTTGCCGGATTCCCCAAGGGAGGGGTCTGGCCACTGACTTTCAGATTGAGCCGACCTTTATGAAGGCACCCGAAATCATGGCCGAAGAATCATGCGTGATTCTTTTGTGTTATTTCCTTCTCAGTGACCATTTACATTTATTTTGTTAACATCTGTGTCAAGTACCATCACCGTTCGTGTTTTACAATATAGTATTTCAACGAAACGTTGGGTCACGTAACCCAACACTTCGAAGATCGGATAGTTCTACAAAAGTACTCAAAACGTGATTACGTGATCACGTGAGTGATGGTTAGAAGCCATATAAAAAGAAATGATGTGCGAAGAATCAGTACTGGTTAAAGAGAAGGTTATAATGTTATTATGCAAATGTGGAAGAAGTTCAGATACAAAATGTTCTCTGAAAAGCATGGCTCTTCAAATGCCTTAATATTCTAAATATGGCATGTAACAGCATACAAATTGGGACGGATTTTTATGCCACACGTTTGTGTAGTCCCGTATACATCTTTCTGTGTACAGTGCTTGTAACTTTACCAAGACTGGGCCAAATTTCTTATCATTTTGATGATTTCAGAACCTTGCAGTACACACAAATACTTATATGCTAGATGATCAACCTTTTCTGACCGATTCCACGCCGTTTCTTTCACAATGCAATCGCATGACCAGAATTCAACTTTATCTTTAAATACAAAATTCATTATTCTACATTAAAAAACCAAGTCATTAGGTAAGTCATTAAGTATAACTGTATGTATTCGCCATTTTGAATTCTATTTGTATTTGTTCTCACTTGTCTTTTTTGGTTTACTATTTTCTCCATTTTATTTGAAAACTTCTCACTCTAAGTAAAAACAAAATACACACACAAGACAGCGTGCATCACATCGAAATATAAGTAGCAGTAACATGGCGTACTAACTGTATTAATGTGAAAAAGGAGAAACATTTAATTCTTTTCTTTTTTTACATTTCCCTTTCACATGTAAAATTGACCGCAGGTATTTTCCGGTTTTACATTACTTTTATTTTCATATTTTTGATGTGTGCGTAAGCATACACAGCGAAGTAAAAAATGGGGAAAATATGTGTTCAAAGTGCTGCTAAGACATAACAAAACTCAAACAAACAGAAGAGGAAGAATGGAATACTTACTGACGATACTGAAGTGACTGTGTGGCCCGCCTGCATGAGCTCCAGACGTAACCTCTTAGCATTCTCACTTTCACTCTCACATGCAGCGGCTAGAATGTGTTCAGCCCGAGCTGAGGTGAGATGGGGCGGAGTGGGTCGTAATGACTGCAGGGGGGTGAAGAATGAATAAGAGGTTGATTGATAATATTAGTATAAACAAAGGTGGGTTGATAGGGGAGAAAGTGGGGGGGGGTCAACAAATAGGATGGGTAATATTCGAGATAGTTGGTTTGTTTTTACCTCTTGTAAGTTCACACTTTATGAGGAGAGGCTGAACATTAGAACAAAAACAGATTGTTATGTTAAAAGCAATTGAGCAGCAACATTTTTCTTCTTCTTCTTCTTCTCCTTCTTCTCCTCCTCCTCCTCCTCCTCCCTCTCCTCGTCTCCCTTCTTCTTCTTCTTCTTCTTCTTCTTCTTCTTCTTCTTCTTCTTCTTCTTCTCCTTCTCCTTCTCCTTTTCCTTCTCCTCCTCTTCCTCCTCTCCCTCCTCCTTCTTTTTTTCCTATCTTTTTTGTTTAACGCCACATGAAGGTGCTTATAAAATATCATGGTTGTGGCTGAACCCAGTCACAATCATTAAACATTCCAAGAGAAACCCACATAATTATTCTGATATTACAAAGTTGTTGTTATCTGAAGATGTTTTTTCTTGCCCATACATACCGAGTCCAGCCCATTTTGGTCCCGTTGGCGTTTCATTCGTCGACAGCTTTTGAGGTAGGTTCGGATTCTCTTTCGGGCTCGTTCGTGATACTCCGGAAACTGTCGGTAACAGGCTTCAATAATGGCCTGTATCTTTTCTTTGGGTTGTTTGGAGATCGGAACCATTCGGTCCAGGTTCTCGTCCACGAATAATCTGACGAACATCTGCATTGGATGAAAAAGGTTACCGTAAATTTTTTTTTTTTAAACAACAAATGTTCCATTAAGGAATAATTTGAATTTTGCCGTGATTTCAATATCTTTTCGTGAACATGGTTAACGAAAAAACTAACTTTTCATTCATTTAATTGTCTTGCAAAAGTATAACAATTATGACAAATATATTCTAACAAAACTCCACATTACAAATTTGTCCGAATTCACAATTTTCTGTGTGGCAAAATAAATTAAAATGTCGTATTGACCAAACTGCAAAGTCTGTTTTGGAAAGAGAAAGTAAGAAAACGATTCGAACCAAAACAGTTCACCTCATTATATGTTCATTTCATTATTATATGTGATCTTTTCTACATTCAAACGTAATAGTTGTCATGCGCACGGCATCATAGACATTTACATGATTGTGTGAATTGTCTTCTATATCGCAATAACAATTTTCCATTAAATTTGACACCTCCCATGCTACATGGTTTAATGAGACAACATAAATATATAAGCTCTTAGCTCAAAGAGAGGTATGATATTTAAAACCGGAAACCATTTGTCTTTTTCCTCATACACACGCCAAATTAAACATGCAATCATTTATTCTCTCTCTCTCCCTCTCTCTTTCTACACATAGACCCCCAACACACACGCACCCGTCCTCTCTCTCTCTCTCTCTCTCTCTCTCTCTGTCTCTCTCTCTCTCTCTCTCTCCCTCCGCCTTACTTTTTTCTCTCTGAGTGTCTCTGTCTGCCTGCCTTTCCTCTCCCCCTCTCCTTTCGAAATTCTATCTGTTTCTCTTCGTGTTTGTCCGTTTCTTTCATCCTCTCACCATTTCCGCACTTCTCTAACTACCCCCCTCTCTCTCTCTCTCTCTCTCTCTCTCTCTCTCTCTCTCTCTCTCTCTTTCTCCCTTTCTTTGCACCTCTCCCTACCAAAAGTAACCACTTGATCATAACGAAACAAGGAAGTGGCGGCCCTACGATCATTATGCAGTCCCAATTATAGGCATGATAAGGGTCCCCTACCAAAGAAAAGATCACGCTATCTTACCCACGAAGTGCTTCATATTTCCTTTTTAATTTTCCATGCATCTATCGAACGCGCATTTCCATTCATAACATAAATGCCAGTCCCAAATTGTTTATGCGACAATTGCAGCCGTTTATGCTATGTCAGTTTAAAGCAAACACCAGTTTCGTACACTTTAGAGAACGTTCTGCCTGGGAAAGGATTACAGTTAATCTCTGTATAGTGATTTTTGTTCTACCCGAAACGTATAATCTTGATCACTGTTGATTTCATATACACCTCAAATAGTAAACCTGAAGAAAAAAAATATCAGCAGAGAAATTTCTTGCTACCTATAAAGTGAAGTCATTATGATGAATTACACTTCTGAGGCCTTGTCAAAACTAGACATGAGCATTCAATTTATCTTTAAACTATGGGGAAAATACACATTTCAGATAGGTGCTTTGTGCTCTCAACTATTTCATTGTGACGTCATTTCCTTAAAGGAATAATGAGAATGAAAATATTGACTGCTTTGTTAGTCCACGGAACAGTTGGACCTGAATCTGCCCAACTAAATGTTCTGCACATGCATGTCTAGTACTTTCTGATAACCTTTAGAAAAGCAGGATCGCATTACAAGAGTATGGCATACCCATAAGGAAGACAATTTTCCCCTCTTTCTTTCTTTCTATCAGTAAAACGGTGGGTAAATCTATGAAGTCGCTCTATGAGGAAGTGAGAGCCGGTCACGTATACGTACTTACCGAGAGTAAATCAACTAAACATTTTGATTATGATGTGTAAAGTCTATATGCATAATAAATATATCATTGCTCACGTAAGCCCCCGCCCCCACCATCGTCTGCCCCCATAAATTCATTAACTGTTGCCATGTTCTTAGTTTGGTATTTCTCTTGATGGATAGTAAAACTCCCCGTGAGATGAATAGTAAAAAGTTATGTAGCTGTTGTGCAGTAAAGTTCTGTAGTGAGTTATCATAACACATTTTTCAAAAATCAAATATGAGAAGAAATTCAAGATAATAACTGGTTATTTCACATAAGCCCTTGACTCTTTCAAATTAATATTGTGTAATTAAAGAGAAGGTTGAGTTCCGGGGAGAGGTGGTAAATAATTTGAGAGCGTTTTCATTGTTATTATACAAGTGTGGAAGAACATCAGAGAAAAAATGGTCCCTGAAAAGCATGGCTCTTCAAATGCCTTCATATTCTAAATATAACATGTAACAGCTTAAAAATGTGGACCACATTTTTGTGCCACATGTTTGTGTAGTCCCATATACATCTTTCTGTGTAGAGTGCTTGCTACTTTTACCAAGACTGTGCCAAATTTTCTTATCATTTTGATGATTCCAGAACCTTGCAGTACTCACCAATACTTATATGCCGCATGATCAACTTTTTCTGATCGATTTCACACCGTTTCTTTCACAATGCAATCGCATGACCAGAACTCAACTTTATCTTTAAGTCCTGTCCAACATTTAATTTCTGTAATACAATGTACATTAATGAATTCCTGAATTTGCCAATGTATAAAAACCCGAGGAAAACGTCTTCACTATTGCAGAGATAGTCGTCAACACACATGGGACAACTGCAAGATATTCATAATAATTGGAATGTTGTAGGTGTTCTATTAAATATTTCGTGGTTATTCGTGATCAACTTCTCTCGTCGCCTCTCTCCTCTTAATGATTATAGATCAATCACCCCTCCCCTCCTCCCCTCATCCGAGTTGCAATTCAGGTACTTTCACATTCCAAATTTGAAGAAGGAAAAGCTGTTTAATGCGAGATTATTTAAATAAATACTCGTTTTCTCCCACACTGTTTGGAGTATAACTATACTTTTTCATATACATTTTTATTAAGCTTATAACTTATGATGAAACCTCGCCTTAGAGAAGGTTTTTAAAACTAATTTCGTTCGATGAGTTCCAGATTTAATAAATAGGTTGCACATCATTTCCTATCTTCCAGGGATGGGGCTTGCAATTCATGCATCCGACTTTTTGTACATGCATTTGTTTTTTGTATTAAAAGGGTGCTGGATGTAAAGATTTTTTGTATTTAATTTGACCCGACTGCTAAAAATTAAAAAAAAAAAGAATAAAAAAGCCCAGCAAAAACTACAAAGAGTTTATTGTAGGTAAGCAAATGGCTGGGGAGGTTGCATGAATTTACCTCTCATCCGATCGAGGGAATGATGCCTCAATGAAGGTTAATATATGTTTAAGGGTCCATAATTTAAAAGCTGCCCCTTTAGGGCTGTGTACTTCAGGTAAGCTAGGACCCAAAAAAAAAAAAAAAAAAAAAAAAAATCTTTTTTTGATTCAGCCACAAAACGATTAGCCGCAAAACAATTCGCTCTTTCTTCTTCTTTTTCTTTCTACCTCTTCTTCTTCTTTTTCATTTTCTTCTTCTTCTTTTTCTCCCGTTGATTATTATAAGGCTAGGAGGACATTGAACCAGGGAGAGTGTACGTAATGGATGCTCCGGTGATCAATAGGCATGGACAAGTCACGTGGCTTATCACGTGACTTGGAACGTGGTGGTGCCTGATTAAATGACACTATCCATCATGTTAGTTAATGACTTTCATTTCCACTTCACACGCCCACGGATCATCCCCCCCCCCCTCTCTCTCTCTCTCTCTCTCTCTCTCACTCTCTGTCACTCACTCTCTCTCTCCTCTCTCTCTCTCTCCGTCTCTGTCTCTGTCTCTGTCTCTCTCTCTCTCTCTCTCTCTTTCACACACACACACACACACCCACTCCACAATAATTCCTTAATAATGCAATGAGTTATTGCTGATATTGGCGAACGTCCCGATTTTTTTCGAACCATCTATCTTGGCTTTGTCACCTTAATCATATCATTTTCATTTTCTCTCTCTCAAAGTCCTTACATTCTACTTTATTTTGAGACAGTATCACTACGCATGAGGAAGTAAATCGTTCGTCTGTTCATTCCAATATGCTTCTACCAGTAATAGCATTCACATAAAGAGTAGAGGTGTAGGAAATGGGGCAAGAGGGTGCCCCCTCCCTCATTGAGTAGTTAAAACAGAGAGAGCTCAAGAGACGGAAAGAAAGGGAAGAGGAGGGGGGTAAATAAACGTGGTCAAAATAAGGTTACAATGCCCCTTCCAAACCCTTATCTTACCCGACGGTCTTGTTTGAATTTGAATTTCATCAAAGTTGTAGGACCGATGCCCCCCCAAATCAAACATATCCCCATCGATGTCTGGACCAATGCTACGTCACAATTCATATGATATATATATATGTATGCCATCAAGCTTGTCAATTAGAAGAGATGCCAGACATGTACATAGAGTGGGGGCGAGGAGTCGGACAAATCAAGATGTTTCGTCATCTCTACCGGATATGACAAAGAGAAAGTTTCACCTTCCCTCAGATACAATGGGCGTAGAGCGTATAGCTATATCTATTGATACGAATAGGACCACATAATTAATAGCTATGGCTTTTGATAGGACTGCACATGCACCATTAATATGTGAAGTTCATTGTGGTTGGAATGGTACAAGGAAGTAACTCGGTCCTGAACACGTACCCAATATCATTTAAAAAATGTCTGGCACTGGTACCCTCGTGGTGAAACTTTCGATAGTGAAGAGGGTGGGGGTGTAAGTCTACATCGTATCCTCTATTTCTATTGAATGATACATGCCAAAACAACCGAAGCGTTTTCCTGTGTATAAATCATGTAGTGGGGGTGCTGGATTAAAATAAACTATTGAGTTTTTCCCCCAAACTGTGGACACATCCTCCTTGAAAGGATGCTTGAAAATATATATACACCTACAGGTTTCAGTTATATTAGGTGATAATTCCAAGAGATTGACTATTTCTATTTTGAACTCCGTTAAAGCATGCTAAAGTTTGGGGCAACATATTTAAAATGCAATCATTTCAAACTTCCATGATTGATTTTAAATATGATGAAGAGCAGTGTCATAACTACAAAGGGACAAGAGGGTTCATGCCCCTCCCCCATGAAATGGTGTAAACAAAAGAAAAATAACACACAAAAAAGGAGGAGAAAATGAGGCAGCAAAGGACAGGGGAAAGCTAACATGAATATGTAATAAAAGGACCCTTTTTCACATCCTTTCCTACGCAATGGCCTCGTTAACTTACATCTAATCCACCTATACACACACTGGAACCCCCACCCCTATGATACCAGTGCCCCCTAAAATAATGTCTGAGGCTCATGCTACACCACTGATGAAATAACAAAATATACTATAATCTTAAAACACAAATGAGTCGATGATTCATACATGACAATGATGACTGGCTCGAAGAAGAATACAAATCATGATCGAAAAGACTGTCCAAAAAAAAAATTAACTCATGGCAATAAAATAGCCTTGTTCATCACCTATAGTAAGGTGCGAATATTTCAATAACATAATAATTACTTATCAGAACAAAATTTCAAAGTGACAGAAAATAATTTGGTGCTGAAATTTGATTTGATAATTCGAAGTCTTTTCGATCGTGCGGAAATCTTCCCCTTCCTAGCCCTTCGATTGGATACTCACATTAAATGCCTTCAACCTCTCAGGGTCGACGCCGGGGGCGGTCTCGCCCATCTTATCGCTGTCATCATCTCCATCGTCGTCGTCGTCTTCATCTTTGATTGTGAGATCTTCGGGCGTCTCTCGACTCGATTCCCCCGACGCCGCAGCGGCAGCAGCCGCTAGAAGGCTGTACCCGTACCCGTTCGCTGCCGGCTAGAGTAAGTAAATGCAGAGGAAATGTTATTCTTCATTTATTCTCAAGTTGAAGAAGAAGTTGAAGAAGAAGTGGAAGGAGGGGTAGAAGACGGGGGTAAAGATGATGATGATGACGATGATGGTGATGGTGATGATGATAATGATGATAATGATGATAATGGTGATGATGATGATAGTGATGATGATGATAGTGATGATGAAGTAGAGGAGGAAGAAGAACAAGAAAAGAACAAAAACAAAAACAAGAAAAACAAGGAGGAAAGGAAAGAAAAAGAAGTAGAAAAACAAGGAGAAAAAGAAGATGATGAAGAAAAGAAAAAAGCAAGAAGAGAAGAAGAAGAAGAAGAAGAAGAAGAAGAAGAAGAAGAAGAAGAAGAAGAGGGAAAAGAAGACAAAAGCTAAACATGTATTATTTGTTGACGAATATAACCACAACATATGTAAATATCTTGTTTAACTGCGGCAAGTCAATTTTATTCACGTAACTCTCACCAAAAGAGAAGGCATCGTATTTGCAGTTATCTTTGTCTTTCTGAAAATGCGCTTATAGACCTATATGAGAACTTCGTAGCTCTCAACATTAGTCAATACAAGCCATTTATACAATGACTTATGTTTCTGTTTATGACTTCATGCACAGTGTACCAACTCTAACCAACACGACTAATGCGTATACCCAACCCAAGTCATAATGTACTAATACTTAATTATTATTCATAATCACGTGAGTGTTTGTGTGGTGATTTCCCCTCTGTATTACGAAGAGATATATAAAATGATCTGAGTCATATTTTTTTTATTTTAGACTGCATGGATATAAATATAAATATAGACAGGAACAATGGGGTTGGAAAAGGAGGAGGAAATAGTATACGGCCAAGAAAAGGCCTACATGAATTGATTTCTATATATGAAAGTGATTACAATGATTCGTTCAAGACTGCTTCACATCTTCGATCTTACTGTGGAGCTCAAAACATTTGGCAGATTAGAAGCAAGAAAATTTAGTTTTGCCTGAACGAAAAGTAAACGTCGATAATACGATAGTGCAATACGGAGCTCATTGTGGGGGTATTTTGAGGAGTTAGAATATTTCAAAATATATATTCTCAATATTCAGTCTATCAAAATGTTTCTGATCTAAAACAAGAATATTCAATAAAAGTATGTATTTACGATTATCATATCATATCTTAGCTAGGTAGAGACCCAAGGAAATAATTTACCGTGAGATAAAAGTGGATATTGATGACCTGGGGTGTTTCACAAAGATCCTAACTGGAAATTAACTCTAAGTTGGACTTAAACATTATGGAGAGCCATTTGTAGCCTTACAATAAAATATATTCAAAAGCAAAATATCAAGTATTTTAGATTTTTCATAAATTCCACATCAAGAACATGAACTCTCCTTTATTATAGAAAATATGAATGATTTGAATCCACATTTTATGCCTCTAAAATAACTGTTTTCAAAGATGCTAACGGCTGTCCATAATTTTTAAGTCCAACTTCAAGATAAGTTCAACTTAGGATCTTTGTGAAACACCCCCTGATGTTGTAAAATGTGCAATACAACCGTTGAATAGTAACGGAATGACATCAACAACCAACTAAAATCTGACTTGCAATTTATTTGTATTTACCAACCAGCCATTAATTTGAATTTATGAGTTGTCTGATTTTTCTCGGACATCTTTTTATCCGTTTCTCTCTCTTCTTTTAAATTACAACTTTAATTCAGTTCATCATTTTCCTCAACAACAAACAATGTTTTTCTGATTTTCTGCTTCAGCAAGTCATACTTGAACCAGAGTTAGTATTTAAGCCGAATAGGCACAATTGTGAACCCATATAAAATTGAAATTCAAGGCACAATAATGTGCGGGTAGAAAAATAAAGAGGCTCAGACAACAAGATAAAATTGGCTTTGACATGGCATTCGGTACTATACCTAACTGTTTTTTTTCAAGAAGAAAGAGACAGAAACAGACTGAGAGAAAGAGAGAGAGAGAGGGGGGAGATTCGAAAGAGAGAAGGAAAAAGAGAGAGAGAGAGAGAGAAAGGAAAATAAAAGATGAGAAAGAAAGAAAGAAAGAAAGGAAATAAAGGAAGGAGAAAGAAAGAGAGAAACGGTATAAAACTACGTTACCCCGTAAACTTGGCTTGGTGCGGTCACATCCGGGGGTGCCCTCGTTATTGATGATTTGGACGCTGAATCTGTCTTGGCTTGTGTGTCAGGCTCTGCGGATGATCTCCCGTGTTCATCAGGGGTGTGGGTCCCCTGGCTACCAGTCTCCTTCATGATTTCCCCTGGTAGTCATAAGATAGGTCAGGTGATTAAAAAGGTGATTAAAAAGGGGATGTTGTTAAAGATCTCAATTGAAATATATTTTTGAGGTAGGAAAATAACAGAAGTAAAGGGACAACGAACGAATACAGCTATAGAACACGGAAATGTTTAGCCCTCCTCCCCCCCCCCAAAAAAAAAATCAACCGAGCGTTCGGGTCACATGTTATAGGTGCTATAAAGGAGATGATATATTTTAGAGCTAGGTAAATAAAGAACCCACCTCCCCTCTATTGCCAACCTTTCACATCAAACATTAGGAATCTCTCAAGGCAAAATTAGGAAAACAGTCTATTTCGTATACTTTTCACACAGAATATTTCAGAACAAATTGCACAAGATAGGCAAACTGTTGGTCATTGCAGATGTCAGGTGATACATAACAGGATGTTGTGTGAAAGATTTTTTTCTCGAAATATTTCCGACGTAGGAAAATGGGGTATTAAGGAACAACTCCCACCCGAACACAACGATACAACACATGGAATTGTAACCCCAAAGAAAAATGCAAACTGGTGATCAGAATATAAGTCAGATGATGACAAGATGATGTTCCAAGGAATTTATTTAAAGAAGGAACACCTCGGCCCCCTTCGTTAAAAAAATTACATAACGAAGGGCACAGGGCATTTTTTCCGTTGTTCTCTATCCACGGTGTGCCGACTGAGGTTGTAAAGGGGGAGGAGTAACTATAACCGTTTTTGCCTATCCGCTTCGAAGATCAAACTAATTGATAGGACAAGTGAAATTCCAACCCCTGCTAAACATGTAAGCATTTTTCCAGTCTCGCAAATAGAGTTGAACAATCTTTATAATTTATTTGATTTCGCCTACATTCTAAATAGTAGTAATATCAGTATGTATACATTAATTACATAAACGTGGATATCATTATTCTTGGAATTACAGCCTTATGAAGTCAATTGAGAATAATATTCCGATGCCTCTTTGTGTCTTCATTGTCTGATTAGAACTAAGTAGTTGATTCCAGAGAAGATAGTTATAATGTAGTCTATCTATAAATAAATACCCTCGCTTTCTTTTCCGCTCAAGGTGTCATGAACTTAAAGCAGGAAACTCGGCACGGGGCGAGAGAAAGATCCCCGATTTACTTCCTCAAATCTTAACAATATACTGGATAATCTATCTCTACACGGTATCGAGTGGGTTGTTATGAGAATAAATAGAAGGATATCTAATTCTGCAATGGATAGTATAGGATTGCAAGGTATACTTTCTCAGTGACGACTCAATCTTCAATACCCTAACTGCTGCCAGGGGCGTCGGTAAGGGGTGGGGGGAGTGGCGATGGGTATAGCCCCCCATAAGACAGTTTTTGTCAGAAAGTGTGTAAATTTGTAGGTGTAGCCTTGTGAGCAAGTCGAAATAGGTATATTTGTTTCTTGTTCGAAAATGTTTATTGAACTCAGATTTGGAGCAACACTCAACCACCCCCCACCGGTTAATAAAATGGTCTGGCGACGCCACTGTGTACTGCATTGATGAATGTTTGATGTTTGACTGTATGGAGCCTATGGATATGTTTAGGTATTTTTCATATTTCACAAACAATGTCAGATGTCGACTTCCGTTGGCATGTTGAAGCAATGGCTTTCCTTCCAAGGCAATGAAGCTGGCACGAAATATCAAGGAAAAATGGTGTTGAGCATGTTCGTATAGTTAAGGGTTAATTTCGCCTAGAAGACCAGTAAAACGTCGAACTTAAAGGCCCCCCCCCCCTCCCATTGAAAACTTGAATTCTCCGAAGAAAATTGATGTTGTCTCCTTTCGTAAGTGCCCCATACACACTTTGTTGGCCCCTCTAGACGACAACCCAAGGTCCTTTTTCCTACGCGTGTCATGTCAATGGGCAGACATAGGATGGGTGGGGGCAGCAAGGGGTTACCATCATTGGCGTAGCGTGTATCCAGACATTAAGGGGGTACCGTTATTTCTTGGGGGAGGGGAGGGGACCGGTCTCACTCGGAGGATAAATTGCAACTGGACAAGGTCTTTAGTAAGAGGGAGAAAGAGTGGGCGGGGTCGTAGCCTTTTCTTTCCACGTTCGATTTCTCTCTTCCCTTCCCCCCTTTCCTCACTTTTTTTCTTCACTTGATGGGGGAGGGGGGCGCATGTCCCGTGCCCCTGTTTATCTACACAACTTGGTACCACCTACATGTACAGTACGGTTGATGACAGGGAAGAAAGACTCCCTTCAATTACCGATTAGCCATTAGTGAACTCGAAATAGTTACGTGATTCTGATAAAGGATTCTATCAAAGATTGGGCGGAGAAACAGGGAGAAACCAAAACTAGAATAATTGTGAATTAGTAAGCTAAATATGTACACATCATGCACCGGAAAATGAGTAGTGAAAAACCTTACAAACGAAAATGTTTAAAGGAGGGTGACAGAAGTATTTCTTGTCATTTGAATCAAAAGCAGTCGAGTTTTGATCAGTGCTATGTGCCAAACAAGATGGAGAAAGAGAGGGAGAGAGAGAGAGAGAGAAGGAGGGAGAGATGGGGGAACAAAGATTCTACTCGTTCATTATTCCTTACCCTTCCGCGGACCCCTATAATAGAAGGACCCCTTCACGGAATTGCTAATAGGGGGTACCATGAGGCGTGAAGGGGGTACTAACGAGGCAAACTAGGGGTACCAGGAGGCACGCTGGGGCACCCTTAGGGGTACGCTGAGGCACTCTCGGGGCGATCGAGGGGTGCGGGCTAGTCCTACCCTGGAAGGGTTGGGGTATTGAGCCAAAGTCGTAGCGGGATCCCCCACAAACAGTAGGGTACGTGGGGCACTCGGATTGTATTCGGAGGTAAAGATTCTCGGAGGAAGATATACTCTCTGCAAAACGATTGATCAGTTTGCCAATCGCAATTTATGAATCTTTGCCAATCTGCAACTAAATTGTTTCTTCAAAACGCATGCCCGTCTTAACGCATATCCTACTCATTTTCAAAAAAATAATATGTATTTGTATGCTTATTAAGGAAGTCCTACGAGTTATAACTTATAACACTTAGAACTGTACGGGATACAAGGTAAAGTAATTATTGTATCGCATAAAGCTTTCCCAAATGTCTTCATCTTCTTCTTCATCTTTTTCTCTCTTTTTTTCCTTCTTCCTTTTCTCGACATTGTTGTTGTTACTGTCCATGTTCTTGCTATTTTTGTTTGTAGCTTGGTCTTATTCTTAATATTATTCTCTTGCAATCCTCTTCATTTGAAGATAAGAAAGTTACAGTTCAGAAACCGGGAGCGGTATAACTATTTGTGATTTATTAGAATTTTATATCCCGGCTGTGCAAATCAGACTTGCATTTACTTGGTATAGCACAGGGATATAGATTGAAGAGGAATATCATTTATATGCTCATATGTTATTTGTTCTCTATTCGCCCCGTTATCGACAGGGTCGCAGATATGGGCTAGGGGGAACGTGCCCCTAAATCGTTTAATAAGAGAGAGAGAGAGAGAGAGAGAGAGATAATGAGAAAGAGAGAGAAAAACAGAGAGGGAGAAAGGGAACACTAAAAGAAGACGATACAATCGTTCCAGATGTGCACTTCATCTTGTACCCCCCCCCCAAAGACACTATACTGGTGCCCCCTCAATGTTCTGGACCCACACTGTGCCAATGCTCATCATTATACTACTCACAATCACTAGTTAATGTATCAAAAGGAGCTGGGGGGGGGGCTGCGAAGGGATTGTAACCCCTTCCCCGTGCAGAGAGCATGGTGGAAGACAAACTACTTCGGTCTTAGCATAAAAATAAAAATATCATATATCATAAAAATGATAAATGTATCTCTGTTCAACCCGCTTCCATCATATAGCGCGCTCTCGGATTGGGCCCCGAGATTGTATTAAGTCATATCTTTTGATTTGTTTTCTACCCTATACTGAGGAGGGTCCTCTATAATGAGGGGGGCCCATTCTGCTTGTAATTTGAGGTTCTGGATGTCATAACTCAGTTTAGATTTGGAGGGTAGCTATGTTCTTGAACCTCCAGTGATTGAAGGGGGGAGGGTGTGTTTTCTTTTTGAAGGTTAATGTTACTGATGTTGTTATTGTTTATTGTTATTTTAAGGGCAGGCTTGTATATGTTTCAGCCCTTTGTTTATGAGTTGGTAGTTGTGTTCTTAAAATAAATAATGTGAACTTGATATACCCATCCTTTCCCCCATCCTTCTCATCCCTTCTCTCTGTCTCCTCTCATTCCATCACACGTAGACCTATAATGAATGTACTCTTTCGTTGTTATTGTTTTATTTACAAAAATAAACCTGTTTCCCAAGGCTCACAAGATACTTTGCTGTTTGTGTATAATAACTAAATAGAAGTTAAGACAACCCCCTTCCTGGTATAAGAAAATGTTTGGCAATTCAAGAATAAAATGTATCCTATATATTCTATTATTCTCTCTATAATCTGTACTAATATATTTATTTATTTATTTATTTATTTATTTATTTATTTATTCATTTATTGATATATTTTGTTTGTCAAAGCATTTATTCATTCATTTGTTCATTAATTAAATTATTGATTATTCAATGAATTCATAAAATTGTTTGTTTGTCTGTTTACTTACCTTTCTTAAGATCTAGCGGCTGTGGACTAAGTCTATCAGGTTCTGCTGGAGTGGTGACCCCTTCTACAGCTTGTGAGGCACTTGTTTCGGATAGAAGGCTGGGGTCACTGATTTCAGTATCGGCGCTTGAGAGTGATGTCTCGTCCTGTCAAGAGAAATGATAAAGAATGGTAAGATTAGAAAGATGTCAAAAGCCCGTATTCTATGCAAATTCAAAGCCAACGCTGGGTTTAAACTTTTGATGCAAATCGGGTTTTTACAAAGGAAATTAATCTGAGGTCTAAGTTTCCTTTTGTTAACGTGACTTTAGACCAGGGGTCGGGTTTAACTGAAGAAGAGTGCGGGCCAAAATCTCTGAATATTAAAATTGATCTTGCTGAAAGAGGAAAAGGACATTAAAGAAACAAACATCAAACAGAACATGATCGCAACTACTTTCGAAAAAACAACGCAGGCACCATTTCAGTACCCTATATTGCAGGGGCGGCGATTTCTTTTCATGACCGGGGGACGAAATGCGAGGGACGAGGAGCAGTGGCGTAATGACCAAAAACGTTTTTTTTGGGGGCAAAAAAAATCCACATCACCACCATTCTTACAACATATATGAAGGCCCCGATGAACGTTTTTCAAAAAAGGGGCTAAAGTATTTATGATCAGGTAGAGCAAAGCAAGTGGAGCGTAAATTGACGTGGGGTCCAGCCCCGGCGGGGTCAGGGCAGAGCCCATGAAGCAACTGAAGTGGGGTCTTCAGGGTTTTAGGCATTTAATAACGGTCAGATGAGCATCCAGGGACCCGCCTTAGGGCCCTGGTGGGGTCTAGGGGGCGGAGCCCCCGGAAGCTCAGGGGTTTTAGGCATTTAATTAAGGTCAGATAAGCAACCAGGGGCACGCTTTAGGGCCCTTGGTGGGGTCCAGGGGGCGGAGCCCCCGGAAGCTCAGGGAAAAATCATGCCATTTCAGCAACATTTGTAAATCACTGGTATCGAATTAGAAATAAACCACATATATGAATTTTTTTTTTTTGGGGGGCAACTGCCCCAATCCCCGCATCAGTACGCCAGCGCGAGGGAGCATAGTGAACGAGAGGGGTGAAGGTGACGGAAGTGACTTACCCTCACAGTTTTTGAAGTTTTGTTGTATTAAAAAAACTATAGTATAAAAACAAGCAAGATATTTTTTTCACACTTCACTTTTCTATAATATCTACTTGTACATTTTGAAGGATATTATGCGAGGAGCGTAGCTCCAGTGAGAAGATTTTGCATTTTATTTGTCTAAACACTGCACTCTTGGGCCCTCCAGAGCCTAAAAGTGTGTTGCAGTCTTCAGTCAGTATTTGCTATACATTTTTTTGCACTTTTTCAAATTTTCCGGGGGGGACGATCCCCCCCTAAAAAAATCGAGGGGGGACGTGTCCCCCCCCCCGTCCCCCCCGGGATCGCCGCCCCTGCTATATATGTCCTATAGAAATCATGTTCGTATTACGTAATAGCCTACGTCATGTAATGTTCGCACATTTTTAAAATGTGACGTATGAGGCCTATAAAATTGCCCTAGGTTGATCTGTCAAAAAAATAGTTGCGAAAATTTTAAAAAATCGAAAAGAAACGAAATAGAAACATTTTAGTCATTTTTGTACAAAATTAATTTCTTCATATAGGGTCATTGTGTTATACGCGAACTCATGCGAAAGAGCCTCACAGAGACGCATAAGTGTGATCATCCAATGATGTGCTTTGCCCAAACTGTTCAACAAGAAGTTAATACAAGTAACTGTAACGTGCACTAGCAAGGGCGTGTATTTTTAAAAATAATCCAGCATTTACACGTCCAATATAATGACCATGACAAAGGAATGAATTTACTGAGGGGTTTACAGCAAAGTATGGGCGAGTTTTTTTTTCTTCTCCAACTTGGAACGTGTATAGTCATGAAATTGAGCTCAACATTTACCTAACAATGTGTCTAATGGATTAAAAAATGTAATGGTCTGAAAATGTTGTGCGACGTGGTTGTGGGAATATTACATCTGTTTGGCGCCAGAAGGGCGTTAACTCATATCCTTTAACGCAGGATTAAAGATAAGGTGAGTTCTGGTCATGCGATTTCATTGTGAAAGAAACGGTGTGGATTCGATCAGAAAAAGTTGATCATCTAGCATATAAGTATTGGTGTGTACTGCAAGGTTCTGGAGTCATCAAAATGATAAGAAATTGAACCCAGTCTTGGTAAAGTAACAAGCACTGTACACAGAAAGATGTATATGGGACTACACAAACATGTGGCATAAAAATCGGGCCTCATTTTTAAGCTGTTACTTGTCATATTTAGAATATGAAGGCATTTGAAGAGCCATACTTTTCAGGGAACATTTTTTTCTCTGATGTTTTTCCACACTTGCATAATAACAATGATAACGCTCACAAATTATTTGTCACCTCTCCCTAGAATACGCCCTTCTAGCATTAATGCTCATTCTTGCGAATAAATTCCTAATTCTTGTACTACGAGGGTCGTAACAAAGTATTATCTATATACAGGAATTACATTACACGATATTTAAAGACATGCACGGACCTGTGTAAATGCCCCCTTAAGCTGCAGTAAACAATGATGAATGTATGGGCCTAGGCGTGTGTAATGTTATGACAAAAGTTATTATTATCATAACTTGGAAAGCTCGATCATAACAATGAGATTGAATAGGAGCTGATGTACACCCTGTGGGCATCTTATAAAGGTCATTAGCGGTGCTGTCCCCCACCCCATATTTCCATCTTCTCCCCCCGCGCCCCTCTCCCCCCTCTCTCTCACGCACACACACACACACACACTCTCTCTCTCTCTCTCTCTCTCACTCACACTTTCTGTCTCTGTCTCTCACTCTTTCTTTCTGTCTGTCTGTCTCTCTCTCTCTCTCTCTCTCTCATGGTCCACTTTTCACTTCCTCCTACTTTTTCTTCTATGTCTGTCTGTCTACCTGTATGTTCTTTTTGTTCCCATCCCCCATCTCTCTCTCTCTCTCTCTCTCTCCCTCTTTCTTTCATCGGCCCTCGATCGCTTTACTATTCACGTTCTTCTTCTTCCTCTTCTTATTTAGGAAGCCCTATGAGTTATAACACTTCCATTTGTACGGGATACAAGAGAATATAATTATTGTATCGCATAAAGCTTTCCCAAACGTCGCCTCCTCCTCCTTCTTCTTCTTCTTCTTCTTCTTCTTCTTCTTCTTCTTCTTCTTCTTCTTCTTCTTCTTCTTCTTCTTCTTCTTCTTCTTCTTCTTCTTCTTCTTCTTCTTCTTCTTCTTCTTCGTCTATCTATCCCCCAGTCTCCTTACGTCCTCCTCTCTCTCTCTCTCTCTCTCTATTTCACACTCTCTCCCCTCTTTCTCTATTCCCTGTCTATTCCATTTTCCCATTTTAATACATGTCTCTCAATCGACCTCCTTCCCTTCTATAACTCTCTATTTAATTCTGTTCGCATTTTTATCACACCCATTCATTCTTTTCATTCTTTATATCTATACAATAGTACAGGCATAACTGTATCAAACATTGTACATGTACTATTACGTATAGGCCTATCAAACTGAAAAATAGTGAGATAACAATTGAAAGCAGCCATGAAACCCCCTATAATAATAATAATAATAATAATAATAATAATAATAATAATAATAATAATAGGCATTTCTATAGCGCCGTCTATCTAGATAATTCTATTCCAAGGCGCATTTATCATTACCCCGGCTTTAGCCTAGCTTTAGCCTATAGCCGTATATATCATGTTCATAGCCCATGTTTACACTTTAATGATTCTCCATAATTATCTTAGGAACGTGCAGCCATACAAAACTGCAACGTGACCCATTTGATGTTCCTAAAAAAAAAATTAAAAAATACAGATTGAGCAAATGAACAAAAGGGACCTCCAATTAGGATCATGTATCAACGGGGCTTCATTTCAAAGTCGTTTTAATTTGTATTTTCTCTATATCAGTACATAGTATAAGTATAACGTAAGGCGCTTTCCAAAGGTACATACGAATTAATATAGGGTTCGTATAAGTACATGCCTGGGATGATTTCTACTCGATGGCCTTATAAACAATTTTTTTCTCTCTCTCTTTCTCTTTCTTTTGTTGACAAGGGATGGATTTGGTGACCCTCCCCATCTCGATCGGGGCGGCCTCCACCAAGCTGGGGCCTCCCCCGTGCCTCTGTGCTCGGCAGCTGCTCGCCTGCCGTTTGCTACCAAATAAGGTCGCCAGCGGCTGCACTGGGGTGAGGGGACAAGGGGGCCATGTTGAGGAGGAACGCTGCCTGCACCGCGCCAAAATTAAGAGGACACGATGTGACAGCAAGGTAGGGAGATAATAATTATGCAAACAGAGGGGATGATAGGGAAGGGGGTGAGAAAGAGGGAGAGAAATTAATGGAGGAGGGAGAGAGAGAGAGAGAGGGTGAAAAGGAGAGAGAGAGAGAGAGAGAGGTGACTCGTAAACAAGATCAATGAATGACAACAGATTTTATGAAACGATACATAAATAAGATTTTGAAAGCTTCCCCGAATAAAAGGAAATTGCTACAAGATTTAATTTGTGACTGTGCCCAGATTTAAAATAAAATTAACTTGAAAGAGCAAATCAAGAATTAAAAAAAAACGGCAGAAGAAAGTAAAAGTAGGAAAGATAACGAAGAGAAAGACAATGAAAGAGAACAGAGAGGGGAAGATGAAAATAAGGAAAGTGGATTTGAAGGGGTTTATACAACATACAATAGAGTGTGAAAGACAGAAAGATGGAAAGAGAGAGAGAGAGAGAGAAGAAGAAGAAGAAGAAGAGGGAGAGGGGGATAGAGTAAGAGAGAGACAGAAAGAGGAGGGGGCGAATGAATGGAGGAGGGGGCGAATATAAGAGGGAGCCTGTCCATGAGGCTTGTAGTTAATACTGACAAGGGCTAACAGAAGACTTGTGAAGAACGTCGAGGACCTTGAGTCTCTATCTCTGTACACAGAGGGGCCTCAAGACGGGTTTGATGAGAAAACGAGATGGGCTGAGCGTCAACCCTCTGCTTTCATCCGACACGAACAGGAGCGGTTGGGACTACGAGACATCTTTTAAGGGCAAGCCTAACCTATTTCGTCCCAAAAGTTATCATTTATTAGAGACCACATCTAAGATTCCAGTATATATTATGGTGAATGTATCAAGCTGATAAGCCTACTATAGCTTGAATCAGAAAAAACAAATCAAATCAAATGACATTTTCATGTCAATTTATGAACACACTATGAAACCCAGTTGTAGATTTGAGGTTCAGATATCAGAACACACCAATATTCCGTCCATTTTGACCACATCAAGGAGTTAACCACAGTTGAATTCTTGACCACGACATTTACATATAGCTGTAATATTGTGTAAGGCTTAACTTGTTTCATATTTTCAGAGTTTAGCCATGTATAATCTCAACAACAGAGTTCGTGATTCAAGAAACAAGATTAATTAAGATTTCAATGCAGACTTTCATATTGCTTATGGAATATTACACGGACATAACAAATTCTCTTTCTATGTTTTCTTAAGTTCGAATTGTTTTGTTCATCGACTTCACATGTCAATAAGCTGTAAATAATCTTTTCTTTTTTCCTTTCTTAGATGGCAACAAAAATATCATTTTTTATGGAGAAGTGTACAATAATTATATACTGATTGTTATTTGTATCACGAAATCCTCAAATTTACAAGAATACATTATACCGTGCCAAAAAAATAATATACACCCAACTTTAGTAGATTCACATTTAAAGGTTATAACGTGTGTGATCTTGAATTATATTTCATTTTAAAGAGTAACTAATCTTCTGTCTGATGATACCTTATACATAACTCAGCTGCCACGGATGACTGACCAGCAGCCTTTAAAAAAAGTATTGTCAAAATCCTCTTGTACCAAGATTGGGTTGAAGCAATGAATGAGGGTCAAAAGCCCTTACACATTGTTATTTCGGTCCGAAAACAATTGCTGGTTTATTCGCATTTATTTTGTGCATTTATATAGAAATAGTGACAATGCCAACTCAGACTCAAGAAAAGGCCCATTTACAAGTAAACATTATGATATTCTGTTTGTTATGATGACACAACCTTGGCTTTCCTTGGCTTACGGTAAGCTTTTTCTCATCGAGTCACTCAAAATGGGCAAAGTTTACTCCGTTTTTATGAAAGTATACTGTCAATATCTTTGATAGTTATCGACACGTGTTCTTTCTTGCATTGACTAAATCTGCTAGGTTAGTAAACCTAGTAAGTAAGTAAGTTTCATGTTCGAGACAAAAACCCAATGCACCTTATATTATGCATGTGAAATGGTGCAATGGACAAGTAAGCAGAGGAGGGTGTTTCACAAAGACCAAGATCGACTCTAAGTTGGACTTAACTATGGCAGGCCATTCATGCCACTGTTTGCTCTTACCATTTACTGGCATTGGTCTCTGAAGGGACGTATAAATCGTGGTCACAAATCTACAGAATTTACATTTTTTGATAGTTCATTATTGAAGGAAAAATTATTATCTAAAGATCATAATTGAGAGACCAATAGTGAGAGTCCAAGTTAAAGTCGATCTTAGTCTTTGTGAAACACCCCCAGGTATCTTAGATATAATGAGACAAGAAGTAAGTCGGCTGTTGAAATGAATTCAGGTTATCCTATGGATTGAAACAAAGTCCTGTGAATGCTGAGATATATTGGATCACTTTAAACAGTGGCGCAATGAAGCATGAAGCAGAATAATATTTATCTTATAAAAGAAGATTTTGACAGCGCTTTTCAAAAACCCTGTTGCTCAGTCATCCGTGGCAGAAAAAATATGAATAGGGTATCACTAGACCAAAAAAGGTTACTCCTTACCATGAAATACATTTCAAGATCACATTCATAAGGACTTTGTAATCCTAAACTTCCAAAGTGGGGTATACTTTTTTCATACGCATTGTACACTAGACATTCAGAAAATGTTTTAAAGAAAGGATTCACCGATAATTTAGTTAAATTGAATAAAGTAATGAGTAGATAAATAAATAAAGAAAATTAATTAATAAATAGATAAATAAATAAATACATAAGTATTTATTTTTAATGATAAAAGGTGATTGATACCCTCGGGTTAAAAAGCTACGCGTTTACTGGCAAGACCATTACACGATGCTTACTCCACACCGATAAGAAACGGGCTTCTAGACATGCTAGATAAAAGGTAAGTACCCATGCTACTTTGAAGCTGAAAAGTTAATTTTCTCTGTCGAGAGTCGAACTTATTTTCCATGATGAGGTGGGCTATTCTTCACCTAATAAGACTTTTCGAGAAGTAAGAAGGGCTAGTATAATCATCAATCGTATTTCATCTTGCTTCTTGACTACTGAGTCAAGATTGAGCTTGTTTCAAAGGAAATGAGAATAATAGGGGGTGAAATCACTCTCCCTCCCTGTCTCCTTCCCTCTTATTTTGTTCTCCTGAAGATGTGAGAGAGCGAGAGAGTTGGGTCTTCTAATTAGCGTGTTTGCGAACTAACAAAGGACCGTCATCCTACGATCTCATCTCCTTGTGCCCTCGCTCTCCTGATTGACAATGAGATGATGTAGCCCATAGGGGGTGCAGAGCAAAGAGTGGGAGATTAGTACCCGGTTACGTAATCGCACTAATGATGCGGGGACTTGATGAGATGAGATGAGCTCGGGTAAGGAGGAAGATGGTGATTTTTCCGTGATGAGGTTTTGTTATTAGCAACTCCCTTTCTTTTCTTTATTTTGCTGAAGATGTTTTGTGATGGCGATGGCCATAGCTTCTCCTATAACACCAACGCTTCATTCCTCACATAATCTTTGTTACCTTACTTCTTCTCCTTCTTCTTCTTCTTCCTCTTCTACTTCTTCCCCTCCTCTTTTTCTTCTTCTTCTTCTTCTTCTTCTTCTTCTTCTTCTTCTTCTTCTTCTTCTTCTTCTTCTTCTTATCATTATTACTCTTCATCATCTTCTTATTCTTTGTTAAAGTGGTATGAACCTAAAAAACTAATTTGTAGAATTCTGTTAAGCCTTTTTTTATTCAGTGGTAGTCGTGATGAGATTGGATAAGGAATAATTGATTTTAAAAAGAGGCCAATAAAAAGAAGAGCAAAGGGTAAGATAGCCAGGTAACATGAAATGAAAAGAAACTATTCCTATTCCACGCTAAAACCTGATCGGATTTACGCAATTACAACAATTAATTACAAACTAATACTTCCATGTACCATCATCAATGTCTGAAAATTTGTTATTCCTTCTAATTATCCCATACAACATTGGACTCTCATGCAAGAAGTGTTATTAATATAATTATGTCTTAATGTCTTTAACACCTATTAACTATAATTCTCCGGAATATCAATTTGGTTTAAGAGAGATGGTCGCTCAGCGGCTGTGGTGGAGGTGGGCGGAAAAGCATCATCATTAACAAATGATTCGAGAGTCGATGTTCATTGAGCATATCGTCTGTAGAGAGAGCGTTGACCCCTTATTTTCATACAGTTAAAAACCCCTGGCTCTCAACAAACGATAATACCAATCACAAGAAAAAGAAGAAGAAGAAGAAGTGATTGGGTCACTTCCTGGGGGCATTTTCTTACCCCTCTCTGTCTTCTTATTCATGTTCTTGCCCCTGTTAGTATCCTCCGTCTGCTGTTGTACTTGTCATGGTATCAGTAATACCCCTCTCTTCTTTCTCTAACTCTGTCATTCTCACTTCTTCCTCCCTCCAACTTCATCTCACTCTCTCTCTCCCTATCTTCCTAATATAAGCGATGCGTGATATCATAAAAAATGCAGCAATCCCTTTTTATGATGGGCGTTCGCCCTCCGCATATCAACATGGTCATGGCATGGCGGGCTTTTTCCTTACCCATACAGCGGGATCGAGACATAATAGGAGACGAAGGGGAAAAAACGCGATGGAAAAAGGCGAGGGGAAATAACGAGGGGGAAGAAGCGAGGAAAAAACGTGAGGAGTAGGAGAGAGGGTAAAAGCTATCAGGGACACGGGCTATAGTCCTTAGAGCGAAAATACAAGAGCACAAAAGGGTGGCGAGGGTATGGAAAAGGAAAGAGAGGCAGAGAGGAAGCGAGCGCATCGTTCCAACATCGGCTTAAAACGAGGACGCGGGTTAGGTGAAAAGGGAATTGATGTACATCGCTATTGATACAGAGGCCCCTGGATGGTTGCTGGTGAGAGAGACACCGCTGCCACGGAGACGGGGGCGAGGGCATTGTCGAAAGGGAACTAATATAATATGAAAAGGGCATATACTTTGCGTCGCCCGCCGCTCATTCTCCCCCGGTCTTTTGTACGTAGTCATACAGCACAGGGGTGTACACGAGATCAACATTGCGCTGCTTGTGGTTAGCATTTTCCCCTCTCTTTCGCAGAGTGGGGGAATAGTAGTTTACTATCTAACGTAGACGTAGAAACAGTCGTTTTTAGCTGATAAGGTGCTAAGCATAAGGATTTGAATTACCATATAAAAAAGACAAGTAAAGATGATAAGGGCTAATGACAGACAGATGTAGACACAGAAAAGTATATAAGAGAGATAGAGAGAGACAGAGGAGGAAAGGAAAGAAAAGGGGCAAAAAAGAAAGGGTGGGATTTGACTTGACGGTATAAGGTGCAACGGAAACGTAACTAAGAAGACATTCGCATACATTACAAGCACTGATTGTGATAATAGAAACCAAGAGAGAACCTGGTGTATATACTATGATTAGTTCAAGGCAGCTCTTAAGCTGTTAAACTATTATATTATTTGTATCTATTAAAATAAGTACACCGTTCGTCTGCCGTAGATGTAAAAGTACTAAACTTGACATTTATTTTGTTTCCAAAACTCTCTCTCTCTCTCTCTTTCTTCTTCTTCTTCTTCTTCTTCTTTGCATCTCTCTTTAATTTTACCTCTCGTTCTCTCTTTTTTTCTTCTTCTCTCTCTGTCTCTCTGCCAAGCCCCTCTCCCGTTCTCCCCTCTTCTTGTTATCCTCTCCCTATCTCCATTCCATTCTCTCTCGTTCATTATCATTATCTCTCTGACTCACTTTGCCCCTCTCTCATAACTTTCGTTCTCTTTCCATCTACATGTCTCTGTATCCATCCTCATCACCCCCAACTCTCACTCTCTCCCCTCTCTCCTCCTCCCTCCCTCTCATTTAGCTCCCTGTCACCAATTAATCTCCTCTCTACCTGTATCTATTCCCCATAATTACCTCCCCTTCTTATACTCTCTCTGTCTTTCTTTCTCTGTGTCACACCCCACACCATTCTGTAGCTGTCTTGCCTGTGCTTGTTGTTAAGTAATTTGACTGACCATTCACCTGAGGTCGAAGTCAAAAGGCAGGAGATACAATGTACATCAAAATCGATCAAAGTACGATTCTGTTAATGTGCATCTGTTTCAGACCCCAAATGGTAACAATATTTTATTAAGCTGCATATCAGCTTTATCCTAAGGTATATCATACCCTCCTCTCCTCTCTCTCTCTCCCTCTCTCTCTCTGTTAAAAATTATATTTCATTTGAATGTACCAATACTTGAGGAATAAAATACAATACAATATAATCATTTTAAGATGATGCAATAAAATAGTTGTTTTCAAAAAGTTTAGAATATTCGTAATGAAAGGTTTGTTTAGTGTTTAGAATGGCAATGGGAGAGGGAAATTCCTACAATCATCTCGTTCTTATTCACTTTAGCACTCCGAAATATGGTCAACCACTGCAACAGCATGGCGAACATAAACCACGACATTCATAATCGTTAATATAAAAGATATAATTATAGCGACAGAAAAATGAGGATTTTTTATTTTCAATTGCAAATGTTCGAGCATTGCACTGTATTCTTTTTTTTTCAAAACAGAATACAGACAAACCTTGATTTGAGTATAAGAATATGTTATTTAAACGAGATAATACTTTGTTTGAACAAAAGTGGTCTTTCAGATTATTAACAAGTTTTGAACGTTTTTGTTTTGTCCAATAACTTGAAACGTAACACGGTAAAAGATGGGATATCTATATATGAAATGTGTTGTCATATTTTAACAATACTGCATAAAATATAATCATCCCTTGAATCGCCGCCATAATTTGATCTGGAGTATGACTTGAATCTCAAATAATTGATCTTACATTTCAAACAGTGGATATCAGATAGCAATGAACAAAGACAGTCAATGTCTTACCTTTTGAATAATTTTTGCTCATCAAAATCCAACACTTGCGTTTGAAGAAATATACCGCAAAGATGAACACATTTTGTAAGACATGGCGGTCTCAAGAAGTTTGTCTTGCATATCAGAAGATAAAGTCCCAAATTGTTAACAAGGAATTATCTTCAAGTCCAAACCCGCCAAATTTTTTCATCATGCCTATCCTGTCCCCTCCCCCGGAACGACATGGAATCTTCCTCAATTTAAATTAAGGTGAAGACCCCCTATTGGTTTCTTTTCATCCGTCCCCCATCTCCTAACGATAACCCCTATCCTTTGCTAATCTATAATCCTGCCGGTGAGGGCAAGAGTCTGAGCTGCCAAGTTCATTTCAAAACAATAAGTCTTCGCACCGCCTTCCCTGCATGCAAAGCTAGCAACTCGAAACGCGGACGCGTACCACGTGCCAAGATCGCGTGATGGCCGACGCCAATGGGACGTCTCAAAGCGCTTAACCCGTTGGCTATTGCATTCTCTAATCTCCATAGGCTTTCCACAGGAGCCACGCGGTTCCAGCAGGGAATGGATTAAGAGTGTCATCTCACGAGGATTTAAGAGCTGCCAGCGAGGGGGTGGGCGGCGATGTCAACGAAAACGAGTTGAATGAATCAGGAGAAAGTCGAACATTGTAGAAAGGTGATACCTATCGCCGCTAAGCCCAGTTATAAGCACATCACACGTGATGTATGTCACCGATTTGGGATCACGTGCGACAAATTGGTTAGGCTGAGCTTCTAAATCTCGGATAAAAGTTCAAAGCGAATTACAGACAACAAAAAGTACTCCTACATATCGGTCGAGTTAATACCATCATTATGACACTACCCGTTTTGTATTCGGTTGACAATGTCTTTGATTGTGATTGTTTGCCTGTGTGCCTCATGGGATTTGGGTTTTTTTAAGTGGGGTAGAATACATTTTGTAGGCCTATAGACCATCGAATATATACCCTTTGTCCACCGAGTCTGGTATAGTATCATGTGATTCCATTAAGAATTGCCAAGGGAAGTACTCTTTGTAAACGAAACGAAAATCGCATTGATATTATTTCAAAATCGAGCGATACAGGTTTCAATATCAAAACAGACACTGTCTACCGACCAAACAAAAGATCAGGGGTGCGAGTCGTCACCCCTTGAAATTGGCCCGACACCCCTTGACACCCAGCAACGGGACACAGCAGGGCGTGGTAGGATGTGGACTCGGTGAACATCTGTTCCATAATACTGGACCAGCTGGAATACTTCCCTCGTTCTTATTTTCCATATCGTAGGATATATCCGCATTGCCTCTTTCTCTCTCTCTCTCTCTCTCTCTTCACAAACATTACGCTTAAATATTATTGTAATAATTATGTCGGCTGCCCGCAAGAAAGCTGTTACTGCCATTGCCAACACATACATGTATAGCTTTAAGGCCTTCTTGCGGAAAGCCGACGGACTATGTTCAGTGTGTCTATGCACTTACAAGTGTAAATGCACTGGGACCATTCATGCCTTTTGGTCAAGCAGTATTCTACCTAAATGAAATAACTTACTACTCTGTCATAATAAAACGAGGAATAATATGCTCATCATGACGATTCATTATTGGGAATAAATGGGTAAACTGTAAAGACCTAGCATTGGCAACAAATCCTACTTCACAGCCCCATAATAAGAGTGGGTGAAGTAAAGTACACTTTAATACTTTACACCAACACGTAAAGAAAGGCTTAAAATCGGGCTAGTGCCGGAATATTTAAATGAATAAAAGAAAGAGGGGCAGAAAATCAGGAGCGCATTACGTACTGAAAAGTTTGATTCTCATGACCCATGCAATTTCCATATGGAAGCTGACAGTGCAGTCATCATGCATGTTCTACCCCCGTTCTTACCTCCCCTTCAAGGATTAATATGGTCATGCAATTGTAAGCACTCATAAATAAAACTGTAACACCATCGCGAAGTCTTAAATTCGAGAAATCAACGACAGGGCAATTTCACTACCATAATGTACATCCCATAGAAATCATGTTCGTATATTACGTACTGGGTCATTGCGTTCGTCCTGTCACAGAATTTTGTAGCCAAAGCGGTTCTTTAAAAACGCCAAAAAGTTGTTTTGAGTGTGGACGTGTTTGTTTGTGTGTTGTGTGTGTCTTTTTTTTTGTGCTGGTCTAAAATGTTTGGATTGGTGCGTTCCCCCCCCCCCCCGCCAAAGAATCCTGGACCCACCACTGTTACCAGTAACGCGTTGTGAATGATTGAAGGGCATGGAGCACTCACTTAACTATGCCCACCCCCCAAGAAAAAAAGTGATGTGCAGGTTTACTATCTGTCTTATCTGCATCCACAAGCGAACAGACAGTCGAACGTGACTTCCGGTTTAATGACCTCTGGGTCGTGATTCCTCCTCAATACTGTCCATGAAAACGAGTGCATGTGTAAAGATGTTCCTTCGGTTTACTCTTGACATGATCAACATATAGCATTCTCCTTGGAACGTATAGTCTCACAAATACCTAACTTGTGTCTATAACATTGCTTTCCACCTTTTGTTCAAGTTCGTCTCCCGCTCCCTTTCTTCTTCTTGTTCTTTTTCTTTTCGCCATTCGATTAGAGGGGAGCGGCCCCCACCTCCGTAGACTTGTCTTATACGTTAACCTTCCACTTCCAGACGAGACCTGGGGGTGTTTCACAAAGATCCTAAGTTGAACTTATCTCTAAGTTGGGCTTAACTTAGAAATAAGTTCAACTTAGGATCTTTGTGAAACACCCCGCTGTCAATAGCTTTTCAATTCTAAAAGATATAGTTCGCTCAGCATGTTCATTATTTCCTATAGATACATCAGTCGGTCTCTGCTGAACTGGAATTTTAATGTTTTTTAAATCCCAAAATAAACACTTGTTCTGTAGAGGCAATGGTAGGTGTAGATGAATACAGTATTTAATATCCGTTGAGCTGTTAATCGTTTTGGTTTTAAAGCAATAAGTGGAGATACAGTTACAGAGAATAATCCAGGAACAATTCTCATTCGTACATTTCGTTTTCAGTTTCAGAGGAAACGTTAACTTTCTACCAGCAGAAATAACTTTTCTAATTATATCTGTTTGAGTAATTGGGCTACGATGGATGCGACAGTTTTCATTTCCTTGTATGATATGATACGCTGTGTATGATTGTGGACTTTGCTTTGGTACTCTCCAGCTGGGGTGATGACACAATGCTTCTCTATAGTAACCGAATTACAAATTCAAGCCTGGACCAAACTATATACTATAAACCTAACCCTAAAACGTAATTGCTAAAATAACCCTGAATCTATCCTTTATTTGCAATAAAGTCTGGAGCAAGTATCGCCCGAAATTTTTTGTATCTATCTCTAAACCTAAAGTATCTTAAAAACACATTTGCGACCATAACCATAACTCCTAGTTTTGACGAAATAAAGCCCTGACAAAATGACATTAATCCCAAACCTAACTATATTACTATAACCATAAACCCTAACCTACATGTAAATAAAACCCGGAGTAATAGTCACCGGAGCAATGTCCCGTTATGCGATACACATCCTGTTCATTGTTCCCAGAAAGTGAAAGTTCCCAAACACCTACAAATGGGAAGCATGTCGTCGTTTGGTAGACGAAAGTCCCACAGTCATGTTGATTGCGGAGTATGAAAATCTTTTCCAACAAATGTTACCAGTTAGGTAAATGTTTTAAAGTATACTTATTCCAAGGACTTGGGGTATAATAGTAGTATAATAGGGTATGACATTTCTTCTTCAAGGGATTTTGCTTTCAGGGATAGATCATGTACATGATTATCATATTGCACTCCATATTATCAACTATTTGATGAAGTGCATGCAACTTATAAAGGCCACATGTTTTTTTTGTTCCTAGTTGGATGATTTAGATTTGTAAAATTACCATTCTGTATGAGAAATACTCGGGTAGATGAAAGGAGAAGACGAAGTTGATTCGCATACAGTTATTAATGGTATATTTATTATCATTATTACTCGCAAATGATGATGCGGACACGGTGGAACCATAAGAAGGAACATTCACAAGGAAAACGGTCAAGAAAAGAAAAATAATAAAGAAGAGGAAATAGGAGAAGAGGAAGACAACGACAGACAGACAGTGAGACAGACAGACAGAGAGAGAGAGAGAGAGAGCGGAGGGAGGGGTGAAGGTCAACATTTCACTTTAAAAAAATATTAAAAAAACATTAATATCATATCATAACAAACCAGCAACATGAATTATGGTGGGAGATTAAATTGCAGTCTTCACTAAATGGATGCCCTTATCTTTTTCACATCGATGGCCTTGCATCTATTTCAGTTGCGATTAAAAGATCACCGGGTTAATGATCAGAGAGAGGTGGACCCCGGACAAGCACCCCAGACAAATAACCCCGAAGACAATTACCCCTAGGACAAATAGCCCTAGACAACCATGGCAACTTCCCACTGTCATGCCTAATTAACTACTGCTAGGACAACTACACTGCATGGATAATTACCACTGCGATCTCAGAAAAATTATCTCAGGTACTTGTCCGGAGGTAGGCTTGTTGTCGGGGGTGTCCAGGAAAGGGGCAATTTACCTAGAATGCTTCGTAAAATAATCTTAAGAAAGGAAATAGAGAACCGGAGACGGTTAGAAAGGCTCAAAGGGGGAAAGGTAAAACGAGGGAAAGGTAAAAAATGAGAGAGACAGAGAGAGAGAGAGAGAAAGAGATAAAGAAATACAAATACAAAAAGAATGAAAAGTGGTGAAGATAGAGAGACAGAGAGAGTGGACGTGAAGAGACAGACAGAGCGTGATCGAGACAGAGAAGGAAGAGAATGAGAGATGATGGGGCGGTGGTAGAAGCATTACTACAAGTAAAAGGAGACTAAGTACTTTTCGGAACCCGAAACTTCTACATGCATGCAGGTAGGCCTATAGGCCCTACAAGGTATATGTCTAGATGTACACGTATAGACCCTCTCATGTAAGCGGCTTTATACATCAGGGGGCTGGCATAGCAACCTGAAGTCTGTACTCTATCCATATCTGTCTCTCTATTCATATCGCAATGACAATGCAGCTATGACCTTGCTCGTATGCCAATATTTTTTGCCTGATCGATTTCCACTCTACCTCACACAGGTTACAGACTTCCCAAGACCCATTCAACGTCTCCACGTGAGGTACATAAATGGCAATGGATCATTAATGTTTCGGTAATCCCCCAAGATTACATCGTATGACCATTCGTATTCAGTTGTGGTTACTGACCCTTATTCAGTGGTCATCATTCAAACATGTGTCTGTGGTAAAGCACGTATACCGACAGTGACAATTATCCAGTATAGACATCTATTTTATTCGAGTCAAGTTTTAACTGACGCTGCAAAGACGCAGCATAGACGCAGTATAGACGCATGCGTCATTTTAGCAGCCACGTCATGATGATGAAACATGGACATGATATTGCCTTTCTCAAGCATTCAACACATTTTTTGGTTTGTTAATAAATCAAAACAAGAGCAAACGAAAAAGAAAAAAAGAATAAGTTGAAATAGGCCTATCCATAAAATATTGTTTAGGAGAACTAGACTAATATTATACCAAACATGCCAAAAGTAGTATTCGAACTGGCATTATTTCTTCCATTTCAAACACAAACACTAAAGTTGACGTTGCTCTCTCGAATATGATTTGTGTGAAGTGCTTGAAAAAGGAGATGAGGGGTAATTAAAGTTAAGATACTAATATCATTGAGGTCATATCATATACAACCCCGTTCTAGCTGAAGGCCCTCGTACCAAATAGGCGGGTGGAAGAGAAAACGTACTTGATTCGTTTAGCTACCCTGCTATGACTAGTACTACAGACACTGAGTGAGGGAGAGTGACAATTCTTGATCTGGGAAGTGGTACATTGAAACGTTAAGCAGTAGTACATTTATTGTTAAGCACTGTACCCTATACGCCATTACAAATAATAACAATAATAAATATAATAATCATGATAATAATAATAATAATAATAATAATAATAATAATAATAATAATGATAATAATAATAATAATAATAATAATAATAATAATAATAATAATAATATTAATGATAATAATAATAATAATAATAATAACAATATTTAAGATGATAGTAATAACAATAATAATGCAATATATTCAGTAAAGACTTCTTTCTTTCTGTACTTCACAATATACAATTTCGCGTGTACAATTATATAATTTAAGAGTTATGCCGCTAATTCTCTCGACGCCGCCATCGACTTCAAGCTTACCGCTCATGATGGCGGTCTCCTGCGTTTTTTGTAATTTATCTTTTTCATTGATAAATATTTGTGTTTGTATGCATCTTATTTAATGTACTTAAAAATTTATAATTATGTATAATGAAGAAATAATAGTTACTTTATGTATATGATTATGTTCTATTTGAAAACGCAGAAATAAAAACAAAAAACAAATATATCTGTAGAAGGTCTGATATCCTTCACATAATTATAGGCCTATATACGATGATTGATGATAATTAAGTCGTTTTTCCCTCACATAGCAACAATGTACATGCAAAATGTTAGTTTACTGCTTGTCAATGATGTATTAGGTCTCTTTGTTTGTTTTAGTTATATGCTGATTTTTACTCAGTCACTGGCGTCATTGTAGTCAAATATTGCGAAGATAATCTTTCTGCAAATGCAATGCAATGCAAGCATATGGTAGGGGTATAGGCCTACAGCTCGTTATGACAAGAGCGGTTAATACTCGACTTATTTTGATGATGTCTGCCCTATGCTGATACCATGGCGTGCAGCAGGTACCCCTCAATTCAGAGCCTCTTCCCACTTTACAATCCCTCCACCGAACATGGCGCGAACCTCATTAGAGAGAGGGGGCCTTCAAAGCTCGTTTTCCACCGCATGGGGCGCTTGTTTGTGCTCGTCGACGGTGAGTTGTTTGGCGTGATGACGACGCAGGGGTATTATAGGGTGGGGTTAGGGTAAAGGGGTGAAGGGGGAGGGGTGACGGCGTAATGGAGGTGGAGTGGGGTACAGGAAGGGAGGGGTAACATGGTAATGGGGGTAGTGTTGGTAAAGCGTTCCACAAATATTCGAGATGGGCTGGGGTAAAGGGATGGGGGTAATAGAGATGGGTAATGTAGGAGGGTGGGGTGGGGTGGAGTAATGAATTGCGAAAGGTTGGAGGGAGTAAAGGGGTGTATGGGAAATGGGATGAAGGGTAATGGAGGTGGGGTAAGGATAAAATGGTGAAAGGGGGTTGGAGTTGGGGTAAATGGGTAATGGAGGTGGGTGGTGTGGGCGAAGAGGAAGGCGAGATGTCTGAAATCTGCGGCCCCGCTGATGGACACCCACCCCTTCTTCCATACAATGAAAACCCCTGACCTTCCAGACACTATAACCATCAGGTCGTTCGGATCACGGAATGACAAACTGCCCTTGATGATGATCACTGGAGACAAATCCGCGCCTTAGTAAATCCTTTATAAATAAATCATTCAAAATATTTCGAAACAGCTAAAAATGTTCATCATAATGATCTTCAACATTTTTACGGGGATTCTGTTAATGAGTTATAGGTAATTATGATTAAATCATTGTTGGAGTTAATAATACCGCATTATGTGTTCTTGATGGTATTCATCATGACGTCAATACTCATTTTATCATTTAAAAATAAACTGTCGATACTTTGAATAATAAACTTTAAATAAAAAAGGTTCTGTTTAAAATCACGTCTAACAATTGACACCCCTAGATATTCTGCTCAAATTGTGAACAAAATAATCATCATGGCCATCATAATTATGCTTCGCTTCCGTGTGTATCAGACGAGACCTCTATCAAAACTACACGGCACTCTCAAAACCCCTTGTTATAACTACCCCATATATATTCCACCATATTGCAATATGAAGAAAAAAATCCAGTAGGTCCCCAACGATCGAGAAAGGCCACTCCCAGGATCTCTCTCTCTCTCCCTCTCTCTCTCTCTCTCTCTCTCTATCCTTCGTACCCGCCACCACGACACCGCTGCCAGTCAGTGTATGACTGTGATGTATATGATAAACCCCTCTACCAGAAACTAATTATAATATTCTCCTCTTTAGGGGTCTGTAGATACCCTGGTAGTGTACATACTGTGCCCGGTCTGCCTATAAAAAAGAACGTTTTCTTACCCGCATAAATCCACCGGAGCTGACACCCATCTACCCTCGCCTCTCTCTCTCTCTCTCTCTGTCTCTATCATATCTGTTTTCTCTCTCTCTCTCTCTCTCTCTCTCTATCATATCTGTTTTTTTCTCTCTCTCTCTCTCTCTCTCTCTCTCTTTCTGTCTGGTGCCAATACGTTGGTTGGTGGGTTAAATTCAAACATCGACATAGGTTTTAAAGAGGTCCCTAGGGTATTTATATATCACAACGTCGTTTTTATACTTTAAAAGTGATGTCGGTTACAAAGGTGAATAAAACTTGATCCAGGTTTCGTAATACATCCTCATCCTATACACGTAGACATTTTACGCAAACATGAATAGAAATGTCTATGTTTAAGTATTCAATCTAACTCCTCGTTTTTGTTTCGTTTTGTATGATTTTGTTTTTGAAATATTTATCTTTTCTTATCTAACTATACTATAATTATTTCACTTTGTATCGAGCTGTAATACGTGGCTCCCTTGTATAGAGCAGCCTTTTATGTACTGAAGAGACCTCCCTGTGTAAAGAACACAGTTTAAATGAATAAAGAACTTCATATTTCCCACGCTGTATTGATATTTTAAAATTACAACCGGCAACGTCTGATTATGAACATTACAACCCAAGTCTTTTGGTGGGGGAAAAGGTGAGCTGACCTTGCTCCGAATAGGTTGCGACTTACCACAATAAAACAAAGCAATTATACTAAATTTGATTTTTAATTCCAAAGGTATAAATGGTATACAGAAACCCAAATTATCTGCTGGTGCTATAATCGCATAATTTAGTGTGTATTCTTCGACATTGAGCCAATTGCCCTTTTGGCTTTTACTCCAATACAATAAGATAATCTTTTTTTTAAAGTAGGGTTTTAAACTTTTATTCACAAGCATTCTCCTTCTTCTTCTTCTTCTTCTTCTTCTTCTTCTTCTTCTTTCTTCTTTCTTCTTTCTTCTTCTTCTTCTTCTTCTTCTTCTTCTTCTTCTTCTTCTTCTGTTTCTTCTTCTTCTTCTTCTTCTTCTTCTTCTTCTTCTTCTTCTTCTTCTTCTTATTCTACTTCTACTACTACTACTACTACTACTACTACTACTATTTCTTATTCTTCTTGTCCTTGTCCTTGTTCTTCTTCTCCTCCTCCTTTTTCTCTTCCTCCACCATCACCTCCTCCTCCTCCTCCTTCTTCATCTTCTTCCTCTTCTTGCTCTTCCTCTTCTTTCTTCTTCATTCTTCTCCTGCCTTTCTTTTTTTATTTATTTCCGTCTTTCTTCATGTTTTTAATGTACGCCCATGGGCTTAATCAATATTGTCAATAGTCGGACCTGTTGAAAATCATGAAGACATAATGCAATTACATTGTACTTAAGGGCCTTAAATAGGAAAAACCGCATGTTATATCTACATGTATTAGGCTTTAAAATATCGTGTTCATTACGAACAATTTTAACTTTGTGGAAGTGTCGATTGTTTTGTATATCTGTTTATCTATCTATATCTATGTTAACATTGTGACTATAAGTTTGGTCTAATTTCAACGGTAACATCTTTTAGCGCATGAGCTTAAAAGTATAATTTTGATGAGCGCTTGCTGTGAAGAATGCTTTATAATAAAGTATATAGCAAGCGTCGAAATGATTTTATTTTATAACTTTAGTCACTTTATCACGTTTCCGACATCCCTCGTGATAGCTGCAACGAGTTCTGATTTCCTTCGTCGAATCGGCGAACACGTGCGTGTTTACAACCCATGCCACTCGTCTTGTGCAGATGTATGCCTGGAGCCAGAAGGGCGTTAACTCTGTGATAAAGGATATGAGTTAACGCCCTTATGACTCCAAACGGTCATCGTTCGTAACTGCAAGTCACAGTAAAGCAACAGTGATCGCAAATTTAAAGAAATAAAACGTAATAATAGTAGCAACAACAACAATAATGATACTATTACTACTTCTTCTTCTATTACGACTACTACTACTACTACTACTACTACTACTACTACTACTGCTAATAATACTAATACTACTATACTACTACTACTACTACTACAACTACAACTACTACTAGTAATTCAACCAACAGCAATAATAATAGTACAAATAATATTCATAATAATACTAGTAATGCTAATAATTCAAAGTCAGCGTCAATTCATATCGTTGCACATGGAGAGTGTAGAAATTACTTTCTTCACGCGATTTTTTGAAAATAAGTATGTGGTTTTCATTTTACGAGTACCCATTGTTAGAAAGCAATTATAAAAGCCCTATATCCTTTTGAAAAACCAAACGGCCCTTCACAAATCGAGTGGGCTACCAGTAGTATCATACCTTCACCCTTCTTCGGCTCTGGTACCGGCATCGCTTGCACGGTGATTTGCATAATCATCACGTGCCTTTATTGACGACCTCTACTGCCAATGTATTATTAAGACCGATATCCAGAGTACCCGTATATAAACCCTTATAACCTATCATCATAATTACTATCTCTCATATTTCTCTCTCTCTCTCTCTCTCTCTCATTTGGCGCGGCACCAGATGGTACGGGCACACCATGGGTGCAAATAGTGGCGCGCAGACTCCAACCCCACCCTTCGTAGTTACAATCGAAACGGCTGTTACAGCCTTAGGACTGTAGTCCATTCACTTTGCACACAGGGGTCCAGGATTAGGTTATGGGGTCAGGCCAATATCGAAATCTTACAAAATGTTAAAACTTAAGGTATGTTGATTGGATTTCGTGGGGGGTTGGACTTGCCATTGGTGTACCTCACTAATTATTTTAGTTGGCGATAACACTAGTTTTCCTTTTCCTGTATACATAAAGTCACTGAACACTTTCCTTTGTTAAATATGTACTCTGTAAACTGTGGTATAACTGGAGTATAATTGATTTTAATTTGTTGAGAATTTGTCTACCCTTTACGAAATGAATAACTGGTGGACAGTTCAAAAAGTACGAACATGAAACCTGCGGGGCGCATGGTGTGGTTGCTTCTCCTTCTTCTACTTCTTCGTTTCACCTTTTTGGCTTTTCTGTTTTAGTAATCATCATGTCTATTCCGATTTCAATTCACCCTGTACCTCTCATCAAAACACTAATCGCCGTATTTGCACCCGCAAACCTGCGTCGCAATAAAGTCATAGCTGTCATTGAGTGTGTGCATGTGTGTGCGTGTGCGTGTGTGTGTTTGTGTAGGGGGTATTCATATTTTAACGTTCACCCTATCAGTCCCTTGACATCAATTTTAATCAAGACAGGCAGACCGTCGGCTAAAATCAGTAATATAGAAGTTGAAATCTTTTTATGGTAACTTAAACATTCTAAGGATTTATTTATTATTTATTTAAATGCTTGCCAGTAAATATATTTTTCCTTGGAATCAAAGTCAAAGACTCACAAGGCAGCAAATCGGTGTCTCGACAAGGAGAGAGGTAGATATATATATATAGAGAGAGAGAGAGAGAGAGGGAGAGGGAGGAGGAAGAGAGAGAGAGAGAGAGAGAGAGGGGAGAGATGGGGTGAGATGGGATGAGTGCGGAAGAGAGCAATGAATAATACAATCATGTTGGGGAGGATCGGGCCGCTAAAATGTACGCATTTTGAAATTTAGTGAACTGAATATAAATTCTCCCGAACTCATAACAAAAATGAAGAAAAAAAAAGAGCGGCAAACTAATTTTTGTCAATCACTCCGTGGGCAGACAAGTGTGCGGTGCACGTGTAAAACACAATTCCATGATTCGGGTTCAATCAAAATTACTTCGACAAAATAATTACGGCTTTATGAGCCAAACTCTGTTGCAACATCAAATCACTCCTCCTGTCGTATGTATGAATTAATCGTTTCAAGTTCAGCGAATTTTAATCGTGGAAATAAGAATTTATAAAGGTTGCAACAGCCTTCATCCTGTCATCTTTTTTATTTATTGCTATTGTGTTTTTTAGTTGTAATTTATTTGTTTGCTCCGCCCTCCTTTCCCTTTTTCATCTCTCGCTCTCTCTGTGCATAATCTGGCTTTCAATCTCTCTGTTTTGTATCTCTCTCCCCCTCTCTCTCTCTCTCTCTCTCTGATTTCTTTGTATTCCTCTCCGCATCACTCTCTGCAGCCACCCCTCTCTCTCTGTCTGTCTATTTATCACATTTAATCTATTTCTCTTAAAGGCATTGTTTAACAATGTTTCCAGTTTTAAAAATCTGAGATGCATGGCCCTACGTGTTGTCAGTGTCTGTGATATGGTGTAATATTGAACCCCTAAAAAAAAATTGCGCTTCAAAATGATCATGAAGTGCTTCAAAAAAGTAAAAATCTTTGAGTGACCGGGTGTACCATAATTCCAATCATGAATATCTTGATAATCAAACGTGCGATCGGCTTGTAAAAATCAGGGGATTCCTGACTGACCTAAAGGTTTATAATTATGATTGCAGCATGAGCTCAATTCAGGATTTTGTTAAGAATTTGAGACAAACATACCCAATCCCTTTAACATGATCTCGAACAATTCAAACAAATCAACGGAAGGCGATTCCAATAGCCTTGTGCGTCACATTGGCTAACATGCGAACATGACAATGATGTATTACGTAATCTGAATAGGCCTATGATGTTTACGGAATACACAAACAGGTATTGAAATTGCCCTTTAGTTGAGTTTCTCAAAAGTCTTCGAGGTCGTCAGTGCTCTCTGCTAAATGCTAATCTACCCCCCTCTCTCTCTCTCTCTCTCTCTCTCTCTCTCTCTCTCGTTCTCTCTCTCTCTCTCTTTCTTGCGATGTTTTGCAACCAGCTTTCCATTACCAATCCATACCAATGCCGCTCACTTTTCCTAGCATTAGGCACAGGATATTTTTTGCCAGTCATTTTGCCAAACGTTTTTATTTTTAGAGGGAAGATAGATACGGGCGGAAATCCAGCAACTGACCGCCAGTACACCCTAAATCTATACAAATCTCATCCCTCCACCACAAATAAACAAGACGAAATAACATTACAACCGTTCTGAGCCAGAAAGAGCACTGAACTATTGTATAACAGACCGTCAGAGAAAAAAAAAACAGAGTAAGTGGTAAATAGTTTTTATTTGAAATAATTTTCCACCAACTTGCTTCATACAGTATATACAAACATCTTATCTCTGTAAAGCGAAAATAATTATTCCAAGATTCTCTTCCTACCCCTCCCCCCCCCCATACCCCACCCTTCCTTTTCCGCCATTCTTGCCGCCAATTAAAAATATTGGATAGCCTGTTTAGCACAAGGCTAATCTACCGCAAGGTCCGTATTAGATATGCTTGAATTGAAGTGGAGTAACTAAAAGTAGACATCTCGACAATGACAAAAGTCACTAATATTGTGAAATTGTACCTTTTTGAACCTCTGAGGTGCATTTATGAATTATATTAAAGAAACCTGTGTTGCAGTAGACCCAATAGCGTTTATTACAAATTATGTGTAGGAAAATCTATCAAATGACATGGAACCCCTCCTCATTTTCGAGAAACTAGGAATCGGTTTTATTTTACCTAACGCTAACCAATTACTATAACATGCTACATGAAGGGATTGTGTCTTGTATCTGATCATTGATATCTTTTTAGCGCAAAAAGGGATGTTTTTAATAAAATGAATTAAAAACAATTGCTAGAAAACTATGAAATGTTTAGAAAGGTGAGTAAGCACAGTTTATGAAGATATCGTCGCTTTGTTACGCATTATGACGACATATAAAATGGGAACGTGCAGTCCTACATGCATATACCAGGGTTTGTATACCAGCAAGTCTGAACGAAATACGGAATCGAACCAAAAACATTATCCCCTTGGCCATGTTGACTATATCAGACCTCCTTCTCCTTCTCCTTCTCCTTCTCCTTCTCCTCCTCCTCCTCCTTCTCCTTCTCCTTCTCCTCCTCCTTCTCCTTCTCCTTTTCCTTCTTCTTCTTCTTCTTCTTCTTCTTCTTCTTCTTCTTCTTCTTCTTCTTCTTCTTCTTCTTCTTCTTCTTCTTCTTCTTCTTCTTCTTCTTCATTTGTTGCCCATACAATGTACAAACCCCGATCCTACTTTCAGAAAATCAACCGATGATTCGAGGCAAAAAAATGATGGAGTCTTGTCGTGTCAAATGCTAACTAAACACAGCCAATTTGTATACCATGTCTGTAAACGAAACGGCATTGACATGCATGACATGTGGATTATAGCGAAGAGGGGCTGGTTTATGCTAAATGGTGAGAGTGGAGAAAAGTCACGTCACTCATAATTGTTCATGCTTGTTTCATGACAACTTTTTATTATGGATATCTACATTAACTTACAAATAATACATTCCTTATTAACGATACGAACAGGGCCCATGAAAATGAGGAATCGGTTAAAACGCTTTTGCAGCTTCTTTTTTCTCCACGATTCATAAAAAGGGTGTAGCTCACCCGCCCCTCTTTAAAATTTTGAGTCTTTTGGACAATGAGCTTTACCCCCCTCTCTCTCTCTCTCTGACGGTCTGACGGTTGATAGTTTGATGATTTGTTTTTACCTGACAACTGTATATGCCTTTTAAAGCCCCACTGCACTACTTGTAGCTACTTGCTCCCTTTATATAGAAAACAATGTCTAAGCGTTGCCCGTTGGTCCTCCATGGTCCTCTTTTTCTTATGTTAATTGAGAGCTGAGTTGATGAGCTAACCACCTGTCAGTAACCTTGCTGGGAGGTCTAATCCCTCCTGGCCAAACTAGTGCAGACAGGCTTTAAAGCAACCCGACGACTTTAAGTCCTCTCAGAGGGACTGGGTAATGCGGACAAATGCCGTACCCAAAAGCACTAGTGCATCGAATTGATTTAGAACCCGGGACCCTCCCGATTACGAGACCACTACTCTACCTCTGAGCCATCGCGTCTCCCTCTCTTTCATATATTTCTCTCTTTATCCTATGACTAATATCTCTTATTTAGTCATGTTAGTATCCCCTTCAAACAAGTTCTGCTCTTACTAGGTGCTCCCCCTTCTCGAACACACACACACACGCACGCACACACACACACCAGCCACACATACATTTTGGAAGTATTGAATGTGGTAGGAAACCCGCAAAGTGGCATCAGCAAACCTAAATTAATAACGGGTCGGTTTATTAATAACTTCCGGAGGTTAATTGGTTAATGCACGAAATCATGTTACTGCGCGAAGTACAAGTCGTTAGTTTATGCCTTCATATTGGTGTTGAAGGGTAGGTTGTCAATCGAGCAGGATGTATGGGTAGTCCCAGTTTAAAGATGTCAAGTTCTGGTACAAGTGAGAAATAAGTTGTAAGCTTCCTATATACCTCTATATTCAATCCCCTATCATGCCTACATGTATGGAAGGTTATCATAGTCGCCCTGTCGCATAAAAAAAAGATTGTTCATAAAGTGTTTCCATGATTCAATCAAACAGTCTACAACTTTGGCATGGTCGGACCAATTTATGATGACACGTGTATTTTAAATACAAGTATCTCTAGGCATTTATCCGTGTGACAATTTTTCTTTCTTTCTATGTTAATTTCTTTTCTCTTCTTTTTTCAATTTACGGCAATATTAAACTCTTTTTGGTGGGGGGGGGGTGGAAGGGCCTCCCCAAAACTTAATGATACAGAATGGTTCATATTTACCCTCATAATCTTTTAAAAGAAGAACTTCTCGACAGTTTTCTCCCTTTCATCCTCAAGGAAATTGCATTGACAGAAATACTCAAAAGAATGTTTCAGTCTATTGACTACAGGCATTTCTCTTCTCATTTTTTAAATATTTTTAATCAAAATGAAATGTAGCCCTTTGAAAAAAATGGAAATAAAGATGTGGGAAGTTTCACGATGTTTTGCATTGCATCAATGGAAATTTTAAAATTCTTTTTATACAAAGTTTCGTGTTCGGATTTTAACAATAATTAGATATGAAATGATTGACAAATTCACACGAGCACAGTCATCATCAACCACCTGTACTAAAAGTCTAGCAAAATCAGAACTGTCTATTTCCCCTAAAGCAAATTTTCAATCATACATAAACCCTAAATATTACAACCCTTGTATGAAACAAATCTATTCCGTCATCGATAACTAATAAAATGAAATTTTATGAAATTGTAAGTACGGAGCAAATTGGAGAGGAGCTTACAAGATACGTGACAGTATTGCCAACTTGTGTTTCACTAATGGCAAATTAAAAAAATCATAACTTTTCTATTTATTATTAATAAGATATTGCTCAAACTTTCACTGATTTGTTTCTCTCATTTGTTCTGCTTTTATCAATACCAGAAAATTATCAGGGTGGACTTCCCCTTTAAACAGAACAAAAAGAAAATGCATTTGAGTAAGAATGAAGATCACCCAGTTTGCTTGTGTGGGGGATGTTGAGATTCTATCTAATAGAACCAAAACCTAAACTAATATTTTTACGCCAGTGAGCTGCCTGCAGCTTTGAAATATGGCCAATAAGTATAAACTCAATTTCGTGAGCCCCTATACGCTTTATTTTTTTGTTCTCTCTCTCTCTCTCTTTCTCTTTTTCATATCGTCTTCTACAAACAAAAGGCCTCGCTCAATTCCTTCCGCTTATGGTCAGCTGTAGAAGGCGAAGAGGGGCTTGGTAATTAAGGAGTGGTGGCCCGCATGTACCTCAAAATGGCGGGGAGAGAGGACGTGAGAGAGAGAAAGAGAGAGAGAGAGAGAGAGAAAGAGTGAATGGTGTTGGGTAGAGAGAAATATATGGAGAGGAGGGTAAGATAGAGACAAATTGCGAATTATTGAGACAGATATGTGGAAAGAAGGGAGAGAAGGAGGGAGAGAGAGAGAGGGGGGCAGATCAGAAATAAGGAGAGAGAGGATGAAAGATAATATAATTATATACATCATGTGTACACTGTACATGGGGGGGGGAGAGAGAGAGAGAGAGAGAGAAAGAGGTGGGTTTTGGGGGGAGGGGGAGACATGGAAAGAGTGGGTGAGAGAAAATATGACCATGGATATACTAGCGCTCGTATATTATATCTATTATAGAAGGAGAGATGGGTAGAGGGGGGGGGGGAGATTATATAGAGGGGAATCTTTTGACGGGGGAGGGAATATTGTATTTATCCACGAGACATATTCCAACCAACGAAGGTCAACACGCCTAATGTAGAAGAACAATGGAAGATACCCACCCGCTTTAACATCTAGATAGTCTGTCGATTTCAGACCGAGATAGATTCAGGAGATATTAAGTACAAATTATACTTACATACGTATACACCCCACCCCACTGCCATCCCCACCCACCCCGGCATTCCTACCTTAACACTCTTACCCTACAAATTGAATCAAATCAGTTCATTGACAGGGATTGAAATGAAATCTACATCTTTTGGGATTAACATCATCAAAAATAAATACAGAGGAAAATACAACAGCAAAAAAAGAATCAAAACAAAACGAATCAGACTGAGAAATTATAAAGTATAGAAGTCCTATGAGAATGTCTAAATAAACAAGGCAGGCGCAAAGTGCACACTCAAACGTACATGTAGGTCAACATTATCATGTTTCTTTTTTTTTTGTAATCTGACTTCTTCATCTCTGATACTCTTTTACTCCCTGTTTTTTGGCATTTCAAAGAATTATTGATATGAATTCATATAGATTTGTATTTTTCTAAATAGATAAAATCTGCGAAAACCACCTGATGACGAAAATATTTCAATAAAAGTTTTTTAAAACACATAATCATGATAACAAGAATGAAAAGGCTACACACTGTAGACAGAGAAGACATTCCATTCGATTTTTTTTTTTTTTTTTGGGGGTATTCATTGATTTTATTTCTCAAAACTCCAATTCTTTTTCGTACATAAAAATAATCGATTACATAACACAATTTTGCATATTTATTTTGTAAATTGTCTATGTCATTTCTTGTTTTGTCGTTCTCCCCCAAATATAACAATATCAATCTCTGCCCCCTCCCTCTTTGGTACGCCAACGTCATAATTTGCCTTTTCATTGATTTTATTTCATTTCTTTATCTCTTCGTTTTTACTCTTAATTTTTTTTTTCCCTAGGAGGTGGTGGGGTTGGGCTTCACGACATTCCTCTTTCAACTTCCAATCACAATAAATGATATTATTTTATACTAATATTATCATTTCTACTCAGCTGAAACATTTGTTTATCTTTGCCTCTTCCTGATGAAAAAAAGAGTTCCTTTCCTCTCGACACTCTGCTTATGAACATGTCTTCACTTCCTCTAATAGCTATGTAAATACGCCCTTCCTCTTCGTTTTTTATTTTCCTGGACCTCCATCCCCATCCCCCACTCCCCCAAACCACCACCACCACCTGCCTGTTTAACTCTTATTTCCCCTTCCGTTCTACTTGTGTCTTCCCTCTTCATGGCCCTGTCCAGTATTTTTTTCTTTTCTTTCAAGCATTCATTTCCCCCCATTTCTATGTTTATAAAAATGCCATGAATTTCTGCCGGTCTTTCCTGCTTACTTACATGTAAATACTTTATTGTCTTATGTCTCTTTCTCTCTCTCTCTCTCTCTCTCTCTCTCTGTCTCTTTATGATCACTTAAAACCTTTTCCTTCTTATTTTGAATTCAACACTTTTGTTATCACTTTTAGTTTTACAGGGGATTCAATACTAGCGTATGGTACCGCATTTTGGGGAAGTATACATTCGAAACATCAGTAAACGGAGTACATGTAGTTGCGACGATTAATTGCAATGTGATACCTATAATTATACACCATGGAGCTTTGTAGTAAGTCCATGCCTACACGTACATTGTGTATAGTCCTATCTCAATTGAGGAACTGCAGGGAAAAGCGCTGTACACTCTGAAAAAATATACTAGTACTGGTTTCCCCTAAATTAAAATCCCTATTCGGAGGTAGCGAGGCAAAACTATTTTCCCCTTCTCGATCTTCGATATGGAATAGTTCATCTATAAATCTGCATTTTTAATTTGAAAGGAATGATAGGGTCTACTCCATTAAGCGGTTACGGGAAAGAAAGAGAATGAGAGAGAGAGAGAGAGAGAGAGAGAGAGAGAGAGAGAGATAGGGGTGAGAGAAAGAGAGAGAGGTAGAGAAGAGGAAGGGGAGGGGTATTAACTCAGTTACCCTACAGTACATGTATGAGTTTTAGGTGGTGATGGTGGTGGTGGTGAATGGGGTGGTGGGCGGGGGTTTCGCTACCAGAAAGTCTGGTTCAATAATCTACACTTTGAATGGTAATCGATATGAGATATGGGGGCTACACCCCTATACATGCATTGCAGAGAGAGAGAGAGAGAGAGAGATACGGGACTCCGCTAGCTGAAGAGGAGTATTCAAGCTTGCGATTCGTTATTTGGAAGCTAGCATATGGCATACCGGCATTTTGTTCCCACTGATATCAAAATTCGCCCCGTGTTGAATAAATGCTAGGGGTAATAGCTAGTGTACGAAAATGGTAGACCTACTGGTGACCAAAGTGTTCCAACGCGGGATCAGAAACCCCTTTACCACGTTTACAATGCATGGTCCTCGTTGCATTTAGTTGCTGGACTACGATTCAGTTCTGGAGAGCCACATTGGGCGTAAACTGAAAGAAGCTACATTTATGCCTATATAAGTCCGGGGTTCACAAAGACTAAGATCACCATTATGATCTTTAGATACTATGTTTTCCTTCAATAATGAATTATCAAAAAATATTAATTCTGTAGATTTGTGACCATCATTTGAACGTCCCTTGAGAGACAAATGCAAGTAAATGGTGAGAGCAAACAGTGGCATGAACGGCCTGCCATATTTAAGTCCAACTTAAAGTCAATCTTAGTCTTTGTGAAACGTTCCCCGGCTCTATCAGTAGTAAATTTACACTGTAGTTAGGTATCATTTAGATTCACGTATTATGTATACATGTAACACGTGAATATAGAGTTCATAATAGATTACAAACAATAGCTTACACAATCACTGTCATCAATTCGTTTGATCAGATTTGAGCCCCTTATAAGTTATAGGAAAGGGGGTAAACGTTAGGATTTTAAACGCAATGCATCTACATGTACATCTATCATGTCTATAGAATACTAATTAATTCTTTTAAAAAAAGAAAAAAATGGGTACTACCCTTACGCAATCCGGGAAGAATAACTCCTGCCAATTTCTATGGAGGGACATTTGTATAATGTCAGGAGTGAACTGAATTGGAATTCCAACCCTTGTCATAATTTTGTTTGTATGAAAGCAGAAAAAAGAGAAACAGAATGGCAAAAGTTTTAACTAAATCGGACCAATAATAAGAAAGTTATGAATGTTTGGAATATGAGAAGTCTATTCGAATCTCAAATTTGCAGTTTGGTCAGTGGATAATATCTCCCCTTTGTCGTGTACAAAATTATCATTAATTTCTGTTTTTCAAATAAGTGCCTTCTCCCTTGGGGTACTACTCTAAATATATTATGGATGGCATGTTATTATAGGTCCTCTAAAGAGAAAAGCCCCTCCTGAGTAATCCCTTTTTTTTCAATTAAAATTTGAGTCAGTTTGTGTGTTGAAACAAATGGGAAAGTTGTCCGCCACTACATCACAGAGACATCACCGATTCAGCCAATTTGAAGAGCCCATACCTATACTAATTACAAACTTTAACAATTCATAACTCTCTTACTTTTGTCCGATTTCATTCACCAGTCAACTTTCACTAGTCTACTTCTCTGATGTTTCTGCTTTCCTCTAGAGTAGTTTATTATCAAGGTTAGATTTCACTTTAAACAAATAGCATGACACTTCCTAATCACATGCCATACATGAATTTCATGCTATTGGTCTGCACACTTACATGCTGGATTCAAGAAAGTGGATTGGCATAGGACCAAATGTAACCACGATTGGCGGTACTGTAAAAGGTAGGTCTACGCGTGTCCTCTGACCACCCCCCCCCCCCTATTATATGCCCTCGTGATGCAACTGGTTATTATCAAATAGAACCGAAACTGAAATTTAACTCACAGTAGAGTTGGTTATGTACGTGGTGATTATATGCATGTAAGCTAAACGTGATAAATGTCGCTACCTCTATTAAACCAAGGAGGTAGGATTTCTGTCTGAGCTACATTGCTCTATTAAAGTCTAACATGCGTGTCTCAGACACTTTGATGCCTAGTGTAAATGAATGAATAACGACCGTCTAGTCTGGCATTAGGTGGTGCTCTATACTGCAGCTAGACCTACCCATAAACGTACTCGTAACACACCAAGATCTGTCTAGACCAATGGACCTAACTTAGATCGACCTACATGTAGACCAGTCCTAGATCTAGGGTCTATAGATTTTGGAAGATTTAGAAGGCATCATCAGGGGGAAATCTGGCTTACAACTATTACTTTAACTTGAAGACTGAGACTCAACGTATTGAGTGTCTTGAGAATGAGATAGCTATAGGCCTACGGAACTAAGATTAAGAACAGATTCTAGTATTTGTCAAGTATTGTTTGATTATTGTTATAAAAATGTGGCGAACTCGTGAAATGCATGCTGTAAAAGCAAATCACAAAGCAGCCTGGTCAAAGTCTTGTGAATGAATAGTAATTGTGATTATGAAAAGGAAAATCCACGCTAATATGAGTGAATGAAATGCAATTAATTTAACAAATGACTGCTCGGGCAGTACTTGCGCAGTGAAAACATCTCACTCGGCTTTTTTAGCAAGCTTAAATCATATCATAGTTTTATAGCGCCGCTGACAACAAACTTGTCGTGATCATTACAGGGAGCTGACGACTCGGCAGCCCCAACATGATGAGCACATCTCCTATTCACTACGTCACTAAATTTATTCTAGAGCTAATGCGATACGGTACCTCAGTTCGGGGCGTCTTTCTCCGCAGTCCCCGTTTCCACATCGTCGCCGAAGCCAGCTTGCTCCTATGGTTGGCCCGCTGTACTCCCCGCACTGGGGTGTATGCGTGTACCGCTTACGATCTCTGCTCGCCTGCTCTCTCTGTATTCCAATATGTTCAACACACCCCTGTAAAGAAAACCGAAATCGATCGGGCAGCAAGAATTTCTGGATAGATGTTTTCCACGTTTGCAGGATTCCTTGGGAGTATGGGGAAGTCACCAAACAATCTTGATCCAACTTTCTGCAATTTCAAAATGAAGTCGGAATCCTCACTTGTTTCATGGAGGCGATTGCAACTTTTTGGGGGCGGTGGAATCTGTTTTTTCCTCGTTCCTCTCTCTTCTTATCTCCTCTTTACTCCGTTACCGCTTGTGTTGATGTATTGGGTGCAACGCTGTGCCCGCCGCTTCTACACGAATCAATACTGGTATAGGGATTCTCACGCATACACACGAATACACAAGTCTTGATAGCATGCAGTTGAGTTATGGGAGTGCATTCGCGTGCCAGTCGTGTGCCAAGAAGTGTGGCACGGGTACACGAAGGCCAATAGAGTGGGCTCAGTGGGGCCAAGCCTTTCTACACTGTATTTATTACACGTAGACAAAGCCTTTGTTTTTTACGGAGCAAGCACGGCACGGCAGGCCCCTCTAGTTGAGCGCACGCGCAGAAGGGTGGTTCATTTCGTCACTGTAAAGGGAGAGGCGAGCACTTGAAAATTTCCCCTTTTTGAAAGAGGAAACTTTATGTTCGTATGTGAGTGAGATGTCCAGAGGTGTTTAGTTTCTGTTTGCGAACAAGGAAATCGGCAACGACTCTTTTCTGATGAACAAAGTTCTCTTCTCGAAACAATTCCTGGTATTTTGGAAGCTCGTTAGTTTCTGATTATGATTATGCCAGGAAATAAAAAATAGGAATAGTTCACAAGCAAAGTTCATTGTTCAATCGTTGATTTAATAAATGAAGGTACCCTAACTCCATTGGTTGACTTGTAAATTGTTAAACTTGTACCTCATCGTGGAGGGTTTATGATTTCCCTTAAAAGAAATCAAAAGCTGGAACGGAAAGAAAGGGGAGAGAGAGAGAGAGAGAGAGAGTGGGATTTATTGTTTTGTTTTTCTTTTCTTTCTTTTTTCTAACAGGAGGGATATAGGCTACCCCCCCCCCGCTTCACAAGAAGAATAACAATCCTAAAGAAGGAGAAGAAAATAAAAATAAAAATAAGAACAGGAAGAAGAAGCAAGAAGATTATAACAAGAAGAATGAAAAGAAAAGAAAAAGAAGAATAGGAAGAAGGAGACGATGAAGAAGAAGAAGGAGACGAAGAAGAAGAAGAAGGAGAAGAAGAAGAAGAAGAAGAAGAAGAAGAAGAAGAAAGACGTAAAATGAGAATGTGATTCACGTTGTTTATCATCTACAATTGAAGAGAAAGTTGCAATGAAATTGATCGAATAGCATCGGTTGTAAAATAAATTCTCAAAAAATTATTGAGAAAGGTTGACTAACACCCAATATATTATAGGCCTACCGTAAAAGACTTGAAATGGTTATGGTTTATAAGCTTCCTTGATTTTTTGTCTTCACCTGACACAGTCTTGCTGAAAATCACAGTAAAGCAAACTCACATAGGCTAGATGTTGACTTTACAACACACACATTTGGTATCGGAGCTGGACTAAAAGTGTTACAAGATTTATCTGACGAATAACCGGCCTGGGCGCATTCCATTTATTGTACCATAGCGACTATGGTATTCACAAACTAATAAAACATGACTTGTGTAAAAAGGGATAAGAAGCTCGCCTCAAATTATTTTCACTTTTATCAAAATTCAACCTTCTCTTCATGCATGTAGTTTAATTTCCTCAATCTTTTTGATTAGATAAATTGAGAAGAAAATACAGACCTGCATAGTTTTTTGTTTTTTTAACCACCAAAATGCCAGGGGTGGCACGATCCGCCACCTCCATATCCGTGAAATGCCCGGCTCTAAAGTGTAATTCATGCAAGCTAACCATTCAGAAAGGCCTTTCACTTTCGGGTTATCTAGTATATCCTCTTGCCATTGTTGTTGTTGTTGAATCTAAATGTGTCTTTGTTTTATGATGGAAATAGAACAGACAATTCATGTCCAATCGTGTCCAACATTTACTTATGATTCACGATACCCCCCCTCTTCCCCGGTAACAAAAACCCAGTGCAATCACAAATTGGTTCTCTTACTGAACTAAACACGATTGCACAGACTTTCGAGAAAAAAATCAACACAAGGGCAATTTCAATACCCTAAATTGTACATCACATTACAATTAGGTTCGGATTACGTAATACGTTATGGTAATGTGTTAAGTTGAAAGACAAGGCTATTTGCTATTGCCTTGGGTTGATTTTTTTCCAAAATTCGTTGACATCATGTTACTTTATGGATCGCAGAAAGCTGACATGTTTCCCCCCTTCTGAGGCTGAGGCCAAGGACTGATCATGCCACTGATTTATATTCTCTTATATTGGACCTTTTGAATCTCTGACTGAGGTTCAAAAGATAATGGCATAAAATCTTTAAAAAACGCTTGACGTTAAGATAGAAAGTGTATAGGCTTCATTTCATTTTACTTATTTACTTTAAAAGGCTTTATCCTCTTTCTAAATTCATTTTGTTTGCGTCTCTGATGATTTTGTAACATACTCGCATCATTATCATCATCGTGGTTATAATCATAATAATTATGATAATAATAATTATAATAATAGTAATAATGATAATAATAATGATAATAATAATTATAATAATAATTATAATAATAATAATAATAATAATAATAATAATAATAATAATAATAATAATAATAATAATAATGATAATAATAGTAATAATGATAATAATGATAATAACAATAAACAATATCAAGTTGTTGTTGATACAATGTAAGTTGAACATTCATTTGAAACACGTTCTTCTCCAACATGCCTAATGAATTCATATGTTAAAGGTACTATGTCCCATTTGCAGGCCCAAAAAATGAAAAGGTTAAATTCCAACGGCATTTGAAAGACAATACTAATTTAGAACTTCCCTAAAAAAAAGGGGGCTTGAAAATGTCTTTAAGTGGGAAAATAACGACTATTAGTTGTCGAATCGACTTAGGAGCTATAGAGCCAGTAAGTAATAGTCTGATTTTTCAGACCATTGTACCGAATGGTCGTACGTTTTATGCTGCGCAAAGATTCAATCAGTTTAATTTTGGCCATTACAAGAAGTGGGTTATTGATGTAGACAAATGCTCATGTACCCTTTACAGCTCATTTTATGTATGTTATTACCAAAGATGAAAAAGCCAGTCAGTCACTCAATAGTGTCTGACAGTGAAGTCTAGCAAGTAAACGGGTTTCCTTGCATAATTTGAATATTAGGACACTGCTAACGTTTAAATTTCACAGGTAGGACATACATGACATATTCATAATTCCTGCAAAGTTCTACAGAATTTGATGTTGGCTGCAAAAGGGACATAGTATCTTTAAAAGCCTGGACCTACTATACTATAGAAGTTACCATCACTTCCAGAAATATCTCCACTGCGATTAAGAATCCCCGCCCGTAGGGTATACCTACCACCCCTCTAACTAACAATGGGCTCGCCTTGTCGTGTTGCTTCGTTGATTCCTCGAGTCGCGTGCGGTCGCGTGCCGTATTGTAAACCCTATTCGTGGGGGGTCCTTGAAGAGACCCTCTCCGTTTTCGCTGTACGATAGTCTCCTCGTAACGACATAAAAAGAGATTGGGTGAGGCCGAGTATAATTTAAAAAGCGGGTAGTAGAATGGGAGAATGGGAGGTCCCTTTGAGGGGTCAGGATAAAACGTCGTGCCTCCCTCAGAAGTGCTTATGGTATCCTTGCTGAGTGAATATCAGGGCAGCATTAATCCCATGTGTTGCTGGTATATAATTATACGTGGTTGAAAGTACATTTACACGACTGACCACAGCTTTTAATATGGAAGGACGATGAAAATAACCCTGTAAATAATAGTGTACTCAGTGTGTAAGGATACTAGTGATATTACACAATGCTAACCAGAAGGCTAAATACTAAATACGTCATAGAAATTATGTTTGTGTATCCTCCACAATCCTAATTCCTTGCACTGACTAGAATTACCATTTTATTCCATTTTATCTAACATGATAACGACTATAATCAATATCATGTTCAGTCTCCTCCCTTTCTTATTCTACTTTATTGCCTGGCTCTTCTTCCTTCTTTTCTTTTCCTCATCCTCCTCCTTCTTCTTCTTCTTCTACTACTTCTGCTCCACTCTCTCACTTTTCTCCTTTTCTTTTCTTCTCTTTACTTCTTCTTCATCATCACCTCCTTTTTCACATCCTCCTCCATTAACACCACTCCCTACATTTCTGTTTCATTCATTACAATTATATCACTTATAGGTGCCTTGTTGGTCAAATCCTCTTCAGTCAATCTTTCCCTCTTTCAATAAAACATCACGTCCTTAAACTTCGACAACGACACAATAATCAGCGCTATTATTTCTCCGAAAGTTGTAAAAAATCTCTATCAATTTTATCATAATATATGAGCGATCTATTACTGGACAAGCCAGATAGGAATAAAAGTGCATAAACCAACATAGTCTGTAAACATGATCAATGAAGGTCAGAGTCCACTACCTCCATTGTCAAAACAAGAAAACATATCTCATTTATCCAGTGGCGTATCAAGCCCTTGGCCTTACAAGGGGAAACAAACATTTCAAGTTACTGTGATCCATATATTTTAGCCGGTACTTGTCCCTGCTTTTGGTAAGGAGTGTCCTGGTTGCGTTACGGGGGTAGTGGTGGGGGCGGGGGGGAGCTCGTCCAAAATGACATATATGAAGAGAAAAGTATATTTTTTAAGAATATGTGTACACTTCGTAAGTTTCTTGAATTACTATGCTTACAGTTATTTCCAACTTACTTACTTCTGGTGAGCTTGCATTTCATTTTTCTTGTTAGGATATCTGCCAGGAGGGGGAATTACCCCTTCCCTGCCCCCTCAAATACGCCGGTGCATTTATCATTGTTAAAGGAATCGCCATCCTCATTATATGACTGTATGAATTTAGAGCTCTACCCAGGCCTGTACTTCTCGTTAATCCCTACCATGAATCGTGACTATTTTCAAATCCCGCTATACCCCCTTCAAATCTTGGGGATTTTCCTATGGTTTGTTGCCATGGTAACTTGTAATTCCAAGGACATGGATTATAAGAAGAGCGAAATACTACAATGGCCATAGAAAGACCTCCGGGGTGTAGCCATATTATTATCATCATTTGTTTAATTGTACACAAAATAACAATAACCGCTGACTGATGAAAACACATAACAGAAGAGTATTATATTTCGCACCTAACTTTTTAAAGAGAATTACAGGAGAAGCCGAGGTTGTTTTGACAAAACAGCAACAATTCGTCCCTCTTTGTTTTCTTCTTTATCATTAAAATGTTTGTTATTGTTTTTGCCGGTACTCTTTGTTATTGCCGTGTAAAAACCTTTGTTTTGCTTCTTTTTTTTTCTTCAATGCACATGGGACATAGCAATCGTGATAAGATTTGTAATAAGTTCGTAATAAAAAAGAAATAGTTTTTTTGTAAGTGTTTGATCCAAACGGAATTAAATCCAATTACTAAAAAATATAATTTTGAAAGAGCAGTTACAGTGAACATGTTTTGGAGAATCCGCAGACACCCCATTTTGCCAATGAATATCAGGCCTCAATAATCATTGTTCATATTTTCCATTGGCGCTATGTCAGGTAATCATGAAAACGCCATCACATTGGAATGGCTGTATTTACTTTACAGGCTAACGCAGATATGTGCATTCAAACTAGAGTTGCTATTGTGAAGTGTCTGATATACAATAGTCACTATTCTGTAAATGTAATGCGAGCTCAGCCACCTTAACCCACATCGCTCAAAATGATGCTGTTGCTGAAATTGATCGAAACAGTACTCTTTGCTTTCCTCGCGTGCTCCACTGGAATAGAGAGAGGAACAAAAGATTTCCGCCATGGACCCGGGCTCCCGCCCCAAATAAATATTTGCGCAGTTCCACTCGTACCGAATTGGTGTTATTATGAGGAGGGTGCTAAATTACCCGTATGTATTTCATGAGACGGTCAAAGGTCAACAATAACACCCTAACGTGGGGAAGGTAAATATGGGTGCAGCGTTTGCTTTGTTGATTGATTTCTATTGTTATGCAGATATATTCTCATTAGGTCTGGATTTAAGTTTTTTTAACGAATGGCAAAATTGTTTTAAAAAGAAAATAATGAACTGGACTAAGGGGCACCATCATCATCGGGTGCATTCATCTCCTTCCTCCGATAATGGACCTCCTAGGCATGCAACAGAACCAGAGGGGAAATAGGGTGGCGGGGGGAGGGGGGAGGGGGTACACCCTAAAAAAAAACAGAAATGCAATTTTAGTCATTTTATCGGCCTGTCTATCATTCTTTCTCTATAATGAACTCGTGCAGGTACATGCGATACTGCTAAATTTGTCGGCGCATTCGTTTGCACAACATCCATAATAAACTGGGGACGAGAGGGTTTAATACTCCCCCCCCCCCGACACATTCACACAGATTAAAACGGAATTGAAGAATACCGTCTGTGGAACTGACTTGGATCTCCTTTCCTCTCTTTGTTCCATCACCACCCCCTCTATCTAATTTAAATGTTCTGGATTCTCCCTCTCTACCGATTTCTTTTCACTCGCTTTATATCTCCCGCCCCCTCTCTCTCCCTCTTCCCAATATCATCTTGATGTGTTTTTACGCCCATAGATGGACGATATACAAGCTTTAAATCCGATTTAGCTCGTTCTTCGCCATCGATACGCATCACAACCCGCACCCCTTCTGGCTTGGCATGCCCCGTTCTTTGTTACCCCTACCCGCATCCCTAACCCCCTACTGGGTCATTCTATCTCCCTTTACCCCCTCCGTAAGCTGCCCGTATGGTCATGGTTTCGGAGAGATAATGGGGCCCTCACTTTTTGCATTACGGTTTCAGTGAATATGATTTGAAATTTGTGTCCATGTCGAATCATAATGTCATCACAAATGTATATTGCTAATAGTACATCATATTTTCTTTGCAATTTTAACAACAGGAGAAAAGAAACGTGAGTAATTTAATGTTCTTGTCATATCAGACTGGTGTATAGTCCTAAAGCAATACAAGGTAATGAAGTCGTAAATGTTAATCTAGTTCCGTTTGCGTAATTCCATGTGTTAATGATATTTCCTACTTTATCATATGTAATTTTCATTTCCTTTACCCTGTGTGGTTATATACATTGATAAAGTTCTCAGCATGTAATTCGCATCATGGAACAACAAGAGAGAGATATAGGGAGGGAGAGAGAGAGAGAGAGAGAGAGAGAGAGAGAGAGTTGGTCCATTTTCGAATCAACAAGGAATTAAACCCCGGACGACTTTATCTGCCATCCCAAATCTTCCTCGACATCGGTGGATACAGCGACATCCCTCGTCCATGTTTAGCCAAGATGCAATTAAAATTCACCATCAAGTCCAAGATGAAGCCATGGCTGTATTCCGGACAAAGGGGGTTCTCCCCGCACCCCTATGGTAATTATAAGGGTACCCGCTCGGACAAAGAAGAGGGGCAGTCAATTAGGAGCAGGGGTGCACTCTAGACCCCCTTTTTTTTTTACGTTCCTCCTGAGACAATGGAATCCCTTTGACATCATGGTCAGGGAGCCGGCTGATACCAAATTAATTGCATTTCACATCAATTTGCTCCACCGCTATCCCTTTGTGTCCTTTCATCTTCAAGTGAGGATGAGACAGAACAAAGCTATCCTGCATCGCAAGTACTCTCCATTGAAGGAAAAAAATAACAAAGAAAGAAAACAAAAACTAACACGACGTTGAGACACATGAGGTTTGCGTCACAAAAAGTAAAGTGGCTTCAGTTCAGGTGCCTTTGAGACATTGGTTTATTCTTACTTTTAATTTATTTCCCTTCAGTCCTTGTTTAATAGTAAACTTCCCTTTAGCAATCGATGGGAAGCTAATTTGTTTACGGTATGACAACGGAATCGAACTACTTCGATTTGCATTTAAATCTAAATCTATAGGATTATTAGTTGGATTTCATGCACTGTTAAAGGCTTACTATTGCAACCTATACTTCGTGCTTTATCATTAATTCAAGCTCCTTCTTTGTACGAAAGTATAGAAAGAAAAATTCATGGCATGCTTTGTCAAAGAGTAATAATTACGTTCACATTACATTAATCTAGGTTAATAGAGCTTCTATATACTTGTATATCTTCTCATTCTCTTCCTCCTCCCCCTCTTCTTTTTATTCTATTTTTTCTTCTCCTTCTTCTTTCTTCTTCTTCCTCTTGTTGTTATTGTTGTTTTTATCATTATTTATTATTATTATCATTATTATTATTACATTATCATCATTATGTATTCAACCATATTCAAGTTTTAATGGTTATTTTCATAATTTCGATTTCCCATATTTTCTCGTACTAACTTTCTTCCCTTCTGCAATTCATCAAAGGGACATATTTCTGTTTTGAAAAACAGAGAAGATTGTTATAATTTGATTTATAACACTTAAACACGCATAAATATTCTGTAAAAGAAGCATATAACCAAGGCCTAACTGAAGAACACGGCGTACGCATTTCATGCCAATGAATTCACCTGGAATCTACAGGCATGGCTTCTCATCGTTGGACCCCTTTCTTTAGCCCCTCTTACTCTCTGGCACCGCTATGTAAAGGGGAAGTCAATATTAAACGAATTGACCCCGCAATTTCTCTCAACCATGTGCCCCTCGTCGAGGTTGATTTGCCCCTCTTTGCGCGGATATTACGGGGGTCCTCACCTACCCCCAAGATTAGAAAGAGGCCCTTAAAGAGAAAGTTGAGTTCTGGGGAGAGGTGAACAATAATTTGTGAGCGTTTTCATTGTTATTATGCAAGTGTGGAAGAACATCAGAGAAAAAAATGTTCCCTGAGAAGCATGGCTCTTCAAATGACTTCATTTTCTAAATATGACATGTAACAGCTTACAAATGAGGACCACATTTGTATGCCACATGTTTGTGTAGTCCCATATACATCTTTCTGTGTACAGTGCTTGTTACTTTTACCAAGACCTTGCCAAATTTCTTATCATTTTGATGATTCCAGAACCTTGCAGTACACACCAATACTTATATGCTTCATGATCAACTTTTTCTGATCGATTCCACACCGTTTCTATCACAATGCAATCGCATAACCAGATCTCAATTTTATCTTTAAAGCCTATCTGCACTAGTTTGGCCAGGAGGGATTAGAACTCCCTGCATGGTCACTGACATGTGATTATCTCATCAAATCAGCTTTCAATTAACATAAGAAAAAGGGGACCATGGGGACCAACGGTCACCACTTAGGCATTGTTTGCTATATAGAGGGCGCAAGTAGCTACAAGTAGTGCAGTGGGGCTTTAAGCGATAGGGTAGTGCATTGTTTTGTTTACTCTCAGTCTACTGCCGGTCTGTTTGTTTTTCTTTTATAGGGGGAGGGAGGGGTATTAGCCCCCACCCCCAAACAAATGTTATTCAATCATTTGTCATTTGTTAATAATTATATATATTCATTATTAATTCTGCGGTCTTTAAACAGATTGGGGTCTTCACGATTAGCTCTTCTTTAAGAGAGAGACATGTATAATTTTCACAATAGTTTAGACCATACTATTAAACTACAATAGTAAAACAAAACGAACGGTTAATCAATTATGTTAAACAAGCCTGCACAAGATTGTAGTAAGGAGTTCAAAAACAGAATGCACATTGCGATCAGCAAAACACACAAAAATGTATCACAGCAACAACACAGATTTTTGTTTAAAGGAGAGCATTTTTTTGTCCTCAATCATGACAATAACGCGTGACCTATCAAAAAGACCTGAAAACGATGCCGCCAAAGCATGGCCAGATCATCGCTATGGTTATTATGCAAATAAAATGTAGCTTCTCTCATTATGAGGAATAATAACCTTCTGAAATACTCTGAAGAATGTTTCGTTCTTTCTAGAAACAAAGATTATCTAACTGTTAACCATGGAAAACTACTCTAAGACTGAAATAGCCGAATGATTTTCATTCCAGTTCAAATTGAAAATTTTATTGTGGCTTTATATATTGGTCCTTTTAAAATGAGGGGCTGAGTGATGGGAAAGATGAAAATAATTTGTGAGCTTATAATGCTTATTATTTTCTAGGTTTTCTTTATGTCACTTTGGAAATAAATATCGTAAAAGCAATGTCTCTTGAGAAGGATTGTTCTTTAAACACCCTGATATTAGAAATTAAACGAACACGGTTGAAAGTTTGGATCAAACATCAGACTGTCATGCCACATAATAAGAGTAGTCCCATAACTATTCAAATTTCTGTATGCAGCGAATGTTACTTCAGTAATACTGACTTCTTCTTATTTTGCTGATTCCTATCGATATTAATGTTTAAACTATTGTTTATATATTTTCTGAAAAAGTTTACATTATTGTTTTCTTTATTGTACAGCGCTTTGGAACGTTTCTTGACTTGAAAGCTCTTGACGACTACTACTACTACTACTACTACTACTACTACTACTACTACTACTACTACTACTACTACTACTACTACTACTACTACTACTACTACTACTACTACTACTACTACTACTACTACTACTACTACTACTACTACTACTACTACTACTACTACTGCTATTCCTGTTATTACTACTAGTAATACTAATACTTCTACCACCACTACTACTGCAACGACGACGACCACTACTACTGCTACTACTACTTCTATAATAACAATCTGGAGTTTTACAACGCGTAATGCATCAACGATGTCTCCAATCGCTGTACATAATATGTAAGCATGTAGTATCTGGCCACGTGATGCAATTTCATTCTCAAAAAGAACTGTCATCTGCCAGAGCTTAACCCCACTTGGCTACATCAAGTATAACACTTCGATGACGATGAGATGTTTAGATAGGTCACATTAGATATAAAGAAGGTATAATAACAAGACACGGTGCTTGTTTCCACCCATCCATATTGCTTAAAAATGCTGTAGGGGGGGGGGGTGGGGGTGGGTGGGACACAAATCCGGACCTGATTGAGTCACCATTGAACATCTGTATACACTGCTTTCACACCATGCTATTGGCATGACACAAGCCCAAGCCATTGGAACAAGGGATATTTCTACCAGAGGGCACTTACATGGCCGATAGTCGGATAGCGATACAGGTGCCAATTCTCTCATAGCTTTAGACATGGACTCTTCTAAACTGAGTAGACATGCTTTAGGGGCAGTGCCATGATTGGTTAGAAGAGTTTGGCCGACCCGGTTCGAGTTGAGCACAAAATGGCAGGCAAACTCTGCTTTGTTAGGCAAGCACACAACACAAAAATAGACGCCGTGTTTAATAGCGGTTGTGACGAACTGAAACCGAGGTTGCCAAACTCGGTGTAGAGATGGCTCTGCTTTGGGAAGGGGACGAGCGCCCTCCACCATCACCATCATGTGCCATCCACTGATTTCTTGTGGTGCAATCATGCCCTTTGCGATTCTCCTTTGGCTTTTCCCACGGGTATTGTATGGACCTCTGCTCTGTTAGGGGTTCCACCCTTGGGACAGGGGAGGGAGAAGGGCCCTCCCGCTGTTCGAAGAGTACGAGTTGCCTTTTTATAATATTTTTCGGGGGAGCCTTAGAGTTAGCCTTGGGCGACATGAGGCATATATCACGCGCGTGATTCATTAGAGTAGGAAAAATAACGCCTATCATATCATGATAATAATAAGAAGTAGATTCTTATATAGCGCATAATACTAAGCAAGGTCTCTATATGCGCTTAACATAGTACGGTAGAATTTTAAGAGATAATTACAATTTCAAATATTTAATGAGCATCATTACTTACTGACTGAGAAACGTTTATAGCCGTTAGAGAAAGAAAGAGAGTCTCAAGTTTTGGTAATAAATGTAATTCGTAGGAGAAAAAATCAAACATAAAAGATAGAAGTTGAATACTGGTCATGAAACTACCTTGTGAAAGAAATTTTTAGAAAGAAGTTTGGAGAGGTTGATTATGTACTTCATAAAATCAAGTATTAACGGTAAGTAACAACATTTACAGATTTACATTCCTGAAGTTAGATTACAAGCATGGTATAATACAAGCAGAGTAATGCATGGAGAAAATGACTTATCCATCCGCTCACTCGGTCAACAAACGTGAATTGCTCATTTTGTCCCAGAAAATGAGTCGGTATAGGTCTACGATACCACTTCTGACCAGAATCTCGAAGAAAATGACCGTCAAGATCAAGCATTGCCTACACATAAGGCATAAGCCCAAGGCATCAACGGGATTGTTTGGAATAATTATTTTTAAAGAGTATGTCACATTGATTTCAAAGGATTCAACTCCAATCAATCCATATTAAAAAGCACACCCTTAATCCTTTCTTGCGTATCACACCATAACTCCTCGCTCTCTCTCGCTCATGCATGTGTTCCACTGAGAAGGCATGGCAGAGGAGTGGTGTGCCGAGATTCGGCCCCAAAACCGCAAGTGACACACCGGTTACACGTCACCATGGCAACCTAACAGTGCAAGCTAGTGTTGTCATGGTAACGTGAAGAGGATCTCTCCAGCATCACCCGCGGAGGCAACCTGCTGGCCCTTTTGTTTCGCGAGAGGTAAATGGTGGAGGTTTGAGCATATCTTCGACCTTTTTCGTTCTCTCTCTTCCCATCAAGCATTCTTCATTTCTTTTATAAGCATTGACGACACTGAACCATATATAAACGTCACGTTTCTAAGGTTTCATATGATATAAAGGTTTTCAAAAGACGAAATACATAAACAAGGAATTATATAGCTTTGATGGGTGGGTGCATGAATGTAAACGTGACGCCGAAAAAAAATCCGTTTCGTTTAAAATGATTAGGCTGCAAATGTTATTTTATCCAAGTACTGATGTTTCATATCAACTACGCCTCCTCCTTGAGGAGTGCCATCTATCTTAATTTGTTAATGAATTGATTTTTTCCTCTCCCTTCCTATTTAATCTTTCCATCATCCCATCTCACATCTCCACCCCTTCTCTTTGTCACCCTCTCTCTCTCCTCTCAGTCGCTCCTCTCTCTCTCTCTCCTTTCTCCTCCAGTCTCTTTCAGTTTCTCCATCTTTCTATCTCTCCCTCGCTCGTTTCCTTTTATTTTGATATTGTCAGACTCAGCACGAACTTGCTAAAACAGCCAAATAGTTTGTTCTATTTCAAGTAGAAATGGAGTCTACACGTACCTTCATCAAATTTGAAGGAAACATATACTTTGTTATTTGGAAAAACTGTTTAGTATTTTCTTAACTACAGTAACTTCATATCAAATATTATTTGTTTCCTTTTTCGAGCCAAGACAATTCGTCACCTTTAGAAATGTGTGATCATTATAATGACATATTACGTAACCTGAACATTATATATGTGAACGTACAAATAGGCTATTGAAATTGACCTTGAGTCAATTTACCGGAAGTCTTTTTTATTTTCCGTTCTTGACCCTTTCACCGTCACCCTCTCAATGAAGATATGGGGCGGTAATAATACGAGAATCATTTTTTATATTATGATTTTACTGGATGGTTTTCATTGCCAATACAAATGTTAATATGCAACAGTTCGTTTCTTCGTTCGCAGATGTCTAAGCACCCACTCAGTATTCTCATGTATGCTCATTAATCAGTATGGAACGCTACGAGTATAACATTTAGCATGTTTGTTATGACAATTAATACGGTTCAACCTCTTTTTCTTTTTCAGAATGATAAACCTAGGCCCTGTTTCGTAAAACTTTTTATCAATAACAAGTTACAATAACCTGTTATAAGCTGTTCAAATCGTGGCATCTGATTGGTTGAGAGCTAATTTGTCATAGAATTTTAGCGTTTGTTATTGATAACAAGTTTTATGAAACAGGGCCCTGGTCCTTTTCTCACTAACCCTTGATCTAGAAACATTTGAAGCCATAAAAAAGAGACAGGACTATGTAGATCGCTAATCAGAGGCGTAGTGAGTGCCAAGGTATTGAGGGGGCACTGATGTCTGGGTGTGGGGGGGGGGCACCTGTCAAACTCGCTGACTGAAAGAAGTGTGTAGATATGATTATGATACAACAATTTCATTGAGCATTGTTGAGTGAGGGAGGGGTGGGAGGCTGTCATATTATGGTTTTCTGTTCACGTTGCCTTCCTTCTCTTTTTCTTTCCGTGTCCCCCCTCTCTTCTCTCTCTCTCTCTCCCTCTCAGTCTCCCTCTCTTTCATTAATTTTGTTGTACTCAATGGGGAAAGGGTGGGGCACCACCACCACCACTACCTCTGCATCATCATCGTAATCATCATCATCATCATCATTATCATCATCATCATCGTCATCATCATCATGATCGTCATCATCGTCATCATCATAATCCTCCTCATCAGCATAGTCATCGTCATCATCATCGTCATCATCATTGTCATTATTGTCATCATCAACAACATGATCAACATATTCAACAAGACCATCATCATCACCACCACCACCCTCTTCCTCATTGTCCTCATCGCCATCGTTCTCTGCAAGTCATGCACAATCATTATTAAAGTCATTAACACAATGCCATATCTTGAAATAGATGAAGAGTGAAGATGGTGTGAATACAACCCCCTGCATCCACGCACCTTGCTTTTTTGGAATCATGTTTTGTCTCTTTGGATTAGGAGAAGGGCTTCTTCCCTTCAAAATGAGGTCCATCCAAAAGGTGATTAACAAAGCTTAGCCACAAGGCAGACATGCTCCCTATACAGCTTCATGTGATTTCTTTCATGAGTGGGCGTTAGTATTCGTTGTTATCATCATTCAAGTCTATTTCATAAATGTATCCCCTTAGCTAAAGGAAGAAAAGAAAAGAAACAGAAAGAAAGAAATGAAAATATAGAAAATCAACTTAACAGTGGTTTGAAGTTATTGGATTTTGTAAACGACGAATGGTTGCTTCCCTTTTGAAGATCTGCTTCCACTACTATACACCTATTGCTATTATTCTACTGCTGCTGCTGCTGCTACTACTACTACTACTACTACTACTACTACTACTACTACTATACTACTGCTAATACTTCTACTACTACTGCTGCTGCTGCTACAAATACTTCTAGTACTTCTAGTATTGGTATTTATGATAATAATCATATTTCATATATATATTCTCTATTTTTCCTCGCTTAATTGAACTCTCGGCCTTTATCAAATCAAAACAATTACCTCTTCTGTTTGATATTTCACATTCTAAGACACATCTTTATCCATCCACCCTATTTTCTCCTTCTAATAACTCGGCTTATAGGCATCTCCCTAAAAAGAAAACCCAGAGTGAAATGGCATCACACTGGATATTGTCTCCCCCGTGTAGGGGAACATCTTCTTCTTCTTCTTGTCCGCTAATTACTGGTCGCCTAATTGCACGCACAGGGGAATGGCCTCCCGTACGTGGGCATGTATGGATTCAACAAAGAGCCGAAGAAGTATTTCAGGGGTACACGATTTTCTTCTCCGTCTGTTCAGAGCCAGAAGGACGTTAACTCAGTGTTGAAGTCTATGAGTTAATGCCCTTCTTGATCTCTTACACACTCCAGTGGCGGATCCAGGATTCTGCAACCGGGGGAGGAGGGGGGAGGGGCATAAGTTCGAAAATTCTTTGACAAGCAAAAGGAAAAAAGAATAAGAAGGAGGAGGAGGAGGAGAAGAAGAAAAAGAAGAAGAAGAAGAAGAAAGAAGAAGAAGAAGAAGAAGAAGAAGAAGAAGAAGAAGAAGAAGAAGAAGAAGAAGAAGAAGAAGAAGAAGAAGAAGAAGAAGAAGAAGAAGAAGAAGAAGAAGAAGAAGCAGAAGAAGAAGAAGAAGAAGAAGAAGAAGAAGAAGAAGAAGAAGAAGAAGAAAAAGACAAGTTTATCAGCCTCCTGTACGCTCTTCTTTTCTTTCTCTTTCCTTTTTCCACCCCTATTTTCTTTTCGCGTTTTTTTTTTGTTAGGGGACGCGCCCCAGGAGCTCCCCTTGCTCCACCATTGCACTCACTGTCTTTCTGTCATCGATAATTATTGTTTGCCGCTATACTTGGACAAGACGTTTGATCCAAGGTGGAGGAAAGTTGAGCAAAATAACTTTGATATACTTGATCAGTGTAAATAATGCCCAAATAAGGTGGGAAAAGAAAAGAAAAAAGGGTGAAATGCATCAGGGAAATCCAAATAATATAAGAAAAAAAGCAATGTGAAAAAAAGGAAAAGAAATTATATAAAGTAGAAGAATGTACATTCGGAGACATGAGATACTGTCTTTGATATGGAATTAGAAGATAATATTATAAGTACATGTAGAAAAACAAAATACAAATTAGTGAGGAAAAAGATTAAGAAGTATAAAAAGATAATAAAATTCAAATATTCTACAGTTGTATATAATTCATATCATAATGATATGAATTATATACAACTGTAGAATATTTGAATTTCCTCTATAATGATTATAGAGGATATATATATGGAGATAAAATGCATCAGGAAAATACAAATTATTTAAGAAAAAAGAGCGTTTGGGTTTGAAGCCCAGTCCCGGGGATTAAACCCCAAATCTTTAAATATCAAATATTTAACACACACTCGACTAAGACACCTTTGAGAGGACAAGGCCAAGACAAAACCAACAGCCAAGAAAGAAAGAAAGAAAATACAAATACAACCCAAGAAAATGCTTCCCAATCAAAGCGAACCCTATAATTTTCAATCGATGTGGTTATTTGCAGAGCGTGACGAAGAGTGAACTGTGTCCGTTTGAACGCAAGATGGCAGCATTTCTAAAACCGCAAGCATGGACGAATAGACAGCAATCTACAGGCGAGTGCTTGATCTATTATCGATGGGAAGTACAAAGCAGCGGTCTATCTAGACCGTTTAGCTGGAGCTACCGACCGCCCCTCCCCCTGCTATTTACAGATCCTCAAACAATATTTGAAAGAGATTACTCGTTAATGAATTCATTAATTCATCTATCCGTCCATCTACCCATACGATTTATTCATTCATGCATTCATTTATTCGTTCAGGCTTTTCCCCATCTATGCATTCATCAATTTCATTCATATTTTCCATTAAATCATTGATATGTTAATTAATTAATTTATTCATTCTAGCTCCTCCAATATTTATGAATCCATTTCACGCTTCTTTCATTCAATGCATTCATGTTCTCATTCAGTAATCAATTACTAAATTAATGCGCTGATTCATTCATTCAATCAATCATTCATTCATCAATTAATTCATTACATGCTTCGTCCAGCCATTCTTTCAGCTATTATCTCATCCAATCATCCATCAATAAATTCATCAAATTATTCATCAAATACTTCGTTCATCCATTCATTCATGTATTCACTCATGTATTCATTCATTTATCAATTTCTTCATTCATTCATTCATTTATCAATTGCTTCAGTCATTCATTCATTTATCAATTTCTTCATCTATCATTCATTAAATGGTTCATTCGTTCATTCTTTCATCCACCCACTCACCACTGTACTCACCTCGATATTTTCCGGTCTGGTTATGCGCATGTTCCGTAGATGATTAAGATACGTCGTTGTGATTGGTAGATTGTAATCAATATCCTTGACTGCGTCACTGCACGCCTGTCGCCCATTGGTCGAATCTTTGGTTTTGCGCACGACCCCATTACTTTTGGTCGTGTCAAAGGTTAGATGCATGCGTTTTTGGCACTCACTGCAGCTCATGAGGAATCGTGTGACGGCTTCTCGTGGAAGGAATGCATAGCTTTCTGCAACCTGCAATGTCAAAGGTCATTAGAATTCAGTAACCTTGTAACATGTATTTCAGAATAAGCATCAGTCCTAAAAAAGACTGAAACACGTATTTCTTTTTCAAGACTGAAACAAGTATTTCTCATCAACTTCACATCTAAGTTTATTTTGATACAGTACATACATTTCTATATAACGCTTTTAGCGATTTCAAACAGAGCTGAATGAGAAAAAAATGGTACCTAAAGCCCCAGTCCCATATAAAGCCGGACCAGCACGGACGAGCACGGACCACTCCGGACCATCCCGGACCATGGTCTGGGGTGATCCGGGATGGTCCGGGATGTTTTGTTAAAAAAATCGCAACCGCCGACCATCTCCCCGGACCCAACACGGTACCACTACGGACCGCCCCGGACCGTCCGGGCATAGCCCCGGCAGCAGTTAAGATCATTCCAGACCCAGCACGGAGCCGCCACGGACCGTCCCGGACCACCCCGGTGCCAACACGGTGCCAACACGGATGACACCGGACCATCCCGGTGCCAACACGGATCATCCCGGAACGCCACCGTGCTGGGTCCGGGATCATCCGTAGGGGCGCCGGGGTGATCCGGGGTCAATAACTCACTCCCGGACTGCCACGGATCAACACGGACCGCCCCGGCGCCACTACGGATGACCCCGGACCCAGCACGGTGGCTACACGGATCACCCCGGATCAAACTATTGTCCCGGACCGTCCCGGACCACCCCGGCAGTTTTTGACCGTCAAAAACATCCGGGGTCGACTCCCGGACCGCCCAGGACCATCCAGGACCATCCAGGACCATCCAGGACCACCCCGGTGCCAACACGGTGTCAACACGGACCGAATCCCGGATCACCCCGGATGGGGTCCGGGATGGTCCGGGACGGTCCGGGACGTATATGGGACTGTAGCTTTAGGAAAAAGTAAAGTCGTGGATTTTTTTTTTTTTTTTTTTTTGTCGAAAGAAATCTAATGGGAGTTCCTACAGAATATATCAAAATATATATTTTTTTGGTCCGCGGCTGAATCATGAAGGATTCGCGGTCATAAATTACGGCGCGTGACACTTGTTCTGACACCGCGGACCAAAATAAACACATTTTTCGGGGCAATATTGCAAGGAAAATCGGCTCTAACATAATAACATAAAACCAAATCTGGTATTAACTTAAAGCTTAGACATCAGAAAAAATGTTAGTAATAAAATTAAAGTGGAAATCCCTGGAAATCTAAAAATTTCCTCTGGATTTATAAAAAAAAAAACATGGATAATTAGTCCATTTTTCAGTGAATTACCCTATAATATATTATGAAGATTGTGTTTCTATCATTTTTTAATCCATTAATGCAGTGGAATGAACTATCAGGAATATGTGAGAGCAATTTCATATCAATAGCTTAATAACGCTATGTTAAATTGAAAGAACTGAACTGTGAATATGTAAGATTATGCTGTTTTGAAGGAGTAAATTTATACCCTTATTGTGCATACCGGAATTGAATATTTTACTGAGGTATTCTTCAATGTTTTATCTTTCAACTGGGCGACAACTGGGCGAGAAAAAAAAAGAAGAAAAAAAATCACCAAAAATGAGTTTGGGCGCACTTGGGTTCCTCCCTGGCCCACTGTGCGGCGGCGAGGGTGGGGCCCAATTCGTGAGAAAATATTTAGCGGCGAATCAGCCGGCGAATAAGCGGGGGAAGGGGGGGGGGGTAATGAGGGCGGGGCCCGTTTTTGTTATTTTTTTAAAGGTAAAATTGTGGTTACCATCTTTGTTTTTTACTTCTTTTTGTTTGCCAGGGGGGGGCCCGTGCCCCCTGACCCCCACCCTGGCTCCGCCACTGCGAGAATGTATCGAGAAAAATATAAGTGTCTTACGGCTCGGTAGGTCCTCTTCTGGCCTGCATGCTTGCCGTTCTTGCTGTCGGTGCCGACGTGTACACTGTGGATGATGGTGTAGAAGTCCTCCACCACGGCTACACGCTTATAACCACGGTCTACTATCGTCCCGTCAGAATCCTGGATGTGAGATAGAGAGAGAGAGAGAGAGAGAGAGAGAGAATGATGATTATTATGAATATAAATAATGTACAGCTTTAAACAAAATCAGAATCGAGGTGATATTTGAGTGGTATTCCAAGAGAAACAGTTTGAGGTGGAAAGTAGTATTTGTCTGAGGTACGATTGTATAGCAGGCAAATGTTGTTTGTATCGTTAATGAATGCATACTTATGTTGGGTCTGGGGCTGTTGTCCCGGTGGAAGGTAATTTGCATAGGCAGCTCGTACAGCTCTTCAGGTGTGTGAAATAGGGCCGCCACGGAGCTTCAACAAGACAACTTTTTATTTACAATGAAAGTGCTATGTGTTGTGTAATACGACATTGGTTATAAGGTTTTCCAGAGTTTTTATTCTCGTTGAGTTTTTCCTCTGGTTTTTAACCCTGGGCCATGTGCGGCCAGTTTCCTGAACGAAACGAAACGGCCGGCTCCCAGTAGTCGTTGTCAAGCTATCCCAAAAAGATTGAAGTGTATTATTGTGTTTTTTGTATTGGGATTCAAAAAGGATGACAGATGGGATAAGATGTGAAGTTATACAACAGGCCCTTTATTCACGCAACTATTGGTCACGGAGATGCGAATAGCAATTGCACGCTTGTTTACAATGGCTTCAGAGATATCGGCAGCACAATACATGAAGTGTTATTCCGCCCTCTAAAGACGAAAAGCGAGTCATGTTCCGATGGGCGTCATAATAATAGTCCACGTTCCCTTTCACGTTACAAATATAGGTTATGTCTGGCCATTGGCGTAGTTATGTTTGGGTTAATAGAGGCCCGGCCCCCTGACGAATGAAATATAGTAATAAGATGAAAAAGAGTATACAATAGAACAACAACAAAAAAAACCAAGGGAAAATGTACGAAAACAAAATATAACCCTGATACGTTTCCAGCTCCCTTGCTTTCATTCCAAGAGTATGACCCGGTGCCCCCCCCCCCACATCAATCCCATTATCGACGGTACGACACTCAATTTATATCTATTCGTCTGATTACAGTACCTGTAGATAACTTAAATGGAGTATAATGTACGGTAAATAGCAAAGTGTTTCGAGGGAAGTGGAGATACGACAGGCAATATAAATTTTGATTTGATTTGATTTGATTTGAATTCTGCATTCTTCCAAATACATGTACAATAACTGAATAGCAAAGAACATGTAAACGTAAGGTAGAATACAAATATGCAAACAATAATAAATTTATATCAAAATGTGACTTACATAATATATACATATAATAACGAACTTAATACTTATATAATATAGTATCATGAATTTAAAGTATTATCCTAACTATCTGTGGAAAATTGCGGGAGACGTCCATCATAAGCGAAGTTTGATTAGGATGGCGGCATCTAAAGAAAATCTTAAGGTGACATTTAAATTTCAAAATGTGTTCATACGATCTTTGTGTATAAGACAATGTACAACGTGAGAAGCCTAAATAAAGAGCATGGCTTGAACAATATTAGGCTCCACCACCTATTGGATACATCACTGTTGAATGCATCACTCGTTGGGGTTGGGGGTAGTATGTGGATGACGCATTCTTTATTCACATTTCTGACAGGATATACTTTTACAGCTTAAGTCGGCAAATTGAGACAAAAAGAAGATGACCCGTTTCTTGCTTTCTTGAAAAATAACTTTGAAACTTTTCAAACACCATTTCAAAGACTTTCAAAAATCAACTCAAGGACAATTTCAATGCCACATTTGTACTGCCTATGGAATTCACGTTCGGGTGACGTCATAATGATGTAACTGCAGTGTTCGTGCATTTCAAAAGGTGATGCGCAGGGCTATTGAAATTGTCTTAAGTTGATTTTTATGACTGTCAGTAACTCTGACAATCGTGTTATTAATAAAATAATATAAAAATAATCATTGACAGTCTATTTCGCAATTTAGAAATATCACAGATTTGTTTCTTATTCGGTAATTAAACAAAAAACTGTCGGCAGGTCTGGCAGCCCATCTTGTCTTTATCTCGCCAGATAGAGGCGTGTCCAAAGATTTTATAATTATGGGATGAGTGCAAATTACGGAAAAGTTTCCAAATTAAGGGGCAATTTGTTGTTATTGTGTAATCAATGTGTGTTAATGAGGTGTGATGGCTCAGTGATAGAGCAGTGGTCTTGTAACCGAGAGCTCCCGGGTTCGAAACCAAATGCGTGTGCTCCTGCTCTTTAGCAAGGCATTAATCCTCGTTACCAAGTCCCTCGGAGAGGACTTAAAGCCGAAGGTCCCCTAGTTGCTTATTTACAAGCATGCACATTCTTTCTTACCTATCACCAATCATCAAACATTTAATCGGGATTCAAAGGGGAGCGGGAGAGATCCTGGCCGGTTGTGCCATCTAGATCCGCCGCTGTCTTCAGAAACTTTTCCATTTTATACAGTTCTTCATTTCTTTTCGTGGCGTGGGACTGTCAAGGCTACCATTAAAACATTCTTCCGCCCTTCCCGAAAAAAAATCCACTAGCAGCTAGGGGCGCGGCTATCGATTTGTCGTCACAATGTTTAAAATGTTATCCTCTCTCTCTCTCTCTCTCTCTCTCTCTCTCTCTCGTTCTCTCTGCATCCGCAAGCAAAAGGCACCCAAAGGCAGAGACACTGTCATATTTTCAACATGGTAACAATATTTTCTGTTTCGTCCCTGTTTCTTTCTATGAACATGTGAGCAAGACAGCGTAATAAATTGATTGAATATATCAAATCATTACGGACAGCGATGCGAACTCCCCTCGCCTTAGGAATGGCCGAGGGAAAGTAATACACCTGAAAATCGTGCGTTTTCTTTTCTTTTCCCTGTCTCTTGTTTAGCTTTGGTATCAGGCCATCTTTTGGTTCGATGTTCTGCTTCTACAGTCTAAGGACGAATCAGAAAATTAATTTCTTTAATCTGTATTCTGATCAGTGCGCGCGGCAGAAAAGGTATGGTGGAATTAGAAGAGAGAGAGAGAGAGAGAGAGAGAGAGAGAGAGAGAGAGAGAGAGAGAGAGAGAGAGAGAGAGGGAGAAAGAGAGATAGGGAGAGAGGAAGGGAGGGAGAGAGAGAGAGGGGGGGGAAGAAAGAGAGATAGGGAGAGAGGGAGGGAGGGAGGGAGAGAGAGAGAGAGAGAAAGAAAGATAGGTGAAAGAGAGATAGGGAGAGAGAGAGAGAGAGAGAGAGAGAGAGAGAGAGAGAATAACAATGAGAAACCCTTTCTATCTCTTCCTCCATTGCATGTAAGGAGACGGGATACTTACTATATGCAGGATGAGGTGAATAAAGAAGGATGGCACAGGAAGAGAGAGAGAGAGAGAGAGAGAGAGTAAGAAACTCTTTCTATCTCTCACTCTATCGCGTGTGAGTAGACGGGATACTTCATGCAGGATGAGGTGAATAAGAGAGAGAGAAAGAGGTGATGATTCGTTGTCATAGGAACAGCAATAGCTATCCTCCACGCTGTAACGTCGTTGTGAAAAGGGAGGAGAGCGCCATAGAGAGAGAGAGAGAGAGAGAGAGAGAGAGAGAATGAGAGGAATAAAAGAGAGAGAGAGTGAGTGTGATGCAGAGCGATTTGAATAGAGGCGGCATCGCACCGACCCGGGCGTTTTCATGCTAAGCGAGGCTTGAAAAATACAGCAAATAGGGTTAAAGAAGGAGAAGAAGACATTTGAGCGTTGATTGGGTCTCTCTCTTCCCTGCCTTGAAGTGGCTACACAATTAAGAAGCCAAGATGGGATGCGGGGGAAAAATAACATATTTTCTGATATTGTTAGCGAGATGAGTATTATAGCTTTCTTCTTTTTGCTTCTCTTTTTGGCGGTGGTAGGAGAGGGAGAGGAATTAAAATAGAGAACGGTTGAAGAGGCAGTAGCGGGAGAATGAATATATAGAGAAAATTGACCTGGTTCTGAACAAGGGCGAAAGAGGGTGTGTTTTTTTCCTCCGTCTTTTATTTTTTCTTCTATTTCCTGTATGCCTCTCAAAATTGATAGGAATGGATGATATAGCTGTTAGAAATTATTGTATTTTATATTTTTTCTATAGTCACAGAATATGAATAGAAACGTGGGTTTGGAGTAGGAACGGGATGTGTTGTATTAAGAAATATTCCAGAGGGAATGCAAAGAGGGTGAGAAATTAGGATGAACAATGAAAGAGAGACGGAAAGGAGAACCTCTTAAATACTGATGAACTGAAAAGGAATGAACTTTATTGACAAAAAAGAGTAAAATATGAAAGGAATTTAAGGAGAGAGTGACAGAGAGAGAGAGAGAGAGAGGGAGAGAGGTGGGTTGGAGACAGAGATATATAGATAGATAGATAGAGCGAGTGAGAGAGAGAGAGAGAGAGAGAGAGAGAGAGAGAGAGAGAGAGAGAGAGAGAGAGAGAGAATACGAGATGAGTGGAAAGATATTAAAAAAATTACGCTTTTGAAAAACACCGATCCTGCTCATAATGGGTACATTTCAGGCTTAAGTCACGTTTTTTCTCTCTCTCTCTATCCCCATCTCAACTCCCTTCTCGTCGGGTCTCTGTTCGGGTCGGCCTGCCGTTAAACCGATCTCATTGGCAATTTCTAACGCTCTCACTCTCTCTCTCTCTCTCTCTCTTTCTTTCTCATCGTAAGTATATGCTCTTCTCTTTTTCATTTTCCCCCTCAAAGATCAAGGCTTCTATTAATGAACCCCTTGCCATTTGGTTTTATAAAAAGTCGTGCTTGAGTACAAGCATTAGAGCTCTTCGCGTCAACCCTTTTCAACAAATTGGTTTTTCGGGTTCTTACGAATTTCTCTTCTGTATCATTTCGCCTCTGTGATGGTAACAATAACGCGTTGGCAGGATTATAAGATATTAGAGAAAAGAAAAAGCGATGGAATGCATCGCAAGGGTCTGGTTAATTTTCGTTGGCGGTGCTTTAAATGGATATGGGCTTCATTAGGAATTTCAGAAGGAACTTTTTCAAGATGATGCATATATATATATATATATTTTATATATATTCATGATATGCTGACCAACTTTCAATTGAAATAATCATCGGGGAAAGAAATTGTTTTTGGTTTTTAGGAAAGAAGAAAATGACGATGATAGGGTAGATAATGGTTGAATTAAAGTAATTTGAGAACGACTTGGTAAGAAAAATGTATTGACAACAAACTGGTAATGTGTATGGTCATAAAATGTTTGTTGGACGCTAAAATGTCAAATATAATTTTAAAAAAAAGTTCTATTATTGTGACTTATTTTGAAATAAAGGTATATGCGTGTATACGTGTATATAAATGAAATGAAATTTGACGTGATGTGTAATACAATTACTCCATACAGAGAAGAGCATTAAAGACTTATTAAACAAACAAAAACTATAACATCTATATCATAAATAATACTGTATTATACTATTTGACATGTTTAAATTACTCTGTAACTTTCTGATTCTTTAATTTCTCACAAATATTTTAATGAAACAATATCGACTACTGAAACAGAAGGAATAACCTACGGCAGCCTTTATGTATAAGGATTACTTCAATACACATATTTGTTTCAAATACATTATCCTCAAGACATATTTACATTCTCTCTCGATCCATCCTAGGTTTAGCGTGGGTTTTAATGCATTAAATTCTTATCGACTCAGCAATTAAAATAATAATTTTCATGACATATGAACTGTATTCACACCACGAAGGATAACATTTTATATCATAAAGGCTTTCTTGCAACCAAGATTATGCTTTGTTGGAAGATAATTATGATTTTTTTATTTTATTAATGCATCATTATTTCAAAGAATTATAACAGAGAGAGAGAGAGAGAGAGAAAGGAGCAAAAGGGATATAAAATAACACCACCAGTTTGAGATATGTTATAATAACATGCTGATTAATAATCCATACATGTACTAAAACAGCAACTTATCCCGATAAAAATAAACTTATCAATTTCACAGGGTGTTATCTTTCATCTTTACCAGAACCCAGCCGTCTCTTTAATCCAGATGAATTTCCTAAAGTTATATTTACATAATATTGTCGATCAGAAACGATAACAAATAGTACCGCTCTCGAGTGTCGTCACACGTCCCAGAAAAGAAAGATACATATCGTTCCTGAATTACGTTTGCATTTTAAAGCAGCCCATTCCCCCCCCCCTTACATAGAGTAGATCCTAATATTGAGAACCGTATATAAGAGGGACAGAGAACTGATACCAGTCTAATAGTAGTGATTATAATGGATAAATATGAAAATGATTTTAAAAACAACAAAAAACATATCAATGAGAGAGAACAACCGCTCGGTGCAGAATCATTCTATTATACTGCTGTATGTATCTGTATGCCATACCAATTAAACAACATTAAAATGAAGAGGTATAGGTTCTTTCTACCGTTGTCTATAGTATACTAATTAAATGGTCCCTCCTGATGTTGATCTAAATCATTTCCCCCCTTTCTTCGGATGTCATGTGTCTCCTTGGTATCTTCCTTCATTCTCTTTCCCTCTTTTTTCTTTCTTTCTCCTCTTCTCTCTCTTTCTCTAAACCCCCTTTCCCTTTCCCCCCAATACGCCACAATCCTCTTTCTTTTGCCATCTCCACCACTTATTCATTCTAAATATTAAAACAGAGAAAGCTGAGAGTAAGATCAGAGGGAGCGGAATGAGGATAGGGGTTGGGGGATTTGGGAATGCCAAGTCAGGACACCCATTCAAGCCTAGAAATTAGAAGAAAAAATAATGATAAATGACGGAGAGAAAAACCTCGGCACATTGAGCTGAACTCTGGTAAATTAGCCGTAGAAGATATGCATCTACGGATCATAGCTCGGTCATAAACGCGACACAATAATTCCGCTTCGGGACATGAAGGAATCACGGGCAAGAAAATTATACGCCCTTATCACCAGATCATCAGGGCCGTACGGAGGGCAAAAAAGAGAAGAAGAGGAGGGAGAGTTACCGAGGAACAAAAAGGCTAAACCTACGTACCTACTGCCATTGGCCGCCATGTTCCTTCTGTTAAAAAATGAACCCAAAAGTCATGGTATTACCAGTAGGTCCATGGTATTACGCCCCCCCCCCCCAGTCGCATCGACGAGACCGACAACAGACCCTACACAATAATGCATTACCCCGTTATGTCCATGAATCGGTCGGTTTGAAGTTGTATGACTGACGTGTCATTCATGGATGACTGTCCGCACCATGCAACCCATCTCCCCAAACCCTAATATTACCTTTCTTTATATATCTGTAATTAAAAGACTTCACAGTATACATCAAATAGGCCATTTTCGTAATGTAATCAATTTTAATGCACAAATTTTTGCTAAGTGCCTCGTTACAAATTATTGTATACACGTGTTACGAATGATAGTACACTGTATTTCAATAGTCAAAATGCGAATTTCATAGGTTACGTGTTGTTAGGTAGAACAAGCCATAATGTTTGTCCTACCTAGCAACAATTTATAATCGCATGTCTAGTACTCGACTTTATCTTTAAGTTGCAATTGCATGAGCAGTGCAAAGAATTCATCCTGTATCGAGCATCTACGTGACAGAGAACGGCGGTTTCCTCCCGAAATACTACCACTTCACACGTCTAAGTGACACATGACGAGATGGGGGACAACCAACTTGAACGGATGAATGGTTGAAGTGTGTGTTTTGAAATGCATCCTGTAGATTTGTTTTAGTTTTATGCAGAGGATAGGGTACTCTAGCTGTAGGGGCGTATAGCATGGGTCCAGCCATGGCAATGGAGGAAATTGAAGAGAATAAGGCAATGGTAACATGAACAAAGTGCGGCTATGGAAGGGGTCGTATCAAGTTTTTTCTCTCTCTAGTTCTCTCCTCTTCCCCATCCTCCCTCTCCAATCAATATATGCGGCGTTTATCATGGGTGCAGGCGTATCCCTCACGCTGCCGGTTCCTCTCTCCAGCCCATCTCTCCTACACGTATTCGTCCCTTTATATTCCCATTATTTCTTTCGCATTCGTATACTAACCATTCCTATCATACCTATGATCCTTCATGTACTACATTGCAATAATAATTTCCTTTGGAATAAGCTACGAACCACATTTAGAAAAGGTAAAATATATCTTCAACACTCTGAAATCAACATACAAAAATTAAAAAAGGAATCCAAATTATTTTGTTGTTTTCTCATCTCTTCTTTATCCTTTTTACCAATATTACTTTGTTACATTTAAATTTTATTTGATATTGTTAAAAAAACATCTCACGTATATTCTATCTCTGTTAGTGATTTTCGCGATGCCAGCACAGCACTGCAATCAGATTTATATCACCGACTTTGCAACGTTTCAAATATGTTTTTGTCTATGTTCTATTTTGTTTTTTTTCATATTTCCTCCCGACCCGAACCGCCTGGCATCCCCTGATCATACTGGTATACAAGTGAACTGGTGAAGATGCAGGGTGGTGGTGGCGCCCGTTAATTGCACCATGGTAATTAATAATGAAGAAATCCGTGACTGATTGGGGCTCGGTGCAGCCCCTCCTGACACGAACCCGTGTACAAAACCGACGATGATCCCGCCTCATTGTCCCATCAAAAATAATTACCACCTCCTCCCAAAGAAGGAGAGGGAGAGGGAGAGAAAGAGAGAGAGAGGGGGAGAGGAGGGATAATATGGAGAGACATGGAGATGACAGAGACAGGAGCGTGCATAGATAAAGGTAGATAAAAAAAAAGATATTAAGCGAGAGAGAGAGAGAGAGAGAGAATGAGAGAGAGAGAGAGAGAGAGAGAGAGTGTGTGTGTGTGAGAGAGAGAGAGAGAGAGAGAGAGAGAGAGAGAGAGAAAAGGGGAGGGTCAGTTTTCAAAAGCTCCTGCAAGAGGACCTGCATGCACATACATGCGAAATGATCAAGATGAGAGAAACATCCTAAATGTTTAAATAAATTACCTCCGGTTTGATGATTTGCAAATTGCAAAACATGTCATTACATTATTCATAAGCAACTAATTCTAAGACAGAGAGGGAGGGGAGAGAGAGAGGGGGAGAGAGAGAGAGAGAGATAGAGAGGGAGAGAGGGGGAGATGGAGAGGGAGGGAGAAGGGGGGCTGGGTGAGGACGGCAACTAAAATCATCCCGGTTCATTCCCTTTTACACCATGTTCACTATAAGTTTCTCACTCATTGCCCTACATGTCGATTATTTATCATGTATAATGTGACTTCTCATTTTATTCAAGCTTTCTGTCTCCTTCGCGTCCCATCCGACCTCCTGTTCTCACTGTAAAGTGTCATAAATATAATGTACTAAATTCATGCTCCCACTTGCAACTCTTTGCTTTCTGTTACTATGGAAACACATCGGTTATTGCTTCTTTCTGTTTTTTGTTTGGTTGACTCATTACCGCCTTTACTCTTGTCCCAATGTAAGAGGAATGTGCAGTAGAAATATCCGGAATTATGTTTTGTAGATAAGTTGAGTTCTGGTCATGTGATTGCAAATGGTGGAAGTGATTGGAAAAAAGTTGATCATGTAGAACATTAATGTATATACTATGGGCTTTTGGAATCATGAACATGATAAGAAATGGGCACAGTCTCGTGAAAGTCACAGACCCTGTAGACGGAAATTATATGGGACTACACAAATATGCGGCATGGACATGCGGTCCACAACCATTATCTGTTACTTGCCATATTTCGAAAATGAGGGCATTTTAAAGATACTATGTCCCTTTTGCAGCCAACCTCAAATTCTGTAGAACTTTGCAGGAATTATGAATATGTCATGTATGTCCTATCTGTGAAATTTAAACTTTAGCAGTGTCCTAATATATTCAAATTATGCAAGGAAACCCGTTTACTTGCTAGACTTCACTGTCAGACACTTTCGAGTGACTGACTGGCTTTTTTCATCTTTGGTAAACATACATAAAATGATCTGTAAAAGGTACATGAGCATTTGTCTACATCAATAACCCACTTCTTGTAATGGCCAAAATTAAACTGATTAAATCTTTGCGCAGCATAAAACGTACGACCATTTGGTACAATAGAAGACATACATAATACTCTTCCACAGTAACATAACAAAACATGAAAAAGCTCACAAGTTATTTTTCACTTTCCCGCAGAAATTAACATTTTCTTTAACAGCGTCGCCAGTGGCGTAGCGAAAGTCCACTGAGGGAGGGGGCGACGACACACTGGTCTTACTCAGTAATTGGAATTGAAGTTAACAAGGCCACCTGTTAGGGGAGGGTGTGGGGGGAGGGTTCCTTACATTTTCTTGTTTTGTCCTATCTCCCTCTCCCTTTGCTTTTGACTGATTCGCTCTCTTTTTCATTTTTTTTCGCCACCCTTTTTCTCCCTTGCTTGCCAGATAATTTTTTGCCTTATTAATGCGATGACAAGTTTTATGGTGATAATTTATTTTTGTATTGTGCACCTCCTCCCTACAAGCACCTAGATCTGCCGCTAATCATCAACACCAACTTCACCACAACCGTCATCACCCTCAACTCTGCCGCTTTTTCGTCACCCTTACTACTCCTTAATCCAGTTAAACCAGAAGATATGATGAATACAAATTGAACCTGCCAGCCATCTTCGACAGGTCCACTGTAACAGGCTTCTTCTGCTCTCATGCATATTACCCCTTTTACAATCCAGATCAAGTAAATGCTCATAGCGAACGGCTGAAGCTCCGAAATGGGACCGGGTTTCTCGCTTAATCCGTCTCCTCGCTCCGACTAAGACGGATCAATGTTGGCACGTTTGCCAGGCACTGGAGCTTTCCATATCTGACAGCTGTTGATCGCCCAAAGCAAGAAGCGCACAAGATATTCAAAGCATTATACACATCATTAAGGGTACTTTCGCCCATGCATATAAGCCGTAGCTAGGTACATCCCAGAACGGTTAATTGATATTATTTGTTCTCAGTATGTCTGTTTTGTGGCCGCGTAACAGTTGCCGGGCGTAACTTCCATTTTATATAGGCTCTGATAATTATTGTAAGACAACGATGTAAGACAACGATCATCTGCAGAGGGCCTATAGGCTAAAGATGAGTTCTGGGAAAGTAATATGAGTAAATATTGAGCCTTCTCTGCTCTTCTTCCAATGTTCATACAGTGTATTTGTATACCTATCAAGATTTACTTTCTGTAATAATATATGTATGCCTTTGTTTATCTTTCTGTTGGAAATGAAATAAATACGAATTGAATTGAATGTGACAGAAGAACATAGTAAAGCAGTGTCACATAAAAAGTAGGTATATTGCTCCTGAAATACTCATATATGAAAATTGTATCAACAATATAAATAAAAAAACTGTTGCCCGTTGCTCACGAGTTGTCAATAATGGCGACGCTGAACTGCGTCGCAGGACTGATGCGGTCTTTGACGAGCCATAGGTGACTCGAATTCGTGCAACTACTTAATAAACATTGCACACATTTTGTTACAAATATTAATTTTATTTAGCCAGCATGCACAGGGAAGCATCGTGAGCTTCATAGCTGTTCTTCCTGAGGGTCCTGCAATTACTATTACCCAAGCAAAAGGTACCCATTTAGACTTGGGTGGAGAGGAGCAAATATGGATTAATGTCTTGGCAAAGGACGTTGGTGCCGAGCTGGGATTCGAACCCTCAACCCTTCGATTGAGAGTCAAGTGAATGAATTCCATGTGTATGAGCTTGTTGCCCTCAGAAGCTTAATTAGCTCATGCGATAACGCAATCGAAATGACTACAGCCGATCTATCCTTGTTAAGACGGGACGTCAAGTTGTATAAATTGTCTTAATAAACAATGACAAACTCGATTCACATTTCAAGATATTCACAATGCGAAAAATATTTAAATAAAAGGAAAAATAATATATTTTGAAACTGTATCTTTGAATATGAAACATATACACAATGATATAGCATAACAATATGAAGACTTGGAAGGTACAATCAAAATAGAAATATGTTATTTAGGTGATAGCTAAATCCTATACGCTACAGCACGTATTCTTTCCCCTTTTACTGTTCATGTTCAAGTATGAATATGGGATATCACGGGTCTACCCATAATATTGGTTTTTCCTCGTATTCCCGAGTATTATTATTAGGTATTGATATTTTCAAATTCAAAGGAAACCACCTACTCCTGCCTACCTCAGACCATTAACACACACTATATCTCCGCACCATTGACAAAATCTCTATCCCCTCCCCTCTCTCTCTCTCTCTCTCTCTGTCTTTCCGTCTCTCTCTGTACTACCATCACCACCACCACCACTACCGTCATCCTCTTTTCTTCCGTTTCTTCCCTTCTCTTTCTTTCTCAGGTGCAATTCATTATGTTGCTCCCTCCCTCTCTCCTCCTCCTCCTCTCTCTTTCTCTCTCTCTTTATTTCTTTTTCTTCTCCCCTCTCTGTACCACCACCACTACCACCACCTCTTTTTCCGTTTCTTTCCCTCTCTTTCTTTCTCAATGTTTAATTCATATGTTGCTCCCTCTCTCCTCCCTCCCCACTCTCTCTCTCTCTCTCTCTCTCTCTCTTTCTTTCTCTCTCTCTTTCTTTCTATATTTGTCTTCTCCGCTCTATGTACCACCAACACTACCACCATCATCTCCCCTTTTCTTCCCCTCTATTTCTTTCTCACTGTTCAATTTATATTCATATTATTTTCCTCTTTATATATTTCTCTCAATTTTGTTCTACCCTCTTTCTCAGTCTCTTTCTGTCCCTAGCTCTTCCTCTCTTTTTCACCTCATCTCTTTCTTTCTCAAACTAATTCCCTTCCCCCTTTTCATCTTTTCTCTCTCTATCTCTTTCTTTTTTCCTCTGCCACTCTCATTCTCTTTTTTTCTCTTGCGAGATTCAAGATTCATATACAAAACAGACATTTGACTCGCATCTCTATCCCTCCTCCTTCTCCCTATCTCCCTCTCACTTAAAGAGAAGGTTGAGTTCTGGGAAGAGGTGAAACATAATTTGTGACTGTTATCATTGTATTATGCAAGTGTGGAAGAACATCAGAGAAAAAATGTTCCCTGAAAAGCATGACTCTTCAAATGCCTTAATATTCTAAATATGGCATGTAACATCATAACAATCGGGACGGATTTTATGCCACATGTTCGTGTAGTCCCATATACATCTTTCTGTGTACAGTGCTTGTAACTTTACCAAGACTGGGCCAAATTTCTTATCATTTTGATGATTCCAGAACCTTGCAGTACACACCAATTCTTATATGCTAGATGATTAACCTTTTCTGATCGAGTCCACAACGTTTCTTTCACAATGCAATCGCATGACCAGAACTCAACTTTATCTTTAAAATTCTTGTTTGTAATACATAGATTTTTGCATGTCTCTCTCTGTTTGTCTCTCTCCCTCTCTCTCTCTCTCTCTCTCCCCCCTCTCTCTTCCGCTACCCCCTCCTCCCTATGAATAACTCTCACGATCTAAGATGCACTGACGGAAATCACGCGTTGCCATGGCAACCCCTCTTGATTTGGCCGGCGTCTATACCCGAAGCCGGGACGGCGTATCTAATTCTATCAATACGCCAACAAAAGACTCCGTATAGGAGAGAAAGGGGAAGTAAAAGATGAGAAAGAAAAAGAGAAAGAGAGAGAGAGAGAGAGAGAGAGAGAGAGAGGGAATAGATCAAAATGATCCAGGGTTTGGGGAGAGAGACACGACGAAACACGGTATAATACGGGATATTTCGACATCGCGTGTATTTGTCTACACAATACATAATATGACAACCTATGGCGCGGCCGAGTAGGCGAAATGGTATGCCACCTATTCGAGTTCTTGATCGAGGCAGCACCTTTTGAGATGAAAATTGCTGCATAAGGTATACTTACATTTTTCGTCTTTAATATAATCAAGATAATTACACATACATATACATCAGTATATGCGATAGAAATATACTCGCGTTCTCATCCTGTTTTTCTCATTCTGTTTTAAGATATCTATAGACCACATTAATGTTGTGTTTTGTATACCTTAGTATTGACGACTCTACGATGTAATGATCCAAGAGTAGCTATAAACTATAATTAAATATAATCAGTAGTAATACTCTAGTTCGATAATACATGAAATCACAACTCAGGGAAATATTACTGATAGATTGCTAAATTACTTATGCCACACCTTTCAAAAAAGAAGAAGACAAATCAACGAATAAAGACAAAAGTGTTTCAAGATAATGATATGCATCCATGTTTTATGTATCAAAATTATTTTGGGCATGTTCGTGGCCAACAAAAATAGTTCTGTCAAATAATTATTGTCATAAGTAAGCATATAACACATTATCAAGATAATAAATAGGCACATACAGTCTGCAGTCGTTTGGATTCATGAAGTGATTTCCTGGAGGGCAATAGGATATTGGGTCCACTGAATCAAGAAACTCTTTATTCTGCAATTCTGACACAAAATGATTAAAATAATGAATATTTCATGGAATATAGTTTTGTAAATACATATTTAATTAAGATATAATTTTCTTAAAGGCATCGTTTAACAATGTTAAATCTGAGATGCATGGCCCTACGTGTTATCAGTGTCTGTGATATGGTGTAATATTGAAGCCCTAAAAAAAAATCGCGCTTCAAAATGATCAAGAAGTGCCTCAAAAAAATAAAAATCTTCGAGTGACCGGTTTTTACCATACTCGTTTTCCCCAATAGACTATAGTGTCATGAAAACCGTTAGGAAAACGCAAAATTTGGTTTCGATTTCCAATCAAAATATCTTGATAATCAGACAGCCGATCGGCTTGTAAAAGTCATGGGGTTCCTGACTGGCCTAAAGGTTTATAATTATCATTGCAGCATGAGCTAAATCCAGGATTTTGTTTCAGAATCTGAGACAAAATTACCGGATCCCTTTAATTCATTTAGAAGATGTATGATGACTATTTTGTTTATTTATTTAGGACAAGTTTTGCGGATGTATAGAAGGTGACATTTTGTGCTTCATGCATCAGTTGGTTTACGCTTTAGTATCTCCTCGACTATGTTTCCTTGTGTTCGTCGCCATAAAGGTTCAAACCTCGAATCAAGTATCAAAACACTTTTATAAATGCTGTCTATTGACTCCAGACTTTGTCAATAGCAAGTATGTTTCACTTTGTCAGAAAATGAATATTTCCCACACCATTCACGGTTCTGCATATGTTCTCCAGGAGTTATTTAGAATTCTGCACCAAAGACACCTGCACCTCTACAAACGTGCTGAGGTGCCATTTGGTTTTAGATGCCCACATGTCTTATTGCATCGTTACTTGTGCATGTAATACCCAACGCACACTACACGATCCTCCTGCGATCCGATATTAAAATGGCAATTTTATTACATATAGAAATCTAAACAAATATCTTCTTCCCGATCTCGATTCTGAATAATAATAATAATATTATTTGTGCTTATATAGCGCTTAATACGTCGGGAATGTCCGAGTTTCTAAGCGCTTTACATTATTACCCCGGTCATGGGATTCTGGCTTGCCCGCACATAATGTATGCACTTTCTTCACTCCCTGGGGAGCATTCCAATAAAAGAGCTACTAGGCTCAAATTGCTAAGCATACCACATTGGCTTTCGCATCCTACCGGGTACTCATTTAACACCTGGACAAAGGACATTAGTGCCGCGGTGGGACTCGAACCGCGGAACTTGTGATCGACAGTCCGGTGACGTATCCACTCGACCACAACACCTGAATAATGATAAGTATACTAACAACCGGAATTTGAGTGTATTTAAACGGTCTAGTCAGAATAAAAGCCAATGAGAGCGCTTTGGGCCTTATGGGAAAAGCGCGGTATAAGTAATAATAATAATAATAATAATAATAATAATAATAATAATAATAATAATAATAATAATAATAATAAAATCGACTTCAAATCGTTGACAATCGCACTGCTTGTAAGACGTGACTATGATTCTGAGCCGATTTAGCTTTTACTTCTCCAAAAAACTTTAAATCCCTTAAAATTTCGATTTTATCAAGCGTTTGACTGTTCAAATCCTCGATCATTAATATTGTAAAAGTTTGAATGTTCATATCAAATGCTATTGCAAATTCTTCAAAAATCGGATCGTAGTCAGATCGTATAGTGCGCGATGGGCTTCAACCGGTGGGAGGGGGTGGGGGTGTGAGGGGGTATTCATAATTCTGAAAAATGAGAAGCAATTCTTTGAGTAATTTATTGTTGTGTAAATAGGATTGTCCCGAAATCGGCTACTGCTCTGGGGGTGTTTCACAAAGACTAAGATCGACTTTAAGTTGGACTTAAGTATAACAGGCCGTTCGTGCCATTGTTTGCTCTCACCTTTATGATCTTTAGATAATATTTTTTCCTTCAATAATGAATTATCAAAAAATGTAAGTTTTGTAGATTTTTTACCATGATTTGTACGTCCCTTTAGAGACCAATGCCAGTAAATGATGAGAGCAAACAATGGCATGAACGGCCTGCTATACTTAAGTCCAACTTAAAGTCGATCTTAGTCTTTGTGAAACACCTCCCTGATCATATTATATTCTCTCGGTGCAGGACCTTCTTAGGATTATCAAATAAAAACATTATATATTGCTATTACTTGCAAACACATCCAAATATCAAACAAATAAGTGCTCAATGAGGCATGTGTCAATAGATCCCTCCTTAACATCATTAGGAAAAGACAAATTCAGTTTTGGGGCATATTATGAGAAGAGAAGGCACAGAAAACAGGATACTGACAGGAAAATGGAGGGAAAGAGAAGCAGAGGGAGACAGTGCATCAGATACATGGATAAGTTCATTGACTGGTAACAGAAGCAACGTCACATTACAAAGAATCAGAGATAGAAGTAGATGGAAAGCCTTGATCGACATTGTCTGGAACAGACAAGGCACCTGTCAAGCAAGTATAAGCAAACACATCCAAACTGTCAAGGATTCGTTATGTATACCGAGGAAGCGTTAATTTGCATATTATCATAGAAACCCTCATGCAATTTTATAGGTGTTTGATAATTATTATGAATTAAATTAGACAGTTGCGTTTCAATTTTAACTGATCGAGTTCATAATGTCTATTAACATTTTACATGCTTCTGGCAGCTTCACCTAAGTTACCCCAAATTCGAGCAAGATACATAACTAAACAACTGAATTAGTTATACCCCTTGTAAACTTGATGCTTTTTGTGTTTTTCGTATTAAACTCAAGAATGAAAGGCGGACAGGTTGAATACTTTTTGATTTACGCTTTAATATGTCATTTTTTCAAGAAATATATATCGGAACAAATTGATTTTTCACAAACTAAAAAAAAACTACAGACCTTGGCAAGGGTATGATAAATTTAGTTGTGAACTGTACATTTAGTTGAAATGCTATAGCGACCTTTTCCCGGTGGTGTATGACATGATCGTAAACATGGTTAACGGAGTCGAAAAGGACGCCCTAATTGTCATACTTTCAAGAACATGTTCCACAAATATGACCCCTTTTTGCACAAAAACAGATACATGATTATATACATGCACCCCAAACAAATGAACATATGCATTCGCCGGTGTTTGTGAATATCGTGAAAATATGACCCATTTTACATGAAAAATTGCTTGCTGTTTCCACCAAGAAATAAATAAAAAACACCTCTTTTCAAATCAGCAAACATTTACATGTTCCTAAACATACCCCGAAAATAACTACCCTTTCTTCATATATCAAATTGAGCTATCATGCAGCCTTGTACATGTACATGCGAACCTGGCAGAGTCCCCTTTGTTGACACATACACGATGCATGTTGTACTACTACGATGTCATGCCATGCTCGCGTATGCCTTCAAAATTATGCTGGGAAGGTCCCATTAAGAATTCAAGAGATACAAGCAGCGATGCATATTCGATAAAGTCGAAAAAACGCGAGGATTTTTGTGTAATTGTTTCGTAATGGTATTGGAAAAAAAGAAAATCGGCTGCGGCGACTCGGCAGCATGATGACTTTCATGGGACGTGCATGTTGAATAGGCACGCAGCGGGGGCACTCCGCCGAGGCGTTCTCCCGTCTATGCCTTCCAGAATCCCATCACATGAGAGAGTCTTTCCCATGAATTTGCGACGGTAAAGAGAATATGCAGCTTTCATGGCGCAGGGATGGATGTATGGGGGTCTGGGAGCAGAGAGAAGAGAAGAGAGAGAGAGAGGACAGAAAGACAAATATAAAAAGAAGAAGGGGGAGAGGGCCAATTTGAAAGCTGAATATCAATACAAATCTAACAAGTATAATCGTTTTTCAAATTGAATCCACAATCATTTTTTGATACACTGAAACAAACACAACTTCCTTCCAGATATTTAATAGCAATGGTAACAGAAAATATATTGACAGAGAGGATTTACGTTGAGCTATGTTTGGTATTGGTATCCATCATTTTATTGAGGGTGGGGGGAGGGGGTTGTTGGTTGCAAAAACAAGAAGAAGAAACGGGACTTTGATATGCCTTTTTGTTGTTATAAATGCCCATTGGCTATAGCTGATCTCAGTTAAATCTTCATTTAATTTTTTGAATAACCTTTACTTTGAGTAAGATTATAGCACTAAATTGATTCAAAATGCTGAGTCGTTGTATGTACAGATACGGAGACGGTGTGAAATTAACGTCGGTTTCATATTGCAGTGTAAAAACTGATGAGAAATAACGCTTGTGAAACTGTGGTATCCTACGCCACTCATCATGATAGATAAATTTAGCAAAATGAAATAGTAAAACTAATTTTTGATCATCATGTTATGTACAAAACTAAGAAACAAGTGTGTAATCAGGTATGGGGAGGTTGGGATGGTTAAGATGATGCTGTTCCACTAACAAAATTGAGACGAATACTAGGCCTAGTTAATATACAAAGCTGCAGGCGCCAAAAATCAACAGTGAAACATAAGGCATATATACAATAGAACATTTACTGTGTTTAATGTAATACGGGATCTAAAACATCGGCCTTATATCAACACACGCCCCAAAATAGCGCCCGTCTCCTTCTGAGTACAATACTCGCAAACAGGGCATTCGGGATACTCAATGATTGCACAAGGAGGGATGCCTCGAAATATCACACAGAGCTCGGGCGGTGTGGCTATCCGTTTCTCCTCTCCGCCTGGGTTGAGGCGGAGAAAAGAGAGAGCAACCCGCTTGTCTCGACCAACAATGAGGTTGGATACCCGATACGCGGGGAGGGTTACACGGGGCGGGATCGCTTACCCTAATGTTTGTAAAGCAGCGATTGTTACACCCGGTAAAATTACGATATAGATTCCATTTCGTTTCACGAGGAGAATCAGAGATAGAGAAGGAGAGAGAGAGAGAGAGAAAGAGAGAGGCATAGAGTTAGAAGGGGAGGGGATAGGAAAGGGAATGTAAATACGTACATTTAAGCATGATAAGAGAGAAAGGGAAAGAGAAAGATAGAGATTAGAGAGAAAAAAAAAGAATGAGAGAGAAAAATACAAGAAAAGAAAAGAGTCCATATTACAGACAGAGCGGAGCAGAGGGTAGCAAAGAGAGATGGAGAGGGAGAGAGAGAGAGAGATGAAGGGGGTGGAAGGAGAGGTTTTTGTTTATTACCTAACAGGTCAATCTCCCCTATCAATACTATAGATCTAAATATCAACGACTTAACCTGTTATAGCTGTGACTAATTACTGATTTATAATCAATCATGGTATTTCTTTTCTAATGTTAATTTGAAAACATTTCATTCATAATGAAAAAAATATCTCACGCTCTGACGAAAACACTTGTTGCATCGTGTTAGAATGTAAAATCATGATAAAACTAACATTGTATGCCTGCCTTAACGGCATCGTTTAACAATGTTAAATCTAAGATGCACGGCCCTCCGTGTTATCAGTGTCTGATATGGTGTAATATTGAAGCCCTAAAAAAAATGCGCTTCAAAATGATCATGAAGTGCCTCAAAAAAGTAAAAATCTTTGAGTGACCGGTTTTACCATACTCATTTTCCCTAATAGACTGTAGTGTTACAAAAACCGTTAGGAAAACGAATTTTTAAATTTCGATTTCATAAATATCTTGATAATCAGACAGGCGATCGGCTTGTAAAAGTCATGGGGTTCCTCACTGACCTAAAGGTTTATAATTATCATTGCAGCATGAGCTAAATCCAGGATTTTGTTTCAGAATCTGAGACAAAGTTACCCAATCCCTTTAATATAATATGGAGATATGCAGATAATTATGAACATCTTACCAATGCAATGTGCAATATTGCCAATTGGACATGTTGAATGGAATTTGTAGAGCAACTCTTTTCATTTAAGTTTAATTGTATTTATTTATTAAATCTTGTCATCCTAAATAAATTAGAAAATGAAAAATCAAATGCTTGTTCATGTGGTGTATCTTTTTAATACAAGGTTCTTTATCGTAATAAATAATGTCAGATAAAATGATAAGATTGTTGAATGTGTTTGAAAAACAACAACAGAGGTGACAATGATTTGCATTGAATGTGTTATATTATCTACAATGATTAATCATCATCTCTCTCATTACGAGCATGATTGTCATTCGATAAATTAATTAGTCTTGTAACCCTGATCTAGTATCGCCTCAAACGCACAAATAACATCCCTACACGACGCGTATGTTTGCAAAGCGTTCGAAGTGTTCGTAAATAATGCAAGCTTTTCAGTAGGGCACGTGAAGCGACTGACCCCTATTTTGTCAAACAATGCGTCCCTGTACGGACGCAGGAGGTCCCATGTATACATATCGGTGTTGGCGCCGCGTGGAAAACGATGTTTTGTGTCAGGATTAGTAACATATGGTAACTCGAGTCTTCTCTCTCCTCCCCTAGTCATAAACATCTATTCTAAGTTGACAATGGACAGGGAACATACACCAGATCACCTTTGCCCCCAAGGGAATAGAGGATAAATATTTTGACATATTCCAAAAATCGAATACTATCATACTATACCCTGGACCTATTGTACGCCTACTAATACTACACTCTTGAACTAATAAATAATAACCATTGCTATTTCGTTTGGCATGCTTCATAAGACTCAAAGTATGTCTAAGAAGGGGGCATCTTTATTCTGATAAAAACATATACCTCAGTGCCCATCCCATTGCATCCCATCTCTACCTAAATATACAATTTCAAATAAAATATTGCAACCCATCCCTCGGGAAAAAAAACACGCGGGCCAACAATTTGGATTATGAACATAATCGTTACCATTTAAAAAAAAGATTATTATTATTATTTTTTTATTTTATAGATTTAAGGTATTTTGCTTTTGTTAGGCTGGATTTGTATTATGTTCATGGCATTGAACGGTCACATCACTTTTTGATTGATTGAATATTAAACTGAACAAAACGGTAATACGGCATATACCGATACACCTGCGACGCCACGGGTTAATATTTCGTCAAAGATAAGGTTATAATTAGGGTTGCGATTGTTTTTTTTGTTCGGTTTATGGTTAATGTCATTGACTGCGAAGCAAGCACCACCGGGGCACGTGATGTACAAGCACAATATATAGGGGGATATAATCATCATGACGAATCGAATTAAGTACACCTTGCACTGTATACTGTTCATGGTAAAGAGCCGACTAGCGGCGTCTTATGCTGGATTCGTGCAGATGAAGAGATTCCGAACAACTCGGGTCATTATGGCTTTGATTAACATAAAACTATACACGATACCAAACAAAGAAAGAGCTGGGGTGCAGACAGGCCCCCATCCACCACCACAACGACTCCTCTATGAACAATACACCTCTTTACAAGAGGGCACAATGACCCCCTTTGAAGGGATTATAAGACTGTCGGAACTTAGCATGCATTTCATCCCACGGTCGACATGGCCATGATGGTGAACGGTGGATGACGAAGAAAGACCGCTTTCTTGACTCTAAACCAGTTTGCATCTCATGAATTTCGATTACTCACAAGGCGTCATTTCTTTTTCGTTATTACTCTACGCTAATGTGGAGGCAGTAATGGCATGCGCCAGCTAATCGATGCGATATTTGCAACGACCACCCTTGCACGAGGAGTCACAGACCTCACCTATAGCACAGAACGTCGAGGCTACGCCGGTCACTGACGCAGCCATCCGTCATCAATAATGACGCCTCGTGTGCAGCGGATAAGGAATCTCCAAATGCAAAATGAAACGAATGTGAAATGAAATTATTATAATAGCAACTTTTCCATCTCAAATCATGTTGTTATCGAATGTCCTTTGGCAAGACATTGATCTACATTTGCCACACTCAGCCCAGGTGAGGTAAATGGGTACCTGGTAGGATTACTCCTTGAAATGCACTGTGCGCTGATATCAGTTGCCGGAGCTAAAGCTAGGGTAATAATTTCCAAAGCTCTTTGGAAGCGCCTAGAGACTTTGTACATGTATTATGCGCTATACAAGAATAGACTAATATTATTATTATTAATAATGATTTATTATTATTATCATTTTTTATCGGCAATCAATAATAATTTCGATTAAAGTGGTAACTTTCTCATCTCACCTCTTGTTGTTATCGAGTAATGATTTTTTCTCTTCTTCAATCGGCATTTAGTATTAATTTCGATGATAATAGCGTGTATGTCTTCCAGTCTCTGGGAGGCTACCCTGAACCGACCAGACACGGACAACTAATCCTAGGGCAGTACTACGACGGATGCTTCGACGATAACCATGACATCTGCTCCGCTAACTTCGGCCATGGACCAAACGTTGACCCTAAACCTATCCCTAACCCTAAACTGCTTAACATAAGTCCATAACGTAACCTCAAACCTAACCTTCAACCCTAGTTGTAACTAACCCTATGTTTTTGATTTAGTATAGCCCGGAGCAAATGTCGGGTAATCCATAGGGGGAGGGGGTTAACGATTGTAACCCCCCTCTCTCTCTCTCTCTCTCTCCCTCTCTCTCCCCTCTCTCTCTCTCACACACACTCACACACACACACACACACACACACACACACACACACACACGTCCCCACTCACCTTCACTTCGTCCTTCCCCTGACCCTAAACATGTTCACAATGTTACACCTCTATACAATTCAATACTACTAATGTTTGAATATTCATGATAGTGCATGCGTAATTTTGTGACGAAACAATGAATATATATAAATGTACGTGAAACAATCACAACTCATGCTGAATGCACGTGATGAATACAGAATTATCTGAAGAGAGCTCAAGTCTCATCAGACAAGACAAATCCTATTTAATGCATCACAGTGATCTCTCCATCCTCGAAGGAGTTTTAAAGTCAAATTTCCTGTTTTAACATTAACAAATGCACCTATTTTTTTTTTACTATTACCTTTTGATGTCTTACAAATTTAATTTTTGATGTCTTATAAGTGTACTTTTTTCGTACCATGCTTAAATTTTCATTTCATTAATTTGTTACTTTAGTCAACTTTCTTTTAATTAAGCAAACAATGCACAATTTCGATTAAACCTGTAAATATACAAATCACAAATAGGCCTATATGAAAATATGAATATGTCTAACTTACCGTAGATTTCACGGGAACATAAAGCACTTTTCGTCCATAATCAGGTTGACCCTTCTCAGCAGCTGCTAACTTGAAATTCTTTCCTTTAATCCAAAATCGAAAACGGCCATTTTCCGCCGACGGAAGTTCCTCTCCTTTGAGAACAGCCACAATGCGATTGTACTTCTTCCGGGTCACCGTTTTTGTCTTGCCACTGTCGCCGTAAGTTTTCTCCACCCATTTACAGTACTGGTCCGGTGGAATCATCTCATCCCCACCACCCCCTCCTCCTCCGCCCCTTCCACATCCACCTCCCTTCTCTAACTCCATGACGGTTCCGCCATCGTGTTTGCTGGTGTCATTCACAGCGCCGCAGCCGTTGGTTGTTACATTAGCACCTGTCATCAGCGAAAGACCATCTCGTTTGGGTGCGATGTCCATTTCCATATCTGTACAACTCCAGTATGAAAAAAATATGAAAAGATCTCGGAAAAAATACTGAGGGTGGGGAAAATTGTGAAGACGCGGAGGGGGAAATGAAGTGGAATTACAATCGCGTTCGGTTGAGAAGTAATCGCGCTATTAAACTGGGTCCCGTTTAGTGTCGGCGGCACCTCGTTGCCATGGTAACGAGCAGGCGTCACTCACGAGCCACAAAGCACGTTCAATGCAGCGCGCCAAGCTTGCTCGAGCTCGCGAGCCAACTACTCTCCGCTATAGTGGTTGTGATTGTGTCCCATTCCACGATTTTTCCTCTGATGAATCGACCGGAGAAGAGAGAGAGAGAGAGAGAGAGAGAATGAGTGAAGGGGGGAAAATGGATGAAGTGGGAGATGAAGGAATAGAAAGAATCAAATACAGCGCTGCCAGTCTTACAAATTATCCGGGGAGAAAAGGGCGAGGCAGAAATGGCAGAAATATCAAGTCAGTGAAAGGATGTCGAAAAAGCAAAAATTCACACACGATTTTGTTTGAGGCACGCGAGATGGATGATGATGATGATGATGATGACGATGAAGGCTGGATGTAAAGTTGGAGAAGGCACTGCCGCTGTTGAAGCTTGCACACCGTCCGTGTTTAAGTATTTCATTAGTGGGGAAGCCTGAGGTATGAGGTGAATAAGAAGGGTATTTGTTGTGCTTGCCGTGTGGGCGAAAGGCGTACAAACACCTTTCACTTTATATGTATCGTTTGCCAGCAGTTGCATGGGACGGGTTCGAAGGAACGATTTCCGTTCAGCGGTTCACCGACGACTAAATATTGGCGTCGATATCTATTCAATTGCTGCGATAAAAGCAAATGCTCCCTCCATCCACTAAGGCAGGCTTGTCAAAATATTGATACAGAATACAGAACGAGATGGAATTTGCTTATGAAATATGAATGCAAATTTCTAAGGCGAGCAAGACGATAGTGCTTTCAGTCCAAGTGTTAATGGTATCCTACCAAAGGCCATGAATATTTCTTACAAGATGATATTTCACGGTGGGTATTTAATAGCGTATAGCTGGTTTATCCCGGGAAAGAGGCTTGGAACTATCTATTGCGCAAAAACAATCACTCCGACCATGGACTTGATATAACCTGCTCCTACTTAGCTTAAGGTTTACGTTTGAATCATCATAGGCAGATTAAAGGATAGCTCAAAACACCATGCATAATATGATATGCTATTGAAACCCCTTCTTTATGTACGAAATGCAATGCAATATACACTCTTGTCCGTTTTCTGATTTAAATTCCCTTCATTACAATTTTCCGAATCCATCCAGTTCATTTTTTATTAAAAACACGTCATCATCTTGCTGATGAGCAGTCCAATTAAAAATATATAATTCTCCTCCCAGGTGAAGCAAAAAAGAGATTTATCACCTTCTGCTGTCGAAGCCAAGAAAAGGACGTTCTTCGCAGAAATTTACATTCCCGCCAAATCCTCGTCGTCTGCTTGTAAACAGCGCTTCACAATCCGCATCAGTATGCACGCGAGTCCTTTTTTTCTCCACAGGTGAGTGTCGCGATCGTGGGGTTATTTCACAACATTACGATGTCATATCTAAACCAAGCACTACAAATAATTGAAGGTGACCGAATAGTTGTATCCGCTGCTAGCAGGCGAATTGACAGCTTGCTGGGCAAGACATGCGAGGCGGATTTAAGGCACTAAGATGGTTGTGAGACGTTTTGGGATACAGCTATTTCGCCCTCCTCCGTGTCGTCAAGTCGCAGGCCGGTGTGGGACGGTTAACAGCCGACAGCCGGGAGATGCCGCACTCAGATGTCAGCCAATCTCTCTCACTCACTCGCTCGCAATGGACGGGTGATAATGGTGTAAAGACTGCGTGTTCATTCGAGAGCAGGCGATCATTTGCAGCATCAGTCCCAACTATGGAATGAAAGGAATGAGTTTCAAGCAAGGGGCGTTGCCATGAAAATGGCGACAAGCGCTTTATTTTTTTAAAATATCGTTAAGCTCTTTACTTTATGCAATTGTAAATTATAAGCATTCCTCTCCCCACTTCATCTCTCTCTCTCTCTCTTTCTCCCCCTCCCTCCTTTTTCTTCTCTCCCCTTCTCTGACTCTCCCTCCTTTTTCTCACCCCCTCCAGTCTATCCCTCTCCCTTTCTCTCGCTCTCCTCTCTCCTTCTTTCTCTTTCGTGCACTCTCTCGTTCTCTCCTCCCCTTTTGGTCTCCCTTTATCTTGTTCCTCTCTCCCTTTTGCTCTCCCCAAACTCTTTTTACTAAAACGAGTGGTACAAATGTATATTTTACGTAGTGTTTTCTAAAAACGTTCATATCTTTCACCATTCTATGTAGGATTAAGCATGTACCCTTTTTCATTTTGATCATCCATCTTTTATATCACTGTTCTTTAATTTTGCACCCTTTCCTCTATTACCTGATTTAAAAAAACCCATTTTCTCCTATGATTTAATTATTACACCAAAGTATATATAATGATTTATTATAATGATTGCTGTGCACGCAAGCGTAACAAATGAGGTTACCCTGGATTTAAACCACATACTATTATTTTGTAATGCTATTGTTGTTTTGTTGTTGTTGTTATTACTATTACTATTAATACTATTATTATTATTATCACCATTACTATTATTCGTGTCATTACTATTATTATTATTATTACTATTATTGGTGTTATTTTTATTATTATTAATATTAATATTATATATTTCATTATAAATATCATTATCATTATTACCATTTTTGTTATTATTGTTATTGATTTCGTCATAATCATCATCATCATCATTGTTATTTCTATTATCATCAATCTTTTTCAATGAGATTATTATCATTCATTTATTTAAAAAATATAAAAGCCTATTTCCCATTCATCCCATCTAGTCCAATTATTGTAATTGAAACATATAGGATAAATCATTTCTCATATTAATGAGAGCGATTGGTGCTTGTTGTTTCAAACATTATTCATATTAGATCTCCTAGGTTACTAGGATAGAGAATTCTCAAGGTCACCTTGACATCAATACAATCCTGATTATTACAATGATGAGGACATCGTACACCTTCTGGCGGGGACTGGACTTCGAGAGGTATTGGAGCAGGATTTGAGTCTTGTAAATTCTTCTTGACTGAGTATTATTAACTTCGGGATATAATGAATCTTCGACCCCTCCACCCTAAAAACAGGCCAGAATCGTTGCGAATCGTTTTGACGTCACATCAGTCGCACGACTGCCAAACGCATACAACCGATTCGTCCTTCTCCCTTTTGGGAAAATTAAAAATACCTAAATATTTTCAAAGATAAGACCATATTGCACCCAATTTGGTAATAATATTCCGATTTCAACGTTTCTGTGTAATTCCTGATCAATTTCCTTGCGAATTATACTCGTAGCCGATTCGTAAGATGTGAGACGACATAAATGATAGATATGATTCCTTTAAAAAATTTGTATTATTATCTTTGTCATAGTCCACTGTGTAGCAGAGAGAGAGAGAGAGAGAGACCATCATTATTATTATTATTATTTGGCAATGAATGTTGGCCAGGAACGCGTGGGATTCATCTCATTTCCCGTTATCTGCAAAATAATATTGTTAGGAATTTTAAATACATTCTTAAATTGAAAATCCGGACTCGAATAGCATAATTATCTTGCTCATTGCTACCTCTCAATGGCCACTTTACATCGACCAAATGATTGGATACATTCCAATTCTAAGATCAAGAGAACTGATGCTAGCCTCTATTATTGTTATCTCACTGTATTTGCATTCATTTTCCGAGTAAAAAAAAACACAACAGCATTACTAATGATGGATACATTATCCGGATCGCAAAAGCCATGTTTTAATTTTTTGTTAACGATGTAAAGTAACCACTAGTAATTGAAAGTGTTTGGCAAGTCATTTTTCTTTGAAAGTATAAGTGACGAACTTTTCTTGCCCAAAATTCGTTATAAAAATGTTTGAGGAGGTTTGAGAGAGGAAAACTATTCCATGTATATAGATGCTCGTCTAAGAAATCAAATAATTTGTTTATCTGTGTGACAACCAACACCATCATTTCAAAATACTTCAATATGTATCATTTATTTTAAGTTATGATATTTTGACTATAAGGATAAATATTTTGGTATTTGGTAATAACAGAACTACATGTTTGGCTAGTAAAAATCAAAGGGAGAGATGTTGTATTAAGTGGACGAAACATTTGACTTTTGATTACAACGTTCAATGTTCAAGTCCTTGACACTTCAATAAAAATAAAAGTCTTTTTGCAATGCATTGATGTCATTTTGCCACCCTCTACCCAGGGGTAATAAGTAGGTACCTGGTATATAAAGCTGATACCTTGAAATGAACTGTGAGCTGATAACTGTTGTCGAAGCCAAAGTCGGGGACCTGGGTTAATAATTAATAAATAATAATAAAAGGGCATAATATACGGTCTTAGGGGTTGTTCGAAAATCGACTTTAAAGAAGATGAAACAGAAGAAGAGATGATGAAGTAGAAGAAGAAGAAAAATAATTATAATGAGAAGAAGAACATGCAACAACAGTTTACACTGCATGTATCTTGCTATTAATGCAATGAAATATTGTGGGTTTTTTGTGTGAAAGATTTCATCATGTTCATATTATCCTTTCTATTTCATTATATGGCATGCGATCATTTCTCGTCACCACTGCAAGACATCATCACAATTATGATTATAATAGCGAATTGCATAGTCTAAAGAGCCTATGCGACGGACAAAGAAGGATACTTCAGATTATAATTATGCTTCCATAGGAAGGTTATCCTCGCTATCTTTAGTGGTATATCCGCGGTAAGATGCAATACAGGCGCGGGCCAAGCAATACAGGCACGGGCCAAGCAAGTAGTCCCACGTGGAGAAAAGCATGTCGGGCTACTGAATATGAATGAGATGTATAATATCGATGGGCATGGAGATGGAGATTGTAGCGAGAGATAACGGCAATAACGAGAGAGAGTGAAGAGAGAAAGAAAGAGAGAGGGAGAGAGAGAGAGAGAGAGTCAGGATTAAATGAGGAGATTGTGATTGCGTCATGTGAGTATAGCCTGTTGGTTGTTGTTGTTTTTTTCCGTACAAAAAGCAACAAAACGTATACAAACAAATGAACATAAAATAATGATAATTATTTAAAAAAGAATACGGCTGAATTGCTCTATTCAGAGCCATCAATTTAATGGCTCTGTTCTTCCAAGAGGTCCAGAAAGAGTTAAAATGGAAGAGAGAGTGGGAGAGAGGGAGAAAGAGAGAGAAAAAAAGGGGGCGGGGTAAAGGAAGAGAGAAAGAAAGAGAGAAAGAAAGAGAGAATGAGAGGGAGAAAGAGAGAGGTCGACTGGTGGAGATCATTACAAGCAAAGCGTACGTCTGAAAGAATAGCTAGTTTGAGACACACTAACAGCTTTTGTGAGTAAGAGGGCTCGGGAGAACACGAGGAGTTTCTCGCTGCTGGTGATAAGCTGTCGCGTAAAGCCGTTTCAACATTATTCAACCTATACACACTTTTTTTTACAACCTCTACAATAATCTAACAATTGTTCTTACCGTTGTTGGTATACCTGCTGTTATGTACGTACGCATCTGTTAAGAAAACGGTCAGAAAATTCTTGTAATAAGAATATTCTGATAGAAATTAATATATAATCCAGTTTTAACAATATTTTTGGTGAATGCTATCATCCATTATTTGTTATTGGTAGGGTTGTCCGTATTGCTATGCACTTTTTGTTATTACCAGAGTATAATCATAAATAATTATTGCTTCAATAATGAATAAATAAAAAGATTCGAGTGATAGACCCCTTTCGGTCATAATATTATATGCAATGTTTCTTTCAAACATACAACATCGTAAAATAATAGAATTCAAAACAATAATAGGCGAGAGTTGTTTTGTTGGTTGAGGAAATCACCCAAATACTCTGGCGTATGATCACTGTAGTTCAGCATCTGAACGGTGATTGCTATCTCTCCCATCCCCTAACCAGCTGCAAGCCGAAGATGGCGTGATCCATGAATTCGTATGCATCGATGGGCTTGCAGCAGGTAGGGGGAGATCGCGGTGGTGGAGATTTAAATTAAATCGGTCAGATTTTGGACTATGATCACTGATGATGTAAAAGAAAGACTACATCTTGATATTTTGTTCACCATTAGTTCTACAAATATCTTGCACTATATCATGATGCCTGAGGAAACCCTAGTATAGCAATCAATGGCGTAGATTTGATTTATTTATTTCTGTTTGATATTCTTTTTCTTTTACAGTTTTACAAATATATAAGAAACAAATCATTGAACATTTTATACATGACAAAAGAGTATATGTAAAACATAGTAAGGTTGGCTGTAACTAATCGAAAACATCAAACAGGAGGGTTGAGAAAGTAAGCAAAGCTTGATAGCATGACTACCCTCAATGGATACAAAATACAAATATAGAGAAAACACAATATTGGTAAAAGGGAAAAAAGAAAGAAAAAAAAGGAAAAAAAGGAAGGAGGGGTGTACATCAAGATTCACAGATTTATGTGGTAGATTACTTAATACCTATTGTTCAGGGGGTTATTGGAAAGATCATCCCCCTGAACAGAGAGAGAGAGAGACGCCGCTGATATCAATAGTTGAATCCTTTTTGCGACGATGGATCTTGAATATTGAACATCATTATGGACAGAAACGCGACAACTGGCATTCAGTCGAACAAAAGTGGGCACTCTTCATAAAAAGGTAACTAACTATCCCGAATTCTACTTGTATCCGGAATTAGACACGACTTGTACAAAATGTTGATGTAAACAACTTTTCTTGTCATTATTCTTCTTTTTCCTCTTCTTCCTTTTCCTCCTCTCTTTTTTTTATTCTCTTGTTCTTCTTGTTCTTCTTGTTCTCCTTCTTCTTCCTCTACTTCTCAAGATTATTATTACTATTATTATTGGTATTATTACTATCATTATTATTATTATTATTATTATTATTATTATTATTATTATTATTATTATTATCATTATTATTATTATTATTATTATTATTATTATTATTATTATTATTATTATTATTATTAGTTTTATTATTATCATTATCATTAGTAGTAGTAGTAGTATTTCATTTATCATTACTACCATTATTTTTATTAGTATAGGAGGCGCGATGGCTCAGAGGTAGAGCAGTGTTTTCGTAACCGGGTGGTCCCGGGTTCGAAACCAAGTCAATGCGCTCGTGACCTTTGGTAAGGCATTAATTCTCTTTACCAAGTCCCTCGGAGATGACTTAAAGCCGTCGGTTCCCTGGTTGTTTACTTTACATGCTTACTCAGCAGTCAGGTAAACAACCATCATCATAAAACAAATAATCATCATTATATCTTCGGACGCATGTACCAGTACCAGTCATGCATGTACTTTGTCAAGTTTGTCAATTGCGCCAATATTGAGACAAGGTTTCCTAGATAAATTTTGGCCGTTCTTGCTTTCGAGTCGGAAACGGAAGTGTACTCACAACATATCTGAGTCACAACCTGTAGTATACTTATAAATTTCGACATGCTGTACTAGGCCTACGGAACTCAAAACAATGTATGATTGATGAACTTAACAATTGTCCGAGGTTTTCCGGCATAGTATTATTCGGTCATGTCGGTGAAGTTTTGAACATGTTAAAAGTGAACTTGAATAATGTACATAACATATGGCATGGGAAGGGACAAAGATGTACATCGGAAAAGACAACTTCATCATAAGGCAACAAATAGTCATGATAAACAACAGTTTTGGATGTCATACCTGTTAAAACCAGCTGTACACGCGTATTGTGATGTACATATACATCTTACGTAATAATGATAATGTTTACTTCTGTAAAAGGAGTTTCACGATTCCATGGAGTTTTACAATGGTATGGGAATGTTTTTCAACAAATTTGGTTAATGACACTGCTATTTTCATAGATATGTCGCGATATTACTCAGAATTGAAATGGTTATACTAATAATGCTGAACCCATCATCATCATCATCATTATCATCATCATCATCATCATCATCATCATTAAGCCTTTTAAAAACTTTCATCCAATTTGTCAGACAACAACAGTAAAGAGTGAAGAATGCCATTGTATAGAAATTAAGAGGTAGAGAACTGTATACTATAAAACATCGAGGTAGAATATTACAAATCCAGAGAACAGCTAGTCTTGTAAAAGTGTTTTAATGTTTTATCACTTTGTCCACAGTGAGAACACATGTATGATATCATGTTACTTTTTTTGAACTCTCAAACCCCGAGAGGGGGTCGATGGAGTTAATAAATATCATCTTTTCTTATTTAAACCCTTCAGCCCTTCTTTTGCTTCACTGTATCACAAGCCATACATATGAAATAAACTTGACTATAGAAACAGATGATAATAATCCATCTTAGAAAATGATTCACCCCCCCAAAAGGAAAGATAAACAAATACAAGTATTAGATAATGAATAAGGAAGATGCGATTGATACAAAACAATTAACTAGGCCAGCTATACATGTTGCAGAATAATTGTTAAATTTAAGGAATGACAATTTGGAAGAAGCAAGAAGCACTTTTTAACTTGTCTAGGTTTTAACAGCTCTCCAATCCCACATTCATGATCAAGGTAACAACGTCCAATAAATACTACTAAATTATATTTTGTTTAACTAAAGCTACGAAAATGTTTCATTAATTGATTTGGCTTAAGTACCGTGGTAGTTTCCATTATTTTCTCTTTTGTATGATTGCGACTGTAGAGATTGATATCAAATCCAAATATACCATGAAACAGTCATATCAACGTCTCAATATAGGGTGTATGAAAACAATAGCTTACTAATATAATAGTGAATATAGTCACTGAAAATTAACTCACCACGAACTACCCTGTAAACCGGAATTGCGTTGGTACAAGTGACACATAACAATACTTGCACTGAGATTACGCATTGGCATCATGAGGGCGACTCCAGGAATTTCCTGAGAAAATTAAGAGGGGTGACGGCCCTTATAAGCATTCCGTGGTCTTGCCGAATGATTAAAATGAGGTGTATTTACGATGATAAGAAATAATATGGGCCTATGTATCAATTCAATGAAGGTAGTCAAATCGCAGACGGACGGAAATAGGAACTCTTTATCAAGGATTCCCTTGGTAAATTTTCAGGGTGGCGGGTGTACCCTCAAACGCCCTTCTCTTAGCTCGGGTAGGTTTTGGAGTACATGTACCTGTTTGCAATTATGACAATGAATATGTGGTACAGCTGGGTAATCATTCATATTACTTTAGAACCGTCTACCTGTCGACAAGACATAACTCAAGCCTTCTGGATCAGAAAAAATTACTCGTCAGTTAGGAAAAAGAAGTTACTGAAGGAACCATCTCATTTCAAAAGTGTGAAAGATTTAGATTCTGGATATTCTGGCAAGTTAGGACATCCTTGCAGTTTCCTTTCATCGTACAGAAAAATTATCATTTCTATTTTCCTGAGCAAGAAACGAGAGTGTCAGGGATGATTTTGAATTACGCAGTCATCAGTGTTCTTCTGTTAGGAACCTGTTTCTTGCAGTGTTCTTCTAAGCCTGCAGTATGGGGTAAGTTTTTAAAGTTATGCTTTTGACTCATATTCAAGAAGTGTACTTCTTTAAATGTATAGTTTTAAAAAATATTGCCATGCTCAGTCTTTCATCTGGATGTTCAAAATGAAGAAGAAGAAAAAATTCTCAATATCCCTCTGCGCCTCATCGCCCATGACTCTCTTTATCAAAATAATTAATGTAAATAACGAATCCCTCTAGCAATGTATAATAGATATGTCTATGTAGTCAGGTGGCTTAGTGAAATTATCGTTACTTGCCGGATAACAGCACAATTTTTGGTACAGGGCTTCCTTAGGTCCTACTAAACGATATTAGGCTAGGAGCCCCCGGCAAAAATTTCAATTTAAGGGTGAGGGGGTGGGGGCGTCTTTTGGAGCCCCCAAATGATTTTATTACAATGATTTGTTGTTGTACAAATGCCATTTTTGGTACAGGGCTTCCTTAGGACCTACTGAACGATATTAGGTAGGAGCCCCGGCAAGAATATCATATAAGGGTGTGAGGCAGGGCGTCGCCTCGTAGCCCCAAATAATTTATAAGGTAATATAACATTGATTTGTTGTTGTACAAACGCCATTTTGGTACAGGGCTTCATTAGGACCTGCTGAATGATGGTAGGGTAGGAGCCCCGGCATAAATATTCATATTTGTATGATTGGGGCCCCGTTGTTGTAGCCCCAAATCAATGTTATATTAATATAACATTATTTGTAGTTGTACAAACGCCGGTACAGCTTCATTAGGACCCTGAATGATGGTAGGAGGGCCCCGGCATAAATCGTTCAGTAGGTCCTAAGGAAGCCCCCATTGCATTTGTACAACAACAAATAAATGTTATATTACCTTCTAAATTATTTGGGGACTACGAGCGACGCCCCTGTCCCACACCCTTATATGATATTCTTGCCGGGGCTCCTACCCTAATATCGTCAAGTAGGTCCTAAGGAAGCCCTGTACCAAAAATGGCATTTGTACAACAACAAATAAATGTTATATTACCTTCTAAATTATTTGGGGGCTACGAAGCGACGCCCCCGCCCCACACCCTTATATGATATTCTTTCCGGGGGCTCCTACCCTAATATCGTTCAGTAGGTCCTAAGGAAGCCCTGTACCAAAAATGGCAATTGTACAACAACAAATAAATGGAGCTTTTATCCGGCAAGTAACGATAATCGATAAATTTGACACTAAGCCACCTGACTAATGAAGGTTGATCCTGATGATGAAATTTGAAGATAATTTATAATGTTCAGTACTTTGACGTTTTATTGGGTGGTTATATTCCCCCCCCCCGTTCGAAATAATTCGGAATGGTATTCACTGAGTATACATTTATTAATCTTTCTGTATAAATGGAGAGCTCTAACTATAACCAACGTTTATACGCGCATGGCATGTATGGTATGGGCACCGTAAGAAAAGGAAGAAGAAGAAGAAAAGAAAGAAGAAGAAGAAGAAGAAGAAGAAGAAGAAGAAGAAGAAGAAGAAGAAGAAGAAGAAGAAGAAGAAGAAGAAGAAGAAGAAGAAGAAGAAGAAGAAGAAGAAGAAGAAGAAGAAGGAGGAGGAGGAGGAGGAGGAGGAGGAGGAAATGAATAATAATAATAAGAAGAAGAATTAGAAGAAGTAAAAGAAGAAGAAGCAGAAGGAAGAGAAGAAGAAGAAGAAGAAGAAGAAGAAGAAGAAGAAGAAGAAGAAGAAGAAGAAGAAGAAGAAGAAGAGAAGAAGAAGAAGAAGAAGGAGGAGAGAAGAAGAAGAAGAAGAAGAAGGAGAAGAAGAAGAAGAAGAAGAAGAAGAAGAAGAAGAAGGAGGAGGAAGAAGGAAGAGGAGGAGGAGAAGAAGAAGAAGGAGGAGGAAGAGGAGGAGAAGAAGTTTTGAACGTAAAATATCGGCTACTTGAGTATAAATGCTTTCCATACTCATTTATCAGTAGTCGTCAGAAATTAGTTTTATGCTTAGTTTTCTTTCTGGTGTAATTTCCGTTTTGTGTATTCTTTTGGTATTTGAGTCAGGGAACATAAGTCTCCTATTGTAGTTTAAAATTGAGTTAAATAATAGTTTGGATATTTGGAATGCGAATCTAAGAGATCATATAGGGTATACAATGAGTGTTAAAGTCAATATTGCGTGAATGTATACATATAATCGAAAAACAACCTGCAGGCCAATATTGGTATATTCTTGACGTATAATCCAATTGATATCGTCATTTGTGAGGAGGACTTGAGGGGGTGCCTAAAATAGGAGCTAAACTCCATACCATATTGTTCCAAGCAAATTAACACTGGATAATTAAGCCATAATTTAGTCAGATTTCATTCAAAATTCATTACAAATTCTTGATCTCCCACTCTAGTTTTAAACTATAGGGCTAAAGAAAATGAATTCCTCGTTTCTCTTCCAAATCATCCTCCTTCTTTTTTTGGACCGCAACAATTTTCTTTTGCTATTTGATACTTTTGAAATGAAATTTAAAAAAATATAATCTGACAACGTCTACTCGTCATAAAAATCATTATTATTGTTTTGAGCCGTTGATACTTTTAGGCATGTACACATGACATTTAATTCCGAAAATCTTTGTCATAATTGACTCAATGATATATATAACCAGAAGAAAAAAAATCCGGACAAGAAAATAGGAATTAATTTTACTTGTCCTAATATTTGGATAAGTTCAATATTATGTTATTTTCGTAAAGTTGTCTAAAATATGATTATATTTTGCAGAATCATGAAATTAGGTCATATGACGGGGCCAAATGCTGCAGAATTGGTCATAATTATATGACGTCATTTATGATGTCATCCAGTCTAAATCGGTCTTTACTTTTGATTTAAGTCAGTAAAACTAAAACATCCTTAGTATTGCCCTGAAACAAAGAACAACAAAAAAAGTTTCGGTTTCAGTTTGTCGATTACCCGCGAAGACGTACTTTCGGGTATTCGTCCTTATACCTTATATGTAACGATTAATATTGAATTAAATTTGCTAGAATCTGTCGCTACTTTTATAACATTTATATCTGTCACGCCGTGACGCTCCTGGCGCTCCAACGACATTACATATATATATATAGCACTCCAGCATATCGGGTACCCATGTACACCTGAACGAAGAGTAGCAGATGTAGAAAGGACTTTGAATCCGAGCAAGGATTTGAACCTTCAGTCTCTTGATTGAAGGTCAAGTGGAGAAAGCACTCTACCCGATACCATTTAGACGTCTTTAATGAAGTCAAACAACGAATTAACAGTTGTATCTGGTTGCAGGTGAATTTCAAACGAATGGCAAATTCATGCTCTACGTATATTATACACGTAAAGGTGTCGTAGTCGAGTGGTTTAAGCACTTGACTTAAAATGCAAAGGTCGTGGGTTCGATCCCCGACACGGCACTAATGTCATTTGGCAAGGCATTACTCTAAATTTGAAATTGAAATGGGTGCCTGGAAAATGGACCAAAGCCTTTGTGTAAGTAATTGCCATAATCCCTTACAGTGAACACATGGTAGGAATACTCCCCAGGGAGTGGAGATGGTGCACATTGTGCGTGACTGAATCCGATGATCTGTAAAGCGCTTAGATACGGTATTTCGTTTTAAGCACTGTATAAATCCAGATTTATTATAGTTATACTTATATTTTATGTGCTGTTTTTTTGTTGTTGATACACTTTCAGCGCTAAACAAACCCAGAATAATATTATTTTTCTAATGATCATCTCTCTTTTGGTACAGATGTACGACTACGCGGAGGTCCTGAAACTTCTTTCATGAGGGAAGGGAGAGTAGAGATTTTTCTCGGTAATAAGGGATGGTTTGGGACGTGTGACAAGGAATGGGGGATGGAAGAGGCTATAGCCGTCTGCAGGCAGCTAGGATACCCAGGAGCCATCAAAGGCACCCCCTATCACTCTATGTCTTATGGTACGGTCCTTCTTTCACGCGAATGGAGTTGCACAGGAGGTAAGTTATGTATTTCTTTTTGATGCGTTTTGTAATTTTGGGGAGATGGTGGGGGTGGGGTTGTTGGATCACTACTTTTGAAAAACAAAAATCCAAACATAAACAAGATAAAAGGCAGTTAAGATTTGCCGACAAGATAGAAAAGAAAGGTCAGCGAGTAAAATAAAAAAATATTCATAATTTACAAAAAAAGAAGAATGTGTGTGTGTGTGAGGGAGAGAGAGAGAGAGAGAGAGAGAGAGAGAGAGAGAGAGAGAGAGAGAGAGTTGTATAGCCTGTGCTGCTTTTGCATTTTACATATGCCTACAATCAATTAAACAGTCGAGATAATAGCCTTTAAAAGTCTGAGTTCCCCTTTTGTCTCTTTCATTTTCTCTCTCATTCTCTCCAATCCCCATCAATCACTCACCCGCCCCCTCTCTCTCTCTCTCTCTCATCTCTCACGCTCTTTCCCTCTCAATCACTCTCTTTCTCTCCCCTCTCCCTCCCTCTAGCTCTGTACCTCTGTCTCTCCCTGTCTGTCTCCTTGTCTTTCCATATTCCTGTTCCAATTTTTACCAACCTTCTCTGTTTTCACGTTTTACTTTCATCTTTAAACATGTACTTTATTTTCGCTTGTTGCAGATGAGGCCTCGTTGTTTGGGTGTAACAACTATCATCCCACGTTTCCATGTTATGAGTACGCAGGAGTTAAATGTCACGGTAAGGAATGAAGGAAGAAAAGAAGTATGAAAGAAAGAAATAAAGAAAGAAAGGAAACAAAGAAAGCAGATAATAGAAAGAAAGAATGAAGAAAAAGAAAAAGAAAGACGAAAGTAGAAAAAAAGACAAAAAGAAAGAAGTAAATAAAGAAGAAAAAAAGAAACAAAGAAACATGTCCACCTATGCGAACCGTTCGAGAACATCGATATTTACAACATGAGAGGGCGCTATACTTTTTGCTAAGGGTAAAGCTAGTCTATACGCTTTGGCTTTGTTTTTTAATGTTTCATTGTGTCTTTCTTTGTTCTTCGTCTGTCTGTTTTGTCTGTTGGTTTATTTGTTTGTAACGATGTTCTATATTTTGGCATGACTTCACATCGGCTGTGGATACAATGAACCTTATTTTTAAATAGCCAGTGTCAGGATTATCAGTGTTAAGTATTTGTCTCTTTCTAATGAAAGTTAAATCATCATTATCATATCAAACAAACTAGAATTGAATATTGTATAAATTATCAAAATAATTTCCCTGCTAAATCGACAAAGGTTTTAAACTCACATTGCTGAAATATTGATTCCTAGCCCTTTAATCTTATAAGATGTCGCATTCAGACTCGTTTTCAGTAACTTTTTATTAACCCGCCGCGGTTTTACTGTTACACATCTGAACGAGCCTTAACATGAGCCCTTCATACGTAACTTAACTGTACAAAATGTCGGACAAAACTGGCACTAAAACAACCAAACAAGAGTTCTAACCCGTGGTCGACGATTTCGGTTTTGTTTTACAGGACCGGGTTACCTGGGCTGTTACCAAGACACGTACGGGGCCTTGACCTCGACACTCATTGACAACGTCATCGTCGAGCCCGATATGACGGTGGACCGATGTCGTCAGTTCTGTATGTATCGGCATTATCGCATCTATGGTCTTAAAAACGGAAACGTGAGTACTGAATTTGATCATTTTTGTAAACACATTCATGGCCTAGCAATGTAGTTCATCATCTGCTTCTCGGTGCCTTTCAAACTTTTAGAGGTACTGGCGGAATAATTCGCCCCGAATCTTTTCGTTTGTATGTTTCTCCTCCTGAATTTGCTTCATTTTCTCTCTTATTGTCTCTTTAGGCCTGGTACCATTTTTCGATATCTGTTTTATTATACATCCCTGTCTCTGCATTACGTTTATCCCTGTCTTGTCTCTCTGTCTCCCCTCCCCCCTCTCTCTGTATTTCTCTCTTTGTCACATTTGATTTGGATTGGTTTCATAAAACTTGTTATCAATAACAACTGCCACAGATCTATGACAAATCTGCTCACAGCCAATCAAAAGCTAGGATTTTAGTATCTTGTTATAGATGACAAGTTTTATGAAACAGGGCCCTAATCATGATGATTATTAAACTTTCTGCCTACGTATATCTATGTATAGGTCCATGGTAATCTATGTTTCTAAATTCAATTTCACTCCTGTTTCTCCAAACATATATCCGAAGAGTGATATGCTGTATCTTTGTTTGTACGCCACTCTTTTTGTCTTTACATGTATCTCTGCCCTGGTGTGCCTATGTTTCTATAATAAAGTTCATCTCAATTTCTTCATCCATCTCTACCGTTTTTCTGGGAGTGTTGTTATGGCTTGGTAGAGTCTGTGATGTGTTTAATAATGCTTTTATTGCGTGCTATCTTAATGTTATCCATACGTTATAAAGCCATGATTTATATGTATTTCTCTCTTACTCTGAAATGGGTCGATAAAAATAAAGTTCAAGTTGCAAGTTTCAATCAAACCAAAATCTCCCATGGACGATGCCAAGCCCCATGTCTCTGTCTCCCTCTCTCTTTCTGCCTTGATCAGTCTGTTTCCTTCTGAAAAAGTATGCTTATATCACGTAAATTCATGTTAATCTCACTTTCTTCAACTATCTTTGCCGTTTTTATAGGAGTGCTATTGTGGTTTGGTAGAGGCTGAACTTGCTAACCACACCAAACTGTCCGATGCACAGTGCCAAGCACCTTGTCCCGGGGAAGCCGGACAGGTATGTGGAGGATACAGAACAGATATCGACAAACTTTCCGTTTTCGATGGTAAGAAGAGAGAGAAAAATGGAAGGGACGTATGAAGGAGGGAGAGAAAGAAAGAGAAAGAGAACAAAAATGTAAGAAAAGCTATCATCTGAAAATGGGAGGTTATGCAAAAGAAAACAAAATGATTGCTGGATTTAAAACAAAACATAAGTCAATAACAAAAAATTAAAGAAATAAATAAACAAACAAATACGTCAATAACTGGAATATCTTTGTTTGCTTTTATACAGTCAACATGGGCGAGTGCAACGATCCCGGCGCACCGGACAACGGTGTCCAGCTGGATACAAGCTTCAAGTTCGGCGACATCGTAAGCTTTGCTTGCTTACCTGGCTACGAGCTCCTTGGAGTACAGGCCATTCAGTGCATCCTTGCCCCGGGAGGTCCTGGCATGGGTGTCATCTGGAGTACGTCTGTTCCCTACTGCGCAGGTAAGTTTGCATCATCAAAAAGATCCCAAATCAGAGGGAGGGACGGGGTGGATGGAGGATGTGATGTGTTACTAAAGGGTGAGGGTCACATACAAATATCAGCGAACTGATCGCCGAGATAATTTCGATTTTGAAAACAAATAAACAAAAAACAAACAAACGACCAAGCATCCAACGAAACAAACCATCAAAATGATCAAATAAAAAAGAAAGTAAGTACACAAGAAAGAAAGAAAGAAATAAAGAAAGAAAGAACGACCGAAAGGAAGATATAGATATAGAACAAGCAAACAAACTAACGAACACAGCTACGGAATCTAAAGTGTTGGGATCCCCACAAATTTAATGGCAAAATTTCACTTAAATTGTATCATAATGTGAAAGAGGATATCAATGTGTTCTAAGTCATTTATTGATGAAAGAATACAACATTTAGGTTTTCTGCGTACAACAGAATCCCCAAACTATGTATTCTTCCATCAATATTTGTCTTCAAACACATTTTTTTTTTTTGGGGAATCTTTGCAATGTGTGTTTTAAATGACACCCTCTTTCACATTACGATACAACTTGAGTTAAATTTTGCCATTAAATTTTTTGCGAATTTTTGGTTCCCAACATTCACTTAGTCGCCAATATTTCCTTAACATCATTACGTTTTTGTGAGACCCTGTAAATTAATATATTATATTGTATACAGTAATGAAATTAACGAGCCCACCTGCGCCAACTGAAGAACCAACCACTACACGAAAGACGACTACCTCCAGTACAACGATGAGAGAGACGACGACGACAATGAAACCGACGACGACGTCGGAACCTGTGCAAACGACTACTACTTCGACGACAGAAAAGAGGACCACACGTGAAACAACGACAGTGGAAAGCAGCAAGATGATGTCGACTGAAGAGCGAACGACCACGGTAGAAATCAGGGTGCCGGTCGACACGACATCGAAAACGATGACGCCTTCGGATGAACCGTCCTCATCGACACCGGAGACTTTGACCAAGGAGATGACCTCGGCAAGGCGGTCGACCGAAGAAATGACGTCGGAAGCGAGCAAGAAGACGACGACGATGACAGTCGAAGAGGGAGTTAATGACGTCACAAACTACACAGAATACATCTCAAAACCGACAACGAGTAAGTAAAATCGTTAGTTTCTGAAGGTCAAATCCTTTTAAAACCCTCAAAATAATTACGGGAACCTAACTATTTCCAAGATAAACTCTTGTGTGTTTTGAAATACGATTTCTCGAAAATATAAGAATGGGACTGTCGTGAAATTAATTAATTAATTTATATTGAAATTGAGAGAGAGAGAGAGAGAGAGAGAGAAAAAAAAGAAGAAAGAATTGTGGGGAAGATGGCACTTTACATCACATTACGCTCTATCAATGGTTTACTTACGCTTTCGACTTTCCAACACTCTTGTCACTGTTCCATCTCCTTTTTCCTCCCTTTTATTCTCTTTATAGCTCCGGGTAACAACACTTCCAACAACGCAGCAGCAACAAAACCTTTCAGTAAGTTTTAAATGGTTGCCCAATTCTGGAGGACTTGGAATAGAAAATATGGATAAATCTCTAATAGAAAGTCTAATGTTTATTTTTTACTTGTTTGCTGACAAATATTGATATCAATACAAATTAACTGAACCGATGAATGTATGAATGAATAGATACAACTAAAGCAATAGAAATAAACATAGAATATGATAAACAAATAATATATAAATTAATAAATGATATATGAATGAATAACTAACTAAACAAACAAATAAATCAATAGGTAAATGAAAGAATGGATTAATGAACAAATAAATGAGTAGATAAATAATGAAATAATTGAATATATTATAGACATAAAAAAGACGAAAGGAAAAAGAAAGAACAACAAGAAAAAGAAGAAGAAGATAAAAAGAAGGAAAAGGAGCATTTATAAAATTGATGGGGCTGGTTAAAAGTGATTTGTCTTTAATTCTATGTTGTGTTGCTGAAGTTCACATAACCTCTTACTTCTTGTCTCCTACAGATTTCTTCACGATGATCAGCGAGCATTCCATACTAATCGCGCTGGGAGGAACATTTTTAATCTTGTTGGTACCAATCATCATAATCGTCATCATTAAGAAAGCCTGTAGGAGGAAGTAAGTGATGTTTACCTACATTGGGTAACTTTTCATGTTATATTGCTTCATGATGTCTTATAAACATTCGTTTTACAATTGTTACGGCTATAATTATCAACATAATTATCATCATCGTCACCATCATCATCTTCATCATCATCATTATCATCACCATCGTCATCATCATGATCATGATAATGATTACCATCACTATCACTCCCATCATTAAATATTATCGCAATTAAATGTCCCATTTGCAGGCCAAACAAAATTTAAAAAGGTTAAATTCCACCGGCATTTTAAAGATAATACTAATTTAGAACTTCCCTCAAAACGAAAGGGCTTGAAAATGTCTTTTTGTGGCAAATATCGACCGTTAGTTGTCGAATCAACTTCAGCGATTCCAATCATTTTAGTAAAAAGTCTGATGTTCAGACCCTTGAACCGAATGATCGTACGTTTTGTGCTGCGCAAAGATTCAATCAGTTTAATTAAGGCCAATACAAGAAGTGGTTTATTGATGTAGACAAATGCTCATGTGCCCTTTACAGTTCATTTTATTCCTGTATGTTATTACCAAAGAAAAAAAAGTCAGTCAGTCACTCAACAGTGTCCGACAGTGAAGTCTAGAAAGTAAACGGGTTTCCTTGCATAAATTGAATACTAGGACACTGCTAACGTTTACATTTCACAGACAGGACATACGTGACATATTCATAATTCCTGTAAAGTTCTACAGAATTTGATGTTGGCTGCAATGGAACATAGTACCTTTAATAGCCGTTCTTACCATTGATATTACTCACATTTTTATGTATTTTATTTAATATTTATTCATTGATTTATTCAATTGTTTGTTTATTTATTCATATACAGGTGTATCTAATTATATATTTATTAACCAATTTCATAATATACTTGATTTACCTATCCGTCAATCAAGACATCTGTCTACTAATCTACTCATATTTCTTTTGATTTACCTAGTAGACTTAATTTGTGTGTGATAACCGACCCCTTCATAATCATGTTATATTTTTGTCTTCCTCCTTTCAGGAATTCTCCTTCTAAAGTTCAGATCGAGCGAACCATGGACTACCAGCTAGGCAGTGAGACCACCGGTTTTACTTACGAACCTCAGCCCCTCTCTCGACCCCGTTATCAGTCGTTCAGAAGAGGCTTCAAACGATTCTCGAAACGACCTTGGTCTGATCGTGAGGAGGACGAAAGCAGCGACGATGAGCTTTAAGCCGAAGAAAGAACTCTTTTGAATTAGGACTTTCAAAGTGACCGACAAAAGGAAAGAACTTGGAGGTGACTTAATTAGGCGTTGGACAGGTGACGTACGTAGCTCAAAAAGGCACGGGGCATGTGCGCCCGTCCCCGCACCCGCCTTCGAGTGGTGAATACAAATTAAAGGATAGAAAAAGTGAGAAGGGAGCGAAACAGAAAAGAAGAAGGGAATAAGGACGAGAAACGAGGACGCCTGGACCACTCCCCCTTCCTAATCAGTAGCCTTTTATTTAACTTTTCAAATAAGAAAGGTGCCGTCCCAATCGTTCCAGGGCCCCCTAATGAATGGACTCACGTTACGCCACCCTGCTGGTCAATGTCCGATGGGGACAAATATTGACCGAACGGATTTGGGGGGAGATATGGATATGTAATCTGATCCCCTGAGCATTCCGGAACTATTTGCGGGATCGGAGTACATGTCTGTTGAATGCTGACTATGCAGTACTGATAAGCAGAAGAGGTCTGGGCCCTGTTTCATAACACTTATTACCAATAACAAGTTACAATAATTGTTATTTATAAATTATACATGCTAATGAGTTCACTATACGATTCATCCACACTCGAGTTAAAGCTGTATGCATCTATCGTCAGGCTGACTACGATAGGTGCATGAACAGACTCAGCGAGAGCGGATAGATCATTTAATGCACGAAGGAAAACGTGCATCTTTTGTTTTATACAATGGAACTCCTAGATCCTTGTTATTTCATGTAAAACAAAATCCATTTCAAGATTGTTTCGTTTCATTATTATTGACAAAATATATATCCCAAGTTTAATAGGCTTAATTTCGCGCGCACACGGAGATAAGTACTGTAAGTACACTTACATCTACGCGCGCTGCTGTGCATAACGTACTTAAAAATCGTTGGATAGTACTGGAAACTATTGAACACTTTTCATGAAAAACATGGGATAGTCTCGGTAAATGAATCACCGCGCTTGTCCAATCATTTACTTAGGATCTAAGAGTAAGTTGTATAAAAGCTACCCAAGTAGCTGGATTTGATTATGAGCGAATATGTCAGTGATTTTTGACATTTGTGTAACAATAAGCTTTACGAAACAGGGCCCTGGACTAATATGACCGACGATGACTTTGGCCCGTATGAATAGCAATTTTGCATATATTACATGATTCGAATAAACCCATTAAATGCCAGACTATAACTTCGCCAGCGTTAGCAAGATATGGATTGTATGATACTCTCGATAATCTAAGATTTGAATATTTCAAACTATTGTTTTGTTTGAGTGAAATTGATAATATTTTACGTTGAGGGCCAGAAGAGCATGTATTGTTTATATGCAGAGTTAACTCCCTTCGGGCTTTCAACAGACGATATTGCTTAATATAAAAAAAGTAATTTGCTAATATGTTTCAGATTGTATACATTTTTAAAATTCTACAAACATGAAGAATAAACTCTGAATCAATAAGCATTCAATAAATGTATGGCTGCCAACACGATAATTTATTATTTCATAGTAATAAGAAGTTCCAACATATTTAAATTGTATAAACAGACGCGTTGCGAATTTCTCATGTTAATTATGCCTCTTGTAAATGTCACTTGTGGCAGTAATACATAATAAGGATAAAATAATGGAATTCAGAAATAGTAGTAAGTTATTTGTACCGATGAGTGTAAAATATCGAATATGAAATCAGTAAATGTTTGAATAAATCTTGTATAATAAAACAAAATATATAAAATAGCTTCCTGTAATGGTTTCTTGATGCCATTCCAATTGTTATTCTTTTACTATTATACAACTCTATTTTCTTCCCGTCTTTTCTCTTCTTCTTCAACCTCAACGTTTTTCCTTCTTGAAATTCGTCTTACCGGCCATTTTTTTTGTATTCCTCTAAGAAGTATGTAGAGCAGCGATGGGCTGGAACCGAAATTCAGTTAGTGGAATTGATACCTTTTGGTACATTCATTTGTGATCAACCGGCCCTCAGACCTCAAGCCCAAATATGGAGCGGCCCTTGAGAAAAAACCTAAAACTCCCATACACCGCCCCTTTTATACACATGGATGAATATCTTATAGCAAACATTTCATTAAAATATTGTGTATCAAGAGCCATCGTTTATAAGCAGAACAAAACTGGCATGACTAGTAGCTATTCGGTGCCGTCAAAGACGATATCTCTATTCCCCATCATATCTGATGGTGCGAGGTCACTCCTCTTTGATGGATCGAAAGAAAGCAACCTCTTCTCGGCAAGTCTATCATCAAACGTGGACGGGAACCTGACAACACTCGGCTGACGGTCTTTGTAAACCTGTGCGTAGATCGGTTCACTGGCGCCACCTCCGGATCCGGCAGCGCCCTCTGAGTTGGTCCGAGGATAACCCCATCCATTTTGGCTGTGGCTACTACTGGTTATGGATGATATTCTGGGCATCGACGGGTTGTAGTTCAGGATGCCCTTGCGGTAATCCTCGTTGGCAAAGACGCTGTTGACCATGGCTTCATATGATGTGATGGAGTCGTCGGAAGATGTGGCGTCTGCAGTTGCCGGACCAAAGTCAGTCATCAACAGATTATGGGAATTGTTTCTGTTTAAAAAAAAACCCAGATTAGACGTATGGTCGTTTAGAAGAAGAGAAAAAGGATATGTAGGCCTATATAAAAGCTTTCAAACTTTACCACGTAAACATAAATATATGAAAATATGAAGGTATGTTGTTGCATGGATCGTTACGGCTCTAGTGAAATGTCAACAAGCAGCTTTACAGTATAGCAAGCAGTGAGAATTGAGTGCATTGAGCACTTTGCATAATAGCTATGGTGCTTTAAAAATACCGTTATAATTATTATCAATTTTATTATGGTTCTCCTTCTTCTTCTTCTCCTTCTTCCTCTTCTCCTCCTTCTTATTTGTCCTGTCTTTATTTTTCTAACTTCTTCTTCTTCTTCTCTTCTAATTAGTATTATCATTTCAATTAGTAGTACACGTAGTAGCAGCAGCAGGAGCAGCAGTAGTAGTAGTAGAGGTATTACTATCATCATCATCATTATCATCAACAGCGTCGTCGTTGATGAAGATGTCGTTGATAATAGTATAGTAGCATAGTAACATATTATCACCTATCGTTTTCTTACTTCTTTTTCTTAGACGATGACATCAGCACTATTATACAGATGAGTACGATGACGATGAGAATTAGTCCAAATATTGCTGATATTGAAGCTGAAAAAGAGAGTATGATTGGAATCAGATATTAGTCCAATAGTATCATTTTGCTGCAATTCAATGGATTGCAGTTCCTTTATCTACAAATTAATGCATGGAAGAGATGCGAAAGGAGAAACATATACAGATACAAAATAATTTGCAAGCTTTCTCGATCTTTTTGTGTCGCTCTGGAAAAATACCAAGGTATAGATTCTCAGAAAAGCATAACCGTTCTAATGCCTTCATATCCGAACAATGACAATAATAGCTGAGGAGTTAAACAAAATAAGTTGCTCTTCTAATGCCCTCATATTCGAAATATGACGAGAACTGGCTGAAAAGTTTGAAAAAATTAACCCTTTCCATGCCTCAAGTGTGGGTAGTCCAACTACAGATATGCGGTATCCCTGGTCCAGCATACCGACTTCTGCCATGTCTGTGTGCAATGCATGTTGTTATAATCATAATTGGGACACTTTTACTCTGTCCATTCCCAATCTCACAGTATACAACATTTCATATGTATTACAATGTAATGGCACGTATAGTAGTCAATCTCTTTAAACACCTCTTGTCATTAGCTGACTCCTTTAGCAAACTATGTGAATAGTAATTTTTAAATTAGGCTTCAATTGACACCTACCAATAAGAGCGACCGGGAAAGTATCTTCTCCCCCAGACTCCTCCGTGGTACTCAAACGTTTGGTCCCGGTAGGCTCTGCAGGAGGAGTCGTACTGCCACTTGGTGAGCTGGTCTTGGCGGCAGAAGTTGTACTGCTGGTTGAAGAAATCCCCCCTGTCTTAGGACTGGATGTTGTAGGACCGGATGTTGTAGATCTGGATGATGTAGGATTTGTTGTTGTAGCATTTAATGTAGGATTTAATGTTGTAGGATTTGTTGGTGCAGGACTGGATGTTGTAGGATTTGTTGTTATAGGACTGGATGTTGTGGGACTTGATGTTTTAGGACTTGTTGTTTTAGGACTTAATGTTGTAGGATTTGTTGTTGTAGGAGTTAATGTTGTAGGATTTGTTGTTGTAGGACTGGATGTTGTAGGATCGAATGTTGTAGGCCCGGATGTTGTAGGACTGAATGTTGAAGACCCGGATGTTGTAAGACGTGATGTTGTAGGACCAGATGTCACATAACCAGCAGTCGTTAAAGGTGCCATTGGAGTTATGGTCATTTTAGTTGTGGGAAGCGAAGTCGAAATATCAGGTAAACTGGTTATCATGTCAGTCAGGCCATCCCGTTCTGTTAATGGAACATTACCATCAGTTGAAACACTCGCGATTGTGGTACCAACGACCGTCGACGAACCTCCAGTAGACACATGAAATAAAGTCGTTTCCAAAGCGGTGGTCTGTAGAAGCGTCGTACTATCACCTTCAGATGTTGAATCGGCGTAGGTTGTAGTCATTTCTGTTGAAGACACTGCAGTCATTGTAGTTAATTTTTGTGTGGTTGATATGGTAGAGGTTGCAAGTGTAGTTCCGGCATCTTGCGCTTCGGTTGTCCTGTCTGCTACCAAGGTTGTCAACTCTGATGAGGTTTCATCTAATGCTGTAGTATATCCCAGTGTCGACGCATCTAATGTTGTCTTTTTTGCAGTCGTGGTCAAATCCACCAGCGTTGTGAGGTCTACAATGGTAGTAACCTGATCCAATTCAGTCGTAGGTACCTGTGTAGTTTCCATGACAGTGGTCGTGATCTCTAGCTCTATCTCTGAGAAAAATAAAGGCATTGTAAAAATAAAAACACGCCTATGACATTCATTAAAACAGAGTTAGGTTAGTATTCGCATGTAAGTAGCTGTCCATGGATCACTTGCGGTCCGCCACAAACTTTACGGTACTAAAAAAAAAACAATATCCCATAAATGCGTAGTTCCATTTTATCATCTCTTGCACAAATTATTGTTTTAGCCTATTTTGAAAATATTTCACTGCCCCGTTATAAATGGGCCATATTATGTACGAGTGATATTCAGGAAACCTAATGTGATCCATGGACCGCTATCCAATTTTTGAAAATGTTTGTGGGCCCGCATCACAAATTAAGGACTAAACACCTGACCTAGACCTTTGGTTAACACCAACAAAAAAAATCAAAAAAATCAAGTGACAGCCAGACAAACCTGTGCAGTTGAATTCAGCAGTACTCCAGTCTCCGTTGGCCTTGCAGTATATCGCTGGGGTACCAACTAACTCGTATCCGTCGTTGCAGCCATACACCGCTGTACCACGATACGAGGTTGAGGTAGAGAACAGAACGGTGGCGTTGTCGACGGGTGGAACAGGACCACATTCAACGGCTACGTGGCGCAATGTGAGAAGGAGGAAGGTTAAGAGGGAAATGAGGAGGCAAGTAGATGTGGGGGGCGAGAGGGGTAGAAGGAGGACAGGGAGGAGAAGGAGGATGAAAAGAAGAAGAAAGAGGAGGAGAGCAGTTGAGAGAGAGAGAGAGAGAAAGAAAGAAAGAGAAACGGGTAAGAAAGGTAGAGGGCAAGAGAGGGATATATATATATATGTATAGAGAGAGAGAGAGAATGAAAAATGTAATAATCTTGAAACATTATCAGTCGTTTTGAGGATTGTGCTTGAGTTCGAGACGCATACCAGTTTGGATTTTTAAAACAATACTCTGGATATCTGTACATGTCATTAAAAATAGTAAACAGTGATGATACTCCTACATTGATTAAACAATTAAGAGCTAATAAGTTACTGTTTCACTAACTTGACTAACGTCTAAGTGATTCCCTTACCAATATTTTACTAGTGGCCATATTCTTCTCAAATACTTTATTTGATGTGAAATGTCCAGGTATCGTATGCATGTAGACAAAATAATAAGTTAAAAAAAACAAAAAAAAACATAGGGTAATATTTCTATCTTTAATGATAATATCAACATTAATCTAAATGACACACATCTTCATTCTCGCCCTACCATCACAGCTTGGCAGTGAAGCGTTCCAAGTCCCGTCCGTCTGGCACACGATTTTCGCTGCTCCCTGTATTTCATATCCGTCGTCACACAAAAATTCGATGCTCTCCCCCGGTAAAAAAGGAGTCGAGATGACGTCGACACGATTACCGTGGTAAGGGTCGCCTGGGTCACCGCACACAGTAGTTGAATTGATAGCACCTACAGGAGGAAAACAGAAAGAGGCTGGTCATTACATGACTCCAAAAGATGACGCGCAATTGATGCTCCCGCGTCAATTGCTCCTGGCTTTATTTCATCAAAATTTTAATAAAAATAATACTATTATAATGATAATGATAATAAATATATCATTAATAATAATAATAATGATAAAAAAGATGATAACTATGATCATCATAGTTATAGTAATAATAATAATAATAATAATAATAATAATAATAATAATAATGATGATAATAATAATAATAATAATAATAATAATAATAATAATAATATTAATAATAATAATAATAATAACATTAATAACCAAAATAATAATAAATGTGATACTTCTAAAGATAATAATAATAATAATAATGATGACAATGATAATAATAAATACGGTCATCATGATAATAATAATAATAACAAGAACTATAATAATAATGATAACAATGATGATGATAGAAAAGGCCATCATAGTATTATAATGATAATAATAATACAAACAATTATGACAATATAATAATAACAAGTCATCGCAAATCGTAGCATCCCCTCGCCGTGTACAAATGGCCCATATTTAGCAATTTTTGCATATTTAAAGAGCTTTGACCTTTGACGTACATACTCAACAACATAACTTACGTAATTGAATGAAAACCACATTTTCGCATATATAATTAGGTATTTTCGCATATTTAATGAGCTATGACCTTTGACCTTTGACCTACATACTCCGAAATCGAACTTAGTCTGTGTTTTGATACCATGTACCTTCATATCAAATTTCATTAAAATCCGTCAAATTTTAATAAAGTTATCGAACGGAAACCAGATTTGTTACGGACGGAAGGACGGACGGAAAGACGGACGGACGGCAGCGTTACTATATCCCCTCCGACTTTTACTGTGAGGGGATAATAACCTTTTAGCAAACTACTTATATTAATTTTTAATAGGCCTTGGCTTAACAAAATATAATATAACACAGTATATTTCAAGTCAATATTAACTTTTATATTGGAACGCCATAGGAACAATGATGTGTCTTGTCAAAGGAGTAAAGAAACAGCGTAATTTACCTTGACCTGGTTTTATGATTTATTACAAATGCTTAGGAATATGAAAGTCAGAAGAAAGTTAAAGGATAAAAAGAGAGTGATATATCTTACTAAATTGGCAGACAAAGCGACTTGGTGCTGTCTCACACGCCTCGTCGTTCATCAAGTAGCCATCAGGGTACTTGTAAAGGTCGATGCAGTTTTCAGAGACATCACTGGGCTCATCTGGACCCCACCAAGCAGTCGTTATGGTAGAGCCTTTTACAGCAAGTAAATAAATATTAAGGGAAAGCAAAGCAAGCCGATCACATTCAGTGGCTAATAATGGTTTAAAGCTTAGAGTTCAGGTCATACCATTACTTTGTGACACAAGCAGAAATTGCAATTGGAAACTGTTGATTATGGAGCATAAGAATTGAAGTATACTATGTGGTTTTGGATTCATCCAAACAGATTCAGCTATTAGTTGTCACATTTCGAAAATAAGGACATGCGTAAAGCATTCATTTTCCACAAAAAGAAAAGAAAAGGCTCACCAAATTAAAAAAAAAATCTTTACCAGAACTCAATCTCCTTTTTAACATTCACTGCATGGAACCACCGACACCTGCTAAGGCATACTGGGTGTGATATCGATGTTGTCTCTGCGCTCTGGTCAAGACACCCCAAAAAAAAAAAAAAAAAAAAATATATATATATATAAAGTAAACTAGATCTTATTAGCCTACATAAACATGATCTTTGTATCACCTATCATGACTGCCATAAGCATTTCATCACTTCTATCTTAGTAGTAGCAGTGAGCCTAAATGCTACCATTGTGTTATATAAGTATGTGATATATATTTCTTATCTCATTTTTATTATCACAAGTTAAGGACAATCGACGACCGGACAACCCACGAGAACCGTAGTCTTACAAGAGAAGTGTGGACTGTTGTGGGCTGTCTGGCTTGTGGGCCTTTTAGTACTTTTCTGTTTTCTAGTCTATGTTTCTTCATGCATTTCTTTCATTGGGTCGGTCTAAAGAGCTGTCAGCCTGGTGGGTCGTCTGTCTAAGTCCACTGGAATGACACCCAAATGAATACCCCACATTTCTAATTGATTAATATGAATGGACTGACTGGTAAATGAGACATTTGGGACTTATTCCGAAGGTCTGGCCGACTTCATTCATGGCTTGCTATTCACTCAGAATCAAAGAATAAATGAAAAAAAAAAGAAAAAAATAATAATAAAACGAAAAAGAAGAACAAGAAGAAGGAGGGGATGATAAAGATGACGAAGAAGAAGAAAAAAAAAAGAAGGAGGAGATGAAGAAGAAGAAGAACAAGGAGAACAAGAAGAAGGAGGAGAAGAAGAAGAAAAAGAAGATCGAGCCTGATCAATAGGAGGGGTGAATTTAGAGAACGCGGTAAATCTTTGGACAGCCGGGAGAGTACCTACCGTCCACCCAAAGCCATGTTCTGTCAGCACTCGATTCCTCGAGCATCGCTCCTATCCAGTAACTTCTTGATGATCCAAGTTTTGCTAGTTCATCCTGTGTCCCCTGATCTCGTATCTCGGCGAGGAAACCTTGATTATTTCCCATCCCGAGACATCCAAGTTTACCTGCATCACCATCAACACTATTGGCGTCATCCCACTTAAAGAAGCCATCGTTCTGAAAGTAGTAGCATGCTCCGTTGTAATCATGTGCATTTCCATTACCACCCATACCAGCTTCCGAACAAGATGAATCTGTGAGAGAGCACCAAAGACAATTTACAAATTGTCGGGTGTTACGGGGCGTGCCGGGTCAGGCTTAAAAACAATTTTCACATCTCATTTGTCTAATATTTTCCTTGAGGAGAAAACAAAAGTTCACAGTAGCCTAGTATTGCTCATATCTTGCTCATTATCAACAAATCTGAGGAATGGTTTCGTATGGCTTAACAAAATTGAAGTATCACACTTACTAAACTGACATACGTATCCTATCCCTTGGTTGCCATTTTGATTGTAGTCATACTCAAAAGTCACCCATTTGAAACCTGATGTATGACTTAGAAGTATACGGGTATTTTTCTCCCCAGATGTTGGTTCCATATCATCCCAAAAGAAGTGTGTTATAGACTCTCCACCTGAAAGAGATAATTATAAAAATAACAATTATATATAGCGGTTAATTATAATGTTTCTAAGCGCTTTACTGTTATTATGAAAGAGATATAGAATATAAAGTTATAATCTAGAGTTATTTATTGTTTCTCAAGACAGAGTGACGTGACATTACTGTCAAACAACAAATAACTAACAAGAAAAGGGCTCGCTCTAAAATTATGATAAATAATTGTACATATATATTTTTAAATGGCTGGAAGAATTTTACCAGAAAAGAGGACTTCCGTTTCACGTGTTAAAACATAAATCGGCTTCTGCCAGATTATCAAATGGTGTTTTAACTAATACCCCGATTGTTTTCATCCTATATACATCATGATACCGTGTCTATCACACGTGCTTAATTTTACGGTCTCTTTGTTGATGGTTATAGATAAACAAAATTATCAAATTTGTGCGTGTATTTTCAATACACCTTTTATCTCTAAAACCTTTACGATGTAGTCTATTTAAAGATTGAATAGCATATATTTTGAATGATAATTATTATTAGTAGCAGTAGAAGTATTAGTAGCAGGTTACGTTATTAGCACAAGGCTAATCGGCCGGAAAACGCAAATCTGTATATCCATTAAAAAAATGAATAGGTATAGCCGGTTCGACAACGAATTCGGAAATTAATAGTTTCCTTAGACCTAAAGTAAACTAATATGATAATCGGATGAAACCGGATTCATGAAAATAACACAACAAACCAAGACAGGTTGTATCTACGGAATGAATAATTTATTATACATGTATTTAGTCAACACTTACTTGTGTGCCATTTCCACGAGTTATTCTTTGGTGCCTCGTACCCTCCTATCCAGTAGCCATCCGTATAAATACCGCTCACATTACTGAGGATGGTTTGGATGAATTCCAGAGTTTCATTGGTCGTGATGATGGCCAGACTTCCATTTTGGCTGACACACATCTGACTTGCGGCGCTCCACGTCACCTCTGTCGATCTAACATCAACGCAATATCCGTCGCTGAAGTAGGCATTTGCCAAAGAATCCGACGATGTTGGGCAACTTACTTTTGCAAATAAAAGATACCAAAATCAAATAAAGTAGAAAACAAAACACAAACAAAGATATACATACGACAAAGAATTTTTCTTCAGGACCTTAGAATAGAAAAGTTATTTCTAAAGTTTATTTGAAAGGAAGTTGAGCTATTTATCAGTAAGAAAGAAACATGTAAAATTGTTCAACCAAATATATTATAAATACCTTTATTCTTATCATCTTTCAGAGACAGTATTAAAATGTTCCTGTTCTGGCCGCGCCCCTATTAAAACCTTGACACAAAATCTGATATAACAAAATGATAATTACAAAATCTTAAATCCCAAAGTGCGAGAAACATCTGGCTTGTCAGCAGTTTTTGAGTAATGCTACACCTCAACATGTGATATCTGTTCCCCTTTGCTTGAAAAAAGTGTTATCCTTTTTGGAATGCCCCCCTCCTCCTCCTCATTTAAAGGAAATGTCCAGCCTGGTATGTAATATGAAATGGGTTTTAATAGAAGCTGAAAATTAGAGAAAGAGATCACTGAACAATTTGTAAGTTTGAACATTTTGAGTAAATTAACACCTCCGAAATGGGATAACCAACCCTTGCTGGAAGAATATTTTTCGGAATCGTGCTCCCCCACCTTATTTTAAGGCACCTGAATTCGCCACTGACGTGCACTTACTTCTACACCGAGGTGGTTCCGAGCTCCACGACCCATCGGCGAGGCAGGTCGCCGTATCTTCCCCGTCGACGACGTACTCCTGGTCGCAAGTGTAGTTGCCTGTCTCTCCGAATCCCTGGTCATCCGTATTGAAGTCCCCATGGGCTGGCAATGGAGGAGACTGGCAGGAGATAACTAATTAAAGATAAAGAAATACATGTTTTCATTTTGGGTTGATATTATTATGTTGAAACTATTAAAAATGATCGCCAGGTACTCGAATTTTCGTTACATGTCTTTGTTTTAAAAGTACACTTTAGGCCTATTCACGTAAATTATGATCCCTTAGGGCTACACACTATAGAAACCCAATTTTGTATAAATTTTACCAAATTTTGCCTCGTTACCTAATATTCGGCGCGTTTCACCCAATATTGGGCTCTAAATAGGAGATAATCAAAGAAATATGAATTTTCCATTTTTCAACCCCAAAGTAAAAAGAATTTCACCAAAATGTTCTCCACTGTGAAAAAAATAGAAAGAAAAAAGAAAAAGAAAGAAATGAAATGCTTACTTTGGCAGTTCGGGCTTTGATCAATAAATTCCCATTTCCCCGATGTTTCGTTGCAAACTGCTAGCACGGCATCTCCGTGGTCATGTACGTTCATTTCAAAACCGAGGTTGCATGTGTAGACAACGTAGTCTTCGATCACCGTTCCGTTGACGATGGTATTGGGGTAGGCGGTAGTCGTCTCGTTGCATGCGCTGATGGTAGATACATGACTCCATCCTACATTATATGATTATATATCATTATTATCACTATTATTATTACCACTATTATTAATATCACTATTATTATTATTATTTTCATTATCATTAATATTCTTATTTCATTTAATACCATTATGATTATAATGATGCTACTACCACCAATACTACTAATGGTTATTATTATTGTTATTATTATTATTATTATTATTATCACTATTATTATCATTATCATTAATTTTCCTATTTCAATAATGATTATCATTATTGTTATTATTATTATTATTATTATTATTATTATTATTATTTTCATTGTTATTATTATCATTGTTATTATGATCATTATCATTATCATTATGTTTTCTTATTTAATTTCTTTTCTTATTGTTATTACATATCATCTGTTTGAAGTCATAAGGGCGTTAACTCATATCGTCTCACACAGATCTAATGCCCTTCTGGCTCAAAACAGAATATATCAGGTAGTTACAACTCTAATTCTTATGGTACAAAATGTTAATCATTTGAAACAGTATGATAATGACGACATCGGACGTATACAAAAGAATAATTAATCTGATAATGCAAAAGAAAGTTCGGCAAAAACCATAGGCCTAGAAGTCATAAACAAGGAACAAACAAACAAATAAATAAATAGACGAATATTATTGGCCGAAATTCATTTTAGGGTACCTAATTATTTCCAGGTTGATTGAACGCTAACCTCAACCGTAACCCCGCATCCTCACCCTTACCGTTACTTTAACCCTAACCCTAACCATAGCCCCTCCACAAACTTGACTATAAATTAGCAGCCTATTATGCATAAATATGGTATACGAACCGTCTTTATTTGTTCCAGAAATATCCAAGGGGAAGGCACAAATGAGAGAAATCAGGAAAATCCATGAAAGTGAATTCATCGCTTTAGTCAAAAACATTTCAATTAAATCCGAGAATAAATCCCTCATCCTATGCAATCCTCATGGTATATGCTTCGCAAAATCTTGAAAAGTAATAACCTAAATCTTAGGCCAAGTTTATTCAAGAGCATGCAGCAGTTTTATTATGGCCATAACCGTCAATATGCCTGAAACAAAATTAGAAGGAGTAGCTAAAGTAATAACCCATGATGTTAAACGGTATACGACTTTAGGTCAATAGTGTCCTATCAATAAGATAAATTTAAAGTACGGACAGTGCCCCACTCACACCGATGACACCGACCCCAGACCGACGACGGAGAGAACAAGATAATAACATTACGTTGAATGGCCAAGGATTGATCGGTAATGAGTTTGTATTGAGTTGGTTGGATGGTGTGACTTAGGTATCAGTATGGCCATTAGTCTATTAATGACACAAACAAGGCAGTACACGCCTTCAATTTGTTGACATGGAGCTTTTGAATTAATCAGAAGACAATAACTTCTGGACTTTGATTTTTTCTTTTCTTATTCGGGTCAAAGAGTTGATGTGCAAGTATATCATGGAGTTGATGCAATGTTCATTTCAAATATGTACATCGCGTTAAACGAAAAAAAAAATGCAGAACAGAATGGGGAAAGATAACTCTGGATTCTCTGGAATGAGGATATTTGAGAAAATAATGAGTTGGAAGAAGAAGAAAAAAAGAAAGAAATACACACTAGGAGAGATCGGAAACTAGGGTGGAGTATGAGAGAAAAAATGATTCAGGGTATGATTTTGAATATGTTGCTTCTTACTAAATAAAATCTTACCCATTGAAAATCAAAGTAATACATTTATTGGAGAGTGTCCTATTGGCTGGAAATCTGTCACGTGACACTCAACATTTTGTTATAATTATGTGCACGACCATTTTTTGCACGGTATAACGATTTCAAAAGTTCCTTTCGCGTACCCCACTGCTTGCATTGTCTTAGCTGCGCGCATCTGGCGCAAAGGCAACCTGAATGCAATTGAAGCTGCATTTACACTGCTACCATAAATCGTCGATTTTTCTCATATTCCGGTGTTTCGTGCTTTGCAACTACCGGCAAAAACGACGAAAAATCGACATCGAAAAATCCACCTCTGGAGTATTGTTTCTTTAAACGCCTGCCGAAATTTCACCGAATATTGCAGTGTAAATGCAAACTTCGGTAAGATACCGATTTTTGCTCACGTGACTCTCCTCGCTTCCGTGCTAACGCATGCAGCCACCGCGACGAGTCGCGCATTCGCACTACTCACCCCCAAATCGGTACGTGCATACTTTGGCGGGTTTTTTACGGTTTTTTTCAGTAGTGTTAATGGAAGACAAATATATCGACGATTTTTCAAAATGGTGTTTAGGATGTGTAAATGGGCCTAATGAGGAACAAGCCGTAACATTGCAAATACCCTGTTATATAACAAATATTGTATGCATTACGCTGTTCAGTATAACATAATTATGTTCACCTCCAAATTCAGAGTGCCCCTCGTGCCATTGGCTATCAACCTCGGCCTATGGCCTCAGTGACCATAATTCGGAAAATTCTGAATTGTTCGTTTCATATATTTTGTTATACTGGACGTTGAGCGTGCAATATTTGTATAACATTATCTTTCAATTGGAAAATATTAGGGAGGGGGGGGGGGATATGTTGACTTGTGGAATCAGGGTAACTATCCAAATTGCACTGTGATACTAAATCTTCATCTATACAGCTGAATGTACAACCTTATGACTCTGAATAAAGGCGCGATTGAAAATTAGCAGCGCTCATTAAAAATTCCATATACAGTTAAATAATATTGCTAAATAATTTCAAGGACATTTTAATAGATGGTATCGAGGTCAAGTAATTAATTGTCTTTCTTAGATAATATCTTGAAATTGTTAAGTATAAACTAAGAACAAGCTGTGCAGCTTTTCATATACAATATCGTTCCTTTTATTTTGATCAAGTATAAATAAAACACCAGGAAAAACAAACGTAGAATGAACATTCGCAGTCTTTATTAGACTCCAACATTTCTTGATGAATATGCAATGAGATAATGACACAAACAGTTGAAATTATACTGTCGATATGTCCTTTATTTGGTAGTATCAAAACACTCAGTCCATATACGAAGACCTATTCAGTATAGTCATCACACTGCCTGAATTTAAAACTTTTACAAATTACAAAATATCACGACAATTCCTAAGAGTTACTTAACAAAAATAACAATAAAAATATCTTGCAATAAGAATAGTATATCACTTAATCACAAACTGTACAATCAAGATGCTAATTTGTACCGACTGTCAACACAGGGTCTATAAACCCGTTGGACTTCGTCAGGCCCCTAAAGATGGAAGTACGAAAGCACCTATATCAAGGCCCAGTTTCATTAAGCTTGTTACCAATAACAACATATGCTAATTGTTATAAACTACTGAAGTCCATACATTTGATTGGCTATAAGCACATTTGTCATAGATATGTGGCACTTGTTTTGATAACAGGTTTTATGAAACAGGGCCCTGGTCTGTTCCTTTTTTCGGGACAGTTCATGGAGCTTACTTATTATCACACATTAACGGAACGGTAAGATATACGCTATCAGTTTACACATCACAAATAGATGCATGTGTAGTCACTACGGGGGATTAAGATTAAAGGGAACAAGATAACAAGGTGTTCGACCTTGTTTATGGGTATGTTTAGATTTAGATTTGATAACAATATATAAGCAAGTATGCTACTAATGAGCGCCTTTCTTTATTGCTATCGAATTCAGTTACAATATTTGTGTTTTTTTTTATTCCGGAACCTATATTAATTATACAGGCTTTGCTTTTTTAGGTTCCACATATTTCACATTATTATTTCTCTATGTCACATGTCTATCATTCTTTTATTACGCATTCTCTTGTTAATCTTATGTATGAGACAATCTCGTATGTTGAAAATTGAAACAACTATAAAACAAACAAAACAAACAAACGGAAACCTAAGAAAAAAAAAAGATCGAATTCGCTCTGCCCAAACAAATGTTACATCAAGGATATGACTGTTACTATCTCTGGTAAATTATACAATGATCAAATATCCACACCACCAAATGTGCATTTTAAGTTGTTATGTTGTTCATGCTGAAAAGGATCTCTCTCACTGCAGACGAGAAACTATGTGGAACAATACACTGATTCGTGTTCACAACCTAGTTTTATTAATAAAATCGTGGTATGACAAAGATATAGTTACAGTTTCTCCTTGATGAAAAATATTTGATGGCAACATTTATATCTACTTTGATTTTCGGAACAAAACCAACTTCGACTTTAATTTGGTAGATTTTTCTTCTTTTTTCTATTCCCTAAAACTTGGAACCCCCCTCCCGCCCCCCCCCCCAATTATTGTTGGCGTAACCTTGCAGGTATCATGTAACAGCAGTAAACTGAACATCTCCTGACCGACCGGGTAGGTTTATATTATTCATTGTTAATTATATAATACATGCTCTATGCACTTTTAAAGTTACGAGTTCTTTTCTTCTCTTTATTCTATTACCAAAACTGGGATTACTTTTGTATATAGTGGATACGTTTTTGACATACAACATGTAAAGTGTGTTAACAAAAAAAAAAGGGAAACGCGACTTTCTCCAGCAACATCACCGCAAATAAGTAAACTATATTTATTGTCATACATCATAACAACAGAATTACTGGCCATTCATTGAACCTCAATACTTTGATATCACTCACTCAACACCTTTCCAATTCGTTCATGCTTGAAAATATCATAACATCATTATTTGGTTTCATGTAAAAAAAGATAAAATTGAACGTTGACATGAATGACAAGACCTGATCAGGAATTTCCTTTGAATTAATTGATGGGGAAATTCGGGTTCCCCTCTTTTTGTTAGAACCTGATCTTGAATCTCAATTTTTGTCTCAAACGAGAGGTCATGCATGTGTTTGGTCCTTGTTCGATGGTTACTTCTTCAGACAAAGTGTGTTAAAAACATTTGACACACTCGGCAAAGGGTTTTGCAACAGGAACAAGCCATGCTGTGGTTATATCAATAGAAGGCGCTTTCTAAAGACGATAATATATCTTCATTACTCCTCATATCACTTTTCTAATGACACCTTTCTCTTTCTCTACCCCTTTCTTCCTATTCTGGTAAGACAACGTAGTCATATTCATCATCGTCATGGGATGCCGTTGCCATTCGGACGGATTGATCCACTACCCTTTGATTTGTATAGGCAACCGCAGAGGGCGCCGTATTGGCAGAATTTGCGAACGAATGGCTTCCTGCATCGGGCAATGTGTGCGAATGTAACTGCTCCGGTGGATTTGGTGGGAACGTTTCAAGGTTTCCAGCTTGTAGCTCTAGGTAGGCATGATTCACCTGTTCCGGCGCCGACCAGGTCTCGGGTCTCGGGTGAAGGTTCCCTTCCTGCTCTTTATTCGGTTGTTCAGTGGGTTTCCTTCTGTTAGCAATACAATATTTCGAGAATTGCAGATTCAGTCCAACTTTGCAGAATATTAGTTCATAGCAACATCAATAATAACAACACCAATAACAGCCGTAACAAAAATCCTCATTCCTCTCTTATCATATGGATGAAGAAATACCATCTCAATAGACTGGTTAAAGGGAAGGTTGAGTTCTGGGAAGAGGTGAAAAATAATTTGTGAGCGTTATCATCGTATTATGCAAGTGTGCAGAACATCAGCTAAAAAATGTCCCCTAAAAAGCATGGCTCTTCAAATGTCTTAATATTCTAAATGTGGCATTTAACATCATAAAAATCGGGACGGATTTTTATGCCACATGGTCGTGTAGTCCCATATACATCTTTCTGTGTACAGTGCTTGTAACTTTACCAAGACTGGGCCAAATTTCTTATCATTTTGATGATTCCAGAACCTTGCAGTACACACCAATACTTATATGCTAGATGATCAACCTTTTCTGATCGATTCCACAATGTTTCTTTCACAATGCAATCGCATGACCAGAACTCAACTTTATCTTTAAGATTAGAAAGAAAAAAACTACTATCCCTCAGGTAGAACGTTACATAGAGACCCCGTGTGTAGGAGAGTCACCACGTGACCCCAAAGGTTAAAGTAATCTAATGATTAAAGAGTTTGTCTCTTCCCTTCCAGCTACATTAATGAAAATGTTCATTTGCAAAAGGATTGACATAGTCAAGTATGATAATATAATACATCTTAAATGTATTGTATCCTTTTATTTGGAAATCAATACATGTATGGTTGCATGAAGACAATCATGGGAAATACCGTTAAGTTAACCCGGTCCCAACAGGTTGTTTGTCAATGGGGCGCCAAGTGCAATGAAATGAATTAACAATGTACATGTAAAGGATAAACGAAGTATATTGATAACGTGTAGAACATGTAACGGGAAGACGCAACATGTTCGTAATGTAATCAAATCTAATGCACACATCTTTGTTAAGTGCCTCATGTAATGTGTACAAATCGCATTTTGACTATTGAAACACAGTTATTCGTAACAGGTGAATGAAATGAATTTGTAACGAGGCACTCAACAAAGATTTGTGCATTAAATTCGATTATATTACGAAAATTGTATATTGGTTGCGATGATCGTTTTATTTCTCTCTTTTACCGCTTGAAAATGGTATTTTTGTGATAAGCGCTGTATAAATGACTACAGCTGGAAGGTATAGTTTAATTTCTTAATCAACTTGTTAATATATTCGTCTTTTAACTACAGCATGCTAGATCACCCGAACATGTAAAGACATGCTTCAGCTGGTTAGGGTAGTAAACTAATTAAATGCATGAATAACAATTTTCAGCTGATTTAACACAACCATGTTTGAAAATGAGTTCATATTGTTCCTTTATTTTTGTCAGCAGATTCTCTTTCGGTCCCTCACAATAAATAACGCATATGAATAGATTTTAGCGACCATTTAGGGCCTATACTAAAATAAAATAAAGCAATGAAACAAATTATATACTTCAGATAAAGCTAATAAATGGACGTTTAACTGGTCAACGTTGTCATTACCTGATGTAGACAACTGTCAATGCAATGGAGTATATCAACAAGAGTAGCGTTAAAATGCCAATCGCTATTATCCAACCTAGAGAGTAAACAATGAAAGAAAAGATAAGCGAAGAGACATGTATGGATTTAACATAAATATGACAGCATAAGTTTGCAGAGCATTAACAAAAAATAATACAGCGAAGGTTTTTCCAGTGCCGGCGATCTCCATTGTTTATAAATATACATTATCATTGATCAGACATTCACATTTTCTGTGGTCTTCTGAAAATGATAGATATTGTATGAATCAATGCAAAGAAGAACAAAAGGAACGCAGAGAATGTCGTTGTGTTCATTGGGAACAGTACTGGGAGTGGTTAGCAAATTCGGCCACAAGTATTTTTCTCAGAAGTTCTCGGGCGAACAGACACTTTTTTCCATAGTTTTTTTTTAAAATTGATTCCAAAACAATACAAATCATTCTTAGAATTAGTTTTCATCTTGACATAATTCAATATATTTTCAATTCATAGATATCAGTTGTAACATAAAACAAATAACCCCATCCAACCAAACACACCACTACCCCCCAAAAAACCCACACACACGCACACAAACACACGCACCGACAGGCGGCTATACATACATAATCCACACAATTCTAAAATGTGAGCCGCCTACAAATGTGCTTCATATCTATAACAAAAAACACGTTAATATTACAATCATCCGAAAGAAAAGAAAAAGAATCAATTAGGAGAAAATCTAAAGAAGATAAACACCTTCTTCTCCCGTTTCATCCCGATCCCCTCCCTCGGTTGATTCACCGTCTTGCACATCTTCAAGAACTCCAATTGCTACACACTTTTTGAACCTTCCATTTTGACCTTCCTTTACTTTTCCTGTGTTTGTCAAAAGCATTTCGAAACCACTTTTGAACCTAATTCATTATTCAATATCAACACTAACTTATTTGCTTGAAAATACGGGGAAAATACCTACCGATTTTGACCTTACAGTCGGCATCAGACTCGTGAGCTAGAAGAAAGATTTAGAAATACCATTAGCGGTACATGAATAAATCATGGCATAAGATCAAAGATCCGTAGACTAAGCATGACAATAATAATAATAATAATTGATATAAAACGTACTTCTTAAGTATGAATTTACATTTAATCTTGAGTTCTGTTATGAATTTGCATAGAATATATATTTGAGTTTTTGAGAGAAAAGGGCTCCGGTAGACGTAATTCTCTATAAATCATGGTGTTATAAAGCGCAACATGTAACAAATGGAGGAAAACTTCTTAGAAAAAAACACTCACTATAAACCACAACTCATATGACAGATACAACTTGTGTTTATTCAGATCTAGAAAGAAATTGAAATAGTAATAAGACATTTTATTAGGAAAATATTGCATACTTGAAGTCCCAGTAGTAGTGAGCGTCGAAATATGATTAGTTTGAGATATTGAAGATGAGTGCATGTACACATACCTCTGCATTCAAGCATGACCTGAGTCCAATTGCCATTTTCCTGACAATAGCTGTACTGTTGACCGATGAGATAGTAGTCTTCTATGCACTGGTAGATGATTGTTCCTGTATAGTCCATTGATGATTGGTAGATTATGAGGGTGTTCGCTACGTCTGGAGGACTGTTACACGTCCTGGCTGAAGAATGGGACGTTAAAACAAAATATTTATATAAAAAAGACAATGCCATGTATTGATATTTTTATAATATATAAATATCTATATATTTCAAACAGGATAGTCGCATCAATAACCAAGTACTTAGTATGATAATTGTTAGTATATGCATTAAACGTCGATTTAAACAGATCGACAGACTCCGAGACAGACAGACTAAAAGAGTAGCCTAGGGCGACATACGATTACGAAATACGAAAAACGACGGTCTCGTGCGTCCCTGAAAAGTTATCGGATGGCCCAGGAGACCAACATCCTCAAAGACAGTCACATAACGGTCTATAGGGTCTTCTGACAACTTTTCTGAGGGTTCATTAGACCAGACAGACATTGTCGATCTCGTGGGCCGTCAGTCTAATCTGACATTCTTCATAAGGATGTTAAAGAAAAATCTTTCGTTTGGATATCATCCTTCACTTGGATTTGATTTACCATTATTCGTAATCACACGCAAAGGCCAGGATAATGCCACACGTGTTGTAGGGGAAAAATGATAGGCCCATTAATAAAACGGGTTTCGCATGTGAATCTCCACATTCCAAAAGATTATTAATATCTTTTTAATTTATTTTGATATAACAACAAATAATCAACACAAAATGTGAAAATAATATGTGGTATCCACATTATTGATTTATTGTAAAGCGTTCTGTGCTCCTCGTGTTTCCAAGGACGCGGTGTGAAGGAAATTACCTTGGCATAATGGCAAACTTGAGCTCCATTGACCGTCACTCCCACAAAGTAATGCTGATGACCCGACAATCTCATAGCCAGGATTACAAGAGAACGCTACCTCGTCCCCGGGAATGAATGTCATCGCGTTTGTAGCTCGCGTGCCACGATATGGTGTACCTGGATCGCCACATTGTATACTGATATTTATGTTATCTATAACATAAGAAAAAAAAAGGAAGGCGGAGAAGAAAGAAACAAGGAGAAGGAGAATAAGGAGAAGAAGAATAAAAAGAAGAAGAAGAAGAAGAAGAAGAAGAAGAAGAAGAAGAAAAAAGAAGAAGAAGAAGGAGAAGAAGAAGATGAATGAGGAGAAGAAGGAGGAGAAGAAAAAGAAGGAGAAGAAGCAGACGAAGAAATAGAAGAAGAAAACAAAATAATGAAAGTGGTTTGTGGTTTTGTGAAATATGCACTTAGTGAAAAATCAAATCAAATCAATTGCAAATGCCAATTAAATAAAAAAGAATCAATTAAAAAATAATCAAATTAAATCAAATCAATTCAAATGCAAACATGAATTCCATTGCAAATGATGCAATCAAATGCGATGCACGGCAATGCAATCAAATTCAATCAAATCAAAATATGCAATCATAAATCAAATCAAATTAAATCAATGTCTTACTGAATTGGCAAACGAAACGATTACTTTTGGCGCAGTCATCACCATTCAGCAGATAGTTGTCACTGAAGGGGAAAAGGTTGATGCAAGTCGCATTAGAGGTTGGTTCACCCGGACCCCACCATGTATCTACTACTGGAGAGCCTAAATCAAATAGTTAGGATAATACTCAAATTCATAACGATATATTATAGAAATATTCAGTTTGTTATTATATTTTTATATGTAAACCACTTTTTGACATGAAGTTATTATTGTTTGCATAATTGTGATATACCTCACGTTTATATGTTCTTTGATATTCAGTTATTCTATTTGGAAAAATGCAGATTAAATCAAATCAAATCAAAGCAACATCAAATTAACATGAATATTGTATAACAAAGTGTGTTCCGCATATTGAAAAAACAAAACAAATCTTATTCTGAGCTTTTACAGGCATACAGCAATGCCAAAACATGAGGATATTATCACTGCAGGAATACAACACACAACTCAAAATCTATGGCATTGTCGCTCTTGGGTTATAAATAATTATGATGGCGTAAAGATGTTAAAATGAAGAGAGAACCTAGCCCTGTGAAAGCCACTGACTTTCTTGGTTTACATACATTTCGTATATTAAACTTCCAAGCTTCGTTCAATCGCAAATCATCAGAGGAAACGGGGCAAAATCCTTTGCATCACTTTTTTACGGCAAATAAAGGTAGAGAAACAAAGAAAGAAACAAACATCCGACGACAAAAGTATACTACATGTACTATCGTTAATTTTTTTTAAAAATCTTATGATATGGATGTACATGATAATTGTACTCGTTGTGTAAGATATATGGGCTGGATTACTGTCGGCGAATTTGAGTTGGCAACCCCCCCCCCTCCCTCTCCCCCTCCCCTATTCCACTGAAATACTCCATTCCCTTCCATCTAGTCTGTACGCCAAGATTGTAATTTGACACTTAAACACAATTCTATACAGTCTTGAGGTGAGCCTAACTGTCACTCTCCTCAGAGCCTACGATGTGCGATAGACCGTGTAGTCTACAAAGTCTCATAGTTCAGACCCTCTAGTTGAATATGCGCAACGATTGAAAAGGGTCTGCGTCTGCAAACTACTTACCATCCACCCACGACCATGTCCTTACATCACTCGATAGCTGGCGCTCTGCTCCTATCCAGTAACTTCTTGATGATCCAAGTTTTGCTAGTTCATCCTGTGTCCCCTGATCTCGTATCTCGGCGAGGAAACCTTGTCTGTTTCCCATCCCGAGACATCCGAGTTTACCTGCATCGCCATCAATACTATTGGCATCATCCCATTTAAAGAAGCCATCGTTCTGAAAGTAGTAGCATGCTCCGTTGTAATCATGTGCATTTCCATTACCACCCATGCCAGCTTCCGAACAAGATGAATCTGTGTGGGAACAACCCCAAAATGGTATTCCGATTTGTTCGATGACAGTTTTTTTCAGTATGCCTTGTATAAATAATCATGGAATAATTGTAAACACAGAAAACCACCGAAACAAAACAAACACAAAACAAATTAAAATCAAATTTTTTTTTCTCAATAAATGAAGTGATCGAACAAAAATAAGAAAGTTATGAATGTCTGAAAAATGTTATCAGTAACTGTATTAATGTTGAGATGAGATGGTAGACTTACTAAACTGACATACGTATCCTATCCCTTGGTTGCCATTTTGATTGTAGTCATACGTAAAAGTCGCCCATTTGAAACCTGATGTATGACTTAGAAGTATACGGGTATCTTTCTCCCCAGTTGTTGGTTCCATGTCATCCCAAAAGAACGTCGTGATAGATTCCCCACCTTGTGCAGAATAAAACATAATAAAAAACAGAAATAACGAGTAGAATAATAATAATAATAATAATAATAATTAATAATAATATTTGGATTTATATAGCGCCTTTTCCAAAGGATACAAGGCACTGGACTCTCTTAGTCTATCAACAATTTAAGAGGAGTTGTAGAGGTATGTTTTCAGTTGTTTTTTGAAGAAATCTAGTGAAGTACTGTTTCTTAAGAACGAGGGGAGTTTGTTCCAGAGACGTGGGGCTAAGGACTGAAAGGATTTTTGAAACCAGCCTGTTTACGGGATTTGGGAATGACAAAGGTAGGAGCTGATGAAGGCCTAAGAGAATATGATGTTCTCTGTTGCTGAAAGAGTGAGGAGATGTATACAGGAAGTGTGGTTGACATAGATTTGAATGTTTGAACAAGTATCCGGTATTGTATTCTATCAGCAACTGGGAGCCAGTGTAGTTCATGCCACACTGGAGTAGCATGGGACCATTTCGGTGTTTGACAAATTAGACGAGCACATTTGTTTTGTATAACAACAAACATAGAAGTGGCAACTATTAAAATATTTGTAATTGTTGTTGTATTTTGGTGATTGTGTCACACTTTCTTTTGACCGATACCCCATTCAGGGCACAAATGAATTATCTCCTTAGTACGAACCGGCGATCGCCAACTCGCCTAAACACCCCTTAATCTTGAGACCATTTGGAACACGATATCAACTACTTTTGAAAAATCAACCTAAGGCAATTTCAAAAGCCTTGTGCCTCACCTATTGAAAAGTCCAAACATGACAGTGACGTATGTCGTATTCCAATCATTGCGATCGTGTTTTGGACTTTTAAAACTCTGTGTATGCCACGCAAATAGTCTCCCTATGCCACATTGCATTTATCATATGATAGACTTCCAGTGTAAGATCTATATAAGAGTTAAAAGGGTTGTCATGGACCTTCTCAACACCATAAATGGGTAATTTTGCAAGGCCATTGTGCTGGACAAACCAATAATTCCCTCAATTCGTGCGTATCGTTTTGTGCAAACTTGCGCCTGTGGCAAACGAGCGTTTGTGCAGAGAGGCAACGAAAGCATTCACATTAAAGAAATCGTGTTTACTGTTAAACATATAAAGTCAATGCACTCGAGCTTACACATAATTTCTTAACTAAATCCAATTCAGTAAAATGTCTAATTTGACGTAAACTAGACAAGGCTATTAAAGTGTGCACCATTTCTATTTTTTTTGCTACTTACTTGTATGCCAGTTCCACCAGTAGTCTTCGGATACCAAATAACCCCCTATCCAGTACTCAGCTGCATTTGAATCACTCACGTGGCTGAGGAGGTTTTGAAGGAATTCCAGAGTTATATTGGTGTCGATAACGGCTAGACTTCCATCAAGACTGAGACATGTACCACTGGCCTCGAGCCATGTCTTGCTCGTCGACCAGACATAGAAACATTTCCCGTCTTCGAAGTACGCGGTCGTTGAGGAGTTTGACGTCGCCGGACAATGTTCTGTAGTAGAAGAAATTAGATTTGCCTAACTATTACTACTACTACGTACTACTACTACTAATACTACTACTTCTAATACATGTACTACTACTATTATTATCTTTATTACTCTCATTATCATTAAAACTATTAGTATCATTTCTGTTATTATTATTATTATCATCATTTTCTTTATTAGTGAAATAACGCCTCGTGAGCAATTTGCTTTGGTGTTCCTTTATTGATTCAGAAACAAACAACACGGCACCTTCCTTGGCAATGTGGAGGGGCTGAACTCCAAGATCCATCTATGCCACAGGTGGTGGTGGTGGTAGGACCTCCATCTAACTGGTACCCCTCATTGCATGCATACACCCCTTCTGTTCCTAGTGGGTACATCTGGTTACCTCCACCACCAGTGGTACTACCACCAGCAGCACCACCGGCACCATCACCGAATGTCACGTACCCATTGGCTGGGCTCACAGGAAGGGGACATGATATACCTATAACATAATAATATGACATACATTTAAAGTGAGGGGTAAGTTCTGGGAGAGGTGAAAATGTTAAAATATGGAAGAATATCATAACGGAAAAAATAACCCCTCAGAATGGCTCTTCAAATGCCCCCATGTACGAAATATGACCAGATATTTCTGAAATTTTTGGACCAAACTTTCGTTTGCCGAGTCCCATATATTCGTTTCTGTGTACAGTGCATGTGACTTTGGGCAAAGCTGAGGCGATCTCTCTCATCAAGTTATTTCGCTTTTGGTGACCAGGCTACAGAACTTCCTAACTGGCATTCAGCATGTTCGGTAGTGGCTACGTGTGGGATCCCGTCATTAGACCGACGTTAAAAAAAAGTTCATGAGACCGACAAAACAAATAAATACACTAGGGCACATAGAAAAGTAAATATCGGTCTCGTCGGCCGTCGGTCTAGGGCATGCTGGAAAAAAAAGGCAGACAGCCTGAAAACCGACGTTGTCGGTCTCGTGGACTGTCGGTCTGGATGGGTGTAGCTCTACGTGAATTTCTTGTGAACATGATACTAATTTTCCTTGTTTAAATGTTGTTATTGTAATATACATGGTACTGACCTTGACATTGTGGTGTGGCTGATAAATTCCACTTCCGGGTCGAAAGATCAAAGGTTGCAATCACCGTATCAGCTGGCCCTGTCATTTCATACCCCGGCATACACGTGTAGATGGCATAATCGACGTCACTTCCGTTAGGACGAAGGTACAGTAGAATGGAGGTATGGTCGAACATAGGCGGCTGGTCATCAGAGTCTACGTGATTAATGACAATGTGGCCAAAGGTCGGTCACAAAACCGTAGTGCTTACAATGTAATATGTATGCTCTAATATGTGTGGTGTTTATTTATTTAGAAAAAAATTGAATTAAGGATCGTTATGACGGTTTCAATGGTAACCAATCCAATCAATTGGCAACCTAACAGCATTTTGTTGTATGAATTATAACAGTCTAATAATTGATAAGTAATAAAGAGATATGAATTTCCATCAATAGATATTCCATTGAAGTTGATAATTGCTTCATGGTAATTTTAGAGAGAAATCAAAGTTGATATGAGTTCCATGACCCAACGTAATTTATAACTGAGAAAAGCAGAATCCTTAGTTAGTTAGTGAATGCCATCTGCCAAAATAATTCCATAAACGATCTAGAATAGTTATTATAGCAAGCCACGGAACGGAAGAGGCCCCGTCCATAAAGACATATGATTGATTTGAATCAATCGCAACTTGAAATTAATCGCAACTCCAAACACCAACAAACACCAACTCTTTATAATAAAGCGCTGGACCCTGTAATATAGTTTGTTTCGCTTTCATTAAATTTGTAGCAGAACACAGGATCACTTGTTTGGAATAATATTAGAATTATCATTTTGATATACATGCATGACCAAATAAATGTACAGTATGCAATCTTCCTCTATATCACTGAAAATTGCTGTAAGGCAATTCATAATAAGTCTCTTCCTAAACTCGATAAACCGATGTTCGTAGAAATCAAATTTGCACGGGGAGAAGAAGACGGAATAAGAAAGAGAGATAAAAGAAGAAGGAGAAAAATAACAGGAGGAGGGGGAAGAAGAAGAGAATGAAAAAGAAGAAAAACAAGAAGTGAAAAAAGAGGAAAAGGCCTTTTATATTTTTTCGTTCCTTTTCCTTCTCTCTTTCTATCTTTCGCTATCTCTTTCTCTTTCTCTTTATTCTTCCTTTCTATATCATTACTATGGTGACCATAGGAAGATATTATCAGGGTCAGCATTGTATAACTATAGCTGATATAAAAGAACTAGAAATAAGACAGTTGGCCGCAAGAAATGAATATTCCATGAACTAGAGTTTCTTACCTGTAATTTGGTTTCCAATTGTGTGGTGAACATTCAACATGCACAGAAGAACAGATATCCTCTTCAGAAAGTCTAACATGTTGGCAAAAATGCGTGAATCATGTGATTTCGCAAACTGAAATCAAAATCCATCCACTATGATCAGCAATGTATAGATGATATATTTAGGGGGTTCCTTGTACAGGTATCACATTTTGTAGACGGATTTTGCCATCGCTTATCTAATCAGATCGCCTTCAATTTACTTAATGATGTTGGTAGAAGAGGCGCTGACAAGTTCCGTCTTTGATGACCCAGTCATACCTAAGAGACCAACACCACACCGACTGCAGATAGAATAAACAATTATACCTCAGTCACACCGCCAAACCGACTCCAGGGAGTGTTTTACAAAGACTAAGATCGACTTTAAGTTGGACTTAAGTATAACAGGCCGTTCATGCCACTGTTTGCTCTTACCATTTACTGGCATTTGTCTTTCAAGGGACGTACAAATCGTGGTCTCAAATCTACAGAGTTTACATTTTTTGATAGTTCATTATTGAAGGAAAAAATATTATCTAAAGGTTATAATTTAGAGACCAATGGGGATAGCAACCAATGGCATGAATGGCCCGCCATACTGAAGTCCAACTTAAAGTCGATCTTAGTCTTTGTGAAACACCCCCCTGGAAGAACCATTCCTGGCCATTTGGTGCAATGTAATTGCCTGTTGGGACTGATGTCCATCTGCTGTCTGTCTCGTTGGTGAGAGTGAGACTGAGGTATTACATTACCTCCGATGGCCGAGAGGCGGTTGGATTGGAATCGGCGTGGAGTCGGTTTGGTGATCTGAGGTATAAGTGAAGATTCCTATAATGCCCCAGTCACACTAAGAAGATCAAGACCAGACCGATTACAGATCGACGGATAATAATACATTACCTCCGATGGCCGAGGGGTGGTTGGATTGGAATCGGTTTGGTGGTGTGAATGAGATATAAAAATAGGGTCTTATAACGTGCTGAATATTGGGTGTGTGTGTGTGTGTCATACAGAAATTAAATAGTAAATAGTGTATGGATGGGTGTCAATACCCATTCATACCACTGGCCCAATTTCAATCTGATTGATAATCCACAATCGTAGTAATGTATTGTCTTGTTTCATATTTTCAAATGTATTGTATACGATCAAAGATTTAATGTTGATCTTGTATCGTTCGCGTCGATGTGACCTGGGGAATGACCATAATTAGGGGGCGGGAGTTTATGTAATAGCTTAAAGATAGAGTTGAGTTCTGGTCATGCGATTGCATTGTGACAGAAACGGTGTGGAATCGATCAGAAAAGGTTTTTCATCTAGCATACAAGTATTGGTGTGTACTGCAAGGTTCTGGAATCATCAAAATGATAAGAAATTTGGCCCAGTCTTGGTAAAGTTACAAGCATTGTAATGTACACAAAAAGATGTATATGCGACTACACGAACATGTGGCATAAAAATCCGTCCCGACTTGCTGTTACATGCCATATTTAGAATATTAAGGCATTTGAAGAGCCATGCTTTTCAGGGAACATTTTTAATCGGATGTTAATCCACACTTGCATAATGACAGTGATAACGCTGACAAATTATTGTTCACCTCTTCCCAGAACACAACCTTCTCTTTAATATTGGGGTTTGTTTATATGGCTTTGCCACAAGCGGGGGAACCCCGAAATGTGCGCTAAGATTCCCTCTAATTCTACGTTTCTGTAAAAAAAAAAAGAATGAAAGCCTATATACTTTGAATCTGAGCCAATAATCTTGCTCTTTATAAAAGTACCAATGAAGAAGTGGAAACCTGAGATAACGACTTTATGTACAAATAGCACTTGGCATTTAATAAAACATTTTTGGAATTCATTACAAAAATGAAAGACATGAACTTGCAGTGCACTTAATTCATGGAAGGAATCATAACAAGAATACAGCATGTATGACTATACAAACAATGGATGATATTAAACAAAAACTACATATATTAAGACAGATTTCTAGTAAAGTAGTCATATAATCACATGTGGTCTGTTTGGAGGAAGAAAGGAGTTTACTCATATCGTGTTACACAGCTGAGGAAACACCTTTCTTGCTCCAAACAAACGATGTATAGAATAGCTTATTCAAGTATTAGCGAAAACCCAATATGTGTAAATAAATAACCCTTCGGCCCATGCCAGTAACAAAAAAATGTAAAGAACAATAAATCGAAACCAATTTGACACCTAGCCAAGACGAGAATCTAAACTTGACAGAATAATCGATTGCTAGTAGTCCAAATTTTGGGGAATTAAAACATTAAAAGCACAATGCAATATTTTGCATGATTTTCGTATTCCATTTTCACTTATTTTCAATTATTTGATGCAGACGATATCATAAATTTCCTTTATTTAGACCAGTTTACATGAAACTTCTCAAACACGTATCAGGAATCAATATGAAAAAAACATTTGGGTTTTACTACAAATTTCGTAGCCCATACAACGTAGTCTCATGCAAGTCACGCAATTGACATTATTTTTCTACTTTTGCACTTTACGCATTTGGCATAAAGATGAAACATCTTAAAAAATGTTTACCACGTTTACAGACAAAATATTTAAATAAGTTATAATAATTTCCACTCCCGATTTTGGAAACAAAACTCAGGTATAATTTATAATAAAATATACATTCAATTCTTTTGGTAACTCATCTTGAATATTGGATCCCCCTAATATTGTTTTACGAACCGTAATGCCCCTATTTCACTGACTGTAAATATTAAATCCCCCAAAATACCAATCGTTATTTGTTTAACTTCCTGTTCGCATGTATAACATTTAATATAATCTGACTTAGAGAAAACACATAAGAGAATAAATAAAATTCGAAGCAGCCGATAGTTCAACTCCATTTCAAAGACATATTTAGAAAATCAATTCGGCAATTACATGCAGCACATGTCATAGATTTATTGGTAAATAAATCTGGATCATTAAAGTCGTTTCTTTGCATAACATTGTTATTTTCGTCCATATTGTTATAAGGTATATTGATATGTTTAATGAAAAAAAACATATGGAAATAGATTTTGAATCCTGAAAGATTATTGAAAGATTTAAGGCGTAGACAACACAAGCACCTCACTGCATACGAATTCAAAGCATGTATTCAATCAAACCCATGATTATCCGTACATACATTATCATTGCTTTGTAAATAAAGAAAAACATTAATGATAGGAAGAAAAATGTCACAATCAAATTGAAACCGAAGTACAACTAGCAAAAAAAAACAGGAAACAAACATAAACAAACAAAATATAAAGGCGTATAGATATACAGACAACGTACCAAATGTTATAAAACTTTCATATGATGGCTCATAAATTGATATTATTTTGTTTTAAAGATACTATGTCCCTTTTGCAGCCAACATCAAATTCTGTAGAACTTTGCAGGAATTATGGATATGTCATGTATGTGCTATCTGTGAAATTTACACGTTAGCAGTGTCCTAATATTCAAATTATGCAAGGAAACCCGTTTACTTGCTAGACTTCACTGTCAGACACTATTGAGTGACTGACTGACTTTTTCTTCTTTGGTAATAACATACATAAAATGAGCTTTAAAGGGTACATGAGCATTTGTCTACATCAATAACCCACTTCTTGTAATGGCCAAAATTAAACTGATTGAATCTTTGCGCAGCACAAAACGTACGATCATTCGGTACAATGGTCTGAAAATCAGACTATTACTTACTGTATTTGTATCACTTAAGTCGATTCGACAACTTATAGTCGTTATTTTCACACTTAAAGACATTTTCAAGCCACCTTTTTTAAAGGGAAGTTCTAAATTAGTATTATCTTTCAAATGCCGTTGTGTTTTAACCTTTTCCCTTTCTTGGCCTGCAAATGGGACATAGTACCTTTAAGATTCATCGGTTTGTTATAATTCCACGAGTGCTACATTTAGTACCCCATCATCAGAGTCAGCAGTTCGTGTCACTCTGCATGCTAAGAAAACTTTGTAAATCATCAATGACGGGAAACTTATTACATTAGCTAATTGTTAACCAAAGCGAACATTTCATAATGTTGGCGTTTTTAAGCATAAATCAGCCACTTTTTGTTAGTAATAACAATATGAATAATAATGGTTGCTTCATGTATAGCGCACATATCCGTCTCGCCGTAACGCTCTTGGCCTCTTGGTGCTCAAACATTATAAACCAAGTCAAAGACGAGCGGTCGAACATTAGTTCACCTGCATATCCGGTAACAATTCACTCCTTGGTGAAGAGTGGCAAATGCGAATTAATGTATTGTCAAACATATCCAAGGCCATCATTGGCGTGCTGGGATTCCAACCAACAACCTCAATCCAGTGAGGGAACCACTGCACCACGTTCTTATAGTAATTATTAGTGATGTCGATATTCACAGCAGCAATAATTTGCAGCGAAAATAAAGACATAATTCACTAAATTTGGAAGAGTGATTTATAGCTGTTTATGGATAATTTCATAATTCTATTAGCTCCGACGACCTGTTGAGCGATGTGTCCAACCAGAAAATAAGATGATATTCACTCCATTCAGAAGAGAATGTTGTTGTTTATAGATAGTTGCAGAAAAAATTAATGATCTCTGTTGTCCACTGACGTACCGTGTATTCGATCGCAGTGCTTGTGACTCCTTACTGTTCATGACTGGGAATTTCACCTCGAAATCACCCTCATCCACGGCTTCCATTTTGATCATGTTAATTCTCTCATATCGTCCTCCTCGTGGACAAGGGGAAATCTATAATGTGCTCCTCTTTCCTCTGCCTCTCTCTCCTCCCATCTCTTGCTGGAGACGGTTTTTGCCTATCCTTCTTTTTATTCTTCCTATTAGTTCTATCTTTCTGTTTATTACCATCGTTTTTTCTCGTTGTGCTTTCCTGGTTGTCGGTGACTCCCTTTTCCCTTTTGCGCTTGTCCTTGTCTCTTGATTTCTTTGGTAATTGACCTGTGAACGAGGGAGGGGAGGATGACAGAGAGAGAGAGAGGGATAGGGAAAGAGGGGAGGAAAGGAGGTTGGGAGGGGAGAGTGAGAGAGAGAGAGAGAGAGAGAGAGAGAAAGAGAAGCAACATTTTTTGAGAAGATGTTTGATATTCCACATTTTAAAAAATTTCTTCACCCATTAGGAAACACAAATATTTTTTGGGGATATGTGACCCAGACACTGATTTAGGTTACAGTATAAGTTTACACCAATATTGTTATTATTGTTATTATCACTATTATAATTGTTATTATTATCATTAGCAGTAGTAGTAATAATAATAATAATAAGATTAATTATACTTACAATCATAACAATAAAAACAACAACAACATCAATCATAGTAATAGTAATAATAATAATAATAATAATAATAATAATAATAATGATAATAATAATAATAATAGTAATAATGTTTATGATAATAATAATAACGATGATTCCAATAATGATACTTATAATGATGACACAAATAAAGATGATAATAAAGACAAAAACAACAACGATAATATTTATGATGATGGTAATACTACTACTACTACTACTACTACTACTACTACTACTAATACTACTACTACTATACTACTACTACTACTACTACTACTACTACTACTACTACTACTACTACTACTACTACTACTACTACTACTACTGTTATTTCTACTACTTCTACTTCTAATAATGATGATGATGATGATGATGATCATCATCATCATCATCCCTATCATCATCTTCACTACCATTAGCACCATCATCATCAGCATCATTACTAACGAAACGCAATCATTCCTCCAAGTTGAATTTACCTGGGCAATATCGTGGCTGCATGCGACACTTCTCTGCCTGTAGGAGCTCGGGACAGGGCTCAGCCTCCGGTGTGGGCCGGGCGATGATCTCACGATAACGATGATGCTCTCCCCATTTATAACCACAGGTCTGACCTTTCTTCATGCACGGACTCCATGGCGACCACGGTGAAACGGCGCAGTCGACTTCGAAAAGGAAAACAAACAAACATGCAAATAAATGAAATGGATATAGATTTATAGATTTGATACTTTATAGGAATGATATTACGTCACATAAATCAATGCAGACCTTTATACAGACATTGCGATGAGGAAAGATTTCAGGGATAATAATAAAGATTAAACGAATTATTTTGACAATTTTCTTTGTTGATTTCTTTGGTGATGTTAATCCTAGGGATTTTTGTTCTCATTTTAGACATGTAAATGAGCACAAACAATAAATTTGTCATTGTATAGGGACAGGATCATTAAAGATGATTCCATATATAAGCGTTAATCTCCAATTTCAATGGGTAATTATTGTATATAGGGCTTTTAATTTGTAACTACCACATGCCCCCCCCCCCCGCAAACACACACTCACACTCACAATGAAGGGACCTTAGTCACATCCAGGAAAATCCTATTTGCTCACCTTTGACTTCGCATTGTGACGTCATGTCATTAACATACATGCTATCTGGACACTGGAGGACGCACTTTCCATAGAGCCCCACATATGGCGGCTGACATCGAGAGCAAAAGGTCCGACTGTAACACGTTTCACAGTTCTCTATTCTACATCCTAAGAACAAAGAGAACAGAAAGGGGAGAGGGTAAGGATTAAAAAGATGTTAACAAAAAATAAAGTAAAATGGGAGGAGCTTGTTAGAATCCGGGGTGCATTGACGAAAATAAGGCACTGTTTGTCGTGAGATAAATCAATATAATTATAAATTATGGAGTTTAAAAAACAACAGTTCTTGTGGCCGAAATAAGATATACATTATTGTTGGTTCCAGCATTAAAATCGAAGAGATGGCCCAAATATGAGTCCAACATATATGATAAGCAATATATATATCTTTTAGTATCAGAGAGATCATGACGAAAAAAATAAATGGATAAAAAATACAGTTCACACAAAGAAAAAGAAAAAGAAAAGAGAAGGAAGAAAGAAGGAAATAATGGACGAAAGAAGGAAAGGATCGACGAAAGAAGGAAAGGATGGACGAAAGAAGGAAATAATGGACGAAAGAAATAAAGAAAGAAGGAAACAATTATACAAAATAACATTGATAAATTGACGGGAACAGACACATAAAAGGCAGTCAAGAACAACAGATATCTTGTAAGTATAAGATCGTGCTTCTATTTCCGAAACTTGATAGTGTTCAAGACCAACTAGCATCGTATGATACACCGTTTCACGAAACCATCATAAGTACATCGACATCCCATTGATTCCCGCGGTAAATTTAATATACGCAGTTCATTGGCTTGTCGGTGAACTTGCTTGGCAGCGTTTCCTGAAACGCGGCTGCCCTGGTTTCTACGTTCACCAGAACTTGATTGTAAACATGATGACTAGAGCAATAGCGCCCTCACTAGATGTCCATTGTCATGGTGCTGTTTGTCAGGGTGTTACTGATTTGCTCTGCGTATATGCATGAAATGTTTAAACGAATCGTGATTAGGATTATACTAATTTATCTTATTTTATTTCATATCTGTATTAGTCATAATCGAGAGAAACTGAATTAACATATAATTTATTACATTTTGATGAAATGTAATCATTTATTAAAACAATAATAAAAGACTTGATTTTGTTAGAATGATTTGAAATAAGATATTCTTTAGCATTGGCAGATTAAGGGGCGGGCACAACCCGACCCTTTCTTTTTAAACCCGAATGTGCATTTTATGACACACACAAATGTGCCCAATATTTTGTTTTGTTTAGCCCCCTCTAAATCCTATACCCAACATTCACCACTGGATGGAGTCCCCTCCCCCCACTTTCAACATTTCCTTTCATGTTTTTGTTTTAATTGGTCATATATTATAGATTAGAAGTTGCAGAAAGAAAGAAAGAAGAAGTTATTAACTGTGGAATGAACGATTGCCTCGAAACTTACTGGAGCAGCGGTGGTAGTCGCCAGCACTGTTGGGATAGAAGCCGACAGGACAGGCGTGGGTGCAGATTCCCACCTGCTTCATACCGCTACGATGTAGAAGGAACAGGTACCGTGGCTTGCATGTTATACAGCCATTATAGACGGAACATGTGCTGCAACCGAGTGGACACCCTGCCGAAAAGAAAGAGAAATAAGAAATGTTTTGCTTTGATAATGAGAATTTGTTAATCGTTTTTAATGATTTTACACACAAACTATACTGTACATGTTATATACATATTCATGTTTGTGCTGAAACACGTTCGATAATATAGTTATACTTCTGGTCCAGAGAATGCAGGAAAAGACTTCCTGAAAATATTTTTTGTAGAATGGCAGGAGTGAAGATTGAGTGAAAAACATCAATTAAAAGGTGAGAGAAGAAGAAAATAGATCAAAAATGGGGAAATGGAGAAACATGGAAATTAAATGGGAGAGGTTGAGAAATAGAGATGAGAAAAGAAAGAAGGGAAGAGATGTGATAAGAGAGTATTGGTGCTAGGGTAGAAAGAGAAAGACAGAATTGAATACATAGGGAAGGAAAATGAGCTGAAGAAGGAATAGAACAACCAGACAAGCAGATATAGATAAAGGGAGAAAATCCCTGACATGATAGATACACAGTGAGAGACAGGTATAGATAGATATACATACAGATATATTAATTGAGAGAGAGAGGGAGAGAGAGAGAGAGAGAGAGAGAGGAGGGGGAGAGGGAGAGAGAGAGAGAGAGAGTTAATGAGAGAGAGAGAGAGGGAGAGAGAGCGGGAGAGAGAGACAGAGAGAGAGAGGGAGAGAGCGAGGGAGAGAGAGAGAGAGAAAAAAAAAAGGGGGGGGGGTGCATCTTTCGGGAGACCAGGCATCAATCGATTCGCTCGCCGAAGTAAAATTCGTCTCAAGAGCGATGACCGTTAAACTAATTCATCAATGTAAAGGAATTTTGCACATTGGTGGCAAAATACTGCGACAATTGCGTTTTTATTACAGTCCTATGAGCAAAAGATCTACTACACAATAGCAGGAATAAAGCGTTAAAATGCATTGAGTAAAGCAAGCATCTAGCGAATAAATATTCAAATCCAGACACTCATTACAGGCGGGTAATACTGATGATGCACTTGCTGTGATATCTTGGATAACAAGCTCTTCCAAACACTGTCACTTGCTGTACGTTATATGGACTATAGATATACTACGTACCATGTATACGGTGACACCTCTTTGAAGACCAAATTCTTTTAGTATTAAAAAAAAAACACATTTTCATATCCTGAAGATTGGGGGAGAAAACGGTCTCTTTAATTTGGTTATCTCTGTTTGTGGGTGGTCTTCACTTTTCGATCGTATACATGTACAAGGGGAACATAATTATTGTAAGATGTAGGAAGTATGAGATCTACAAAAATAGATAATAGGACAAAAGAACACATTAAGACAAAAGAGGATACAGTGGAATAAATATATCAGGAAACTCCAAAATGGTCTTTTCTTCATTCTGATTTTAAAAAATGATATGAAAAGGAATAGAATAAAATACAAATAATTGCAGTCCAATTGCTTTTTTTAATCCACAAACTGTTACAAAAATGAAACCCTGAGTATTACATAAACAAACATTATGTTTATTGGAATAAGTCATGTATTCTATATAAACGTACTTACCAGCTTTAATAACATTTTTGTTTGGACCTAAATATAAATGTCCTGTCATAAGTTATATAGGGTAGGATTTAATTGTTATACATTTGTCATGTCCCCAGTACACCAAATGTTACTATTGTATAAAGTATGATTTATATGATACATACATACGTGTATGAATGGAATATTGATATGTATGCCTATGAATGATGTTTGATAAATATAATACAATAAATGTCCAGACCATTAGTCCAATTTTTTCTTCTTCTTGGTTTCGCTACTTCCAGCCGTCAGGTCTTCAACCTCTTAATTCCTCGTTTCACTTAGCATCTCGAGTATGCTGAGAGACAGATAATACTTTCTCCTGCATTCTTGCTATTGTGGGCTTTCTTTCATTTCCTTTCGCCCTTTCATCATTAATGAGATTTCAGATTAAACTCCAACAAAAGATGGTAAATACATTTTTCTATAACGACACCTTAAACGCTTTATGATCCCTTAGAGATTCCAAACGTCAAATTAAGAAAGATGAACAAAACAGGGAAGAGACGTAGTATTCCCCAAACTCAACCACAGACCAAAGTGTTCGAGAATCCTTGATTTGAAAATGCTCTGTCCGATAAATGCACCTTTGTTGAGAAAATTGATCATTATACCCTCAATCCGTATATTTTCTTAAAGGCATAATAGTTCATTGTACGTATCTTGAAAGGTATGTTTCTATCAGAGAAATGGATTAGGCCAAGCTGAGGTATTTAAAATGTCACAGTATCATCTACGGTAATACGGCTTTGCCTTTCTTCCCGCGATAATAGCTACTCTCCTTGTCTCATTATGCACTTAATAAGAAAATTACAGGGTTGCAAAATATCCTTTAAAGCATTTTCTTTGTCTACTTTATCGTGTTTCGAGAGAGTCTGCTTTGGGAGACACATCATTTGGTGAATGTTGTGTAGTCACTCTTGTATTGACAAAGAAGTATTGTAAATCCTGAGGGATATAGCCAGTGCTATTTGCATGCACGCTTTCCAAAGTACATTTCTCGTATCTGTGTACGGTCATTACTCCTTGTCAGATATTAAATATCCTGAGAGGACATAATTATTGAAAACATAATAGAACAATTGTTATCTTTATTTTTATCCTCTAACAAAATCACACATGGAACTAATAGCGTCCTTTAGACGTAAACGTCTATAAACGTTTTAACGTCCTCAATAGTATGTGTTTACTACCGTCTCGAGAGAGTATTTGCTGTCTAGTAATAACGGAACGTTTGTTAAGGTCAGCGTGCCTAAACACAGAAAGATTTGTTTCTGATAATCGAAGTAAATTTACATAAATGCCATTTGTCCAGTATTTGTCATTACCCTATAGAAATATGAAAAAAAGTGAAAACAACATGTTAATATGAATTGGATTGAACTAAATTTTGCAATGAGAGGACGACGTTTTTTGAAAGTAGCTAATTACCCGTTTCAATATAGAATCAACACAGGACCATATTCACTATACACAAGCCTGGACATTGCATCACAAACAAAACAATGTTCTCCCGAGTTTGATGACGCATTCTCTCTTTACATAATATACCATACATTATGACAATTATCATAAATTACTGTCCCTCTTCAATTTCGTTCTACTTTTATTCTCTTGTCGATTGGTCCCACTTATATCCTTCCTTGTTAGCCCCTCCCTACTACAAGGCCAATCTTATCAAACCACTGCCTCATCTCAAGACAGTCACCTCTATCATGGGACGAACCTTGAAGGGGGTATAGATAGGCTTTCATCTCTGCCCATGATTGACATATATCGTTCTCCAGTTCCCAAAGCTTCTTTTAAAGCAAATGCGAAAATCACAACCTTAACAAAATGCTAAAGACTGTTAATAGGTCCACTGGCGCAAAGGTCCTAAAATCGAGATGTTTTAAGGAGTTAAACAAAAGAAAACAGCAGCGTTTATTTTCTCTCAAATGATTCAATCATTACAAATAGGATTTTACACACTCATTGTCATGACGTCCATGTTGCACAATATAAAACATTACTTTCCCTCATTACGATAAATACCTCTAATACTTGTAGGGGAGGGGAAGGGAGGAGGAGGAGGGGGGAGGGGAGGTGGTGGTAATTGAGCTAGGAGTAATTGTCCGAGTGTCCATGTCTGGGGGAGGGTATTCTGGATTCCAAAGATTCGTTAGCCATTTATATGTTCTTGTAAATCAGACAATCATATTGTCATTTTTATTTTCAAAGCAAAATAAGAATCACTGAATTTGTCCTACCTTCTTACAATTATTATTCAGCTTAATTCACTTGAATACGGCAAGTACATATGTTAAAATAGTAACAAGCACGTGTTCCAAATGTGAAATTTAAGGAAGGGAAAGATTCGTTCAAATTGATGAAAAATGGCATATTCACATGCATCATTTTAGCACATCATGGAATTCACTGTACACTGCTGTATGTATAAAACACCACTCAGCAGCGAAGATAGTTCGTGCAAGATTTTTCTCTGCCCCTTTTGTATTCGGAGATTTCCACAGTGGCGTACTGTGGGGTGGTGGGGGCATGTACTCCATAATCAAACTTTAACTTATCAAAGGATAAAAAAAGAAAGAAACAAATTATGGAATGGAAGAGGGGGAAACGGATGAAGAACAAAAAGGATAAGAAGACCATAACTGCACCCTCCCCTCATCGGTGACATTGTTAATTCGCTTCTTATGCACTGTGGGAGTGATCAGTAAAACCCATCCACGACTTGATGCCAGCCCTCCCCCTCCAATCCATCCATAACCGGGCACATACTATGTCACTGATATTACATGATAGAAATTGAGTCAATTTGGATATCCTCCCTCCTTTTATAGAAAAGTTCCTCTCGTTCATTTAGCATCTCATCTACCAGAATCCAAATCAACCCCTAATTGTGAATTTCTAGGGTATTATTTGCAAAAGAGCTTTGACTTATGAAAGAAAACTTTTTCATACGATCTGTCTATTATTACACTATACTCCTGTACACTCTAGACATTCATCCCCGGTTATGTCCTTTGACACTAATTGGAAAATCAGTCAGACAAGTCTTCAAGAAAGTGTACTTATACCTGTTTACTTGTCTTCCTCTCTGTTATTATTCTTGTTCAGGTTTCATTCAGAAGGGCTATATTGAAAAACCTAATACTGTTTGTTTGCTTAATTCCTTTGTAGTCGCCCGTGTTCATCAGGTTATTTTCTTGAAGCTAACGAACCCCTATTTTCTTTGATCCTCTTTACTGGGTATCTAGTAAAGGATGTAATTCTTGTTTTTATTCAAATCAAAGGCCTTCGTCAAAAGTGCTTCTGTTGAAAGGCTTCCGATCGCTTACACTGTAGTTAGCAAGAATAATGCAGAGGTGAATTGAGGGAAATTACATGCACATGTACGTTTCGGGAACCGAAAGGAAAACACGCTTTCAGTAACTTAATAAGCAGAACGACGATTGTTTTTTAAACGATTTTTAAGCTCATAAACTAAGAAATAGATTTGAGCTCGATAGTTATTCAATAGTTATTTATATAACTGAGACTCTTTATTATTGTAGCAAAGTATTGTCCTAAGTTTTAACGAAAAACACTGAAACTAATTAATCTAATAATAACCTCGCATATCTTGTTAATACATGTACTTGCATTTATAATCATTATACAAAACATATAGAATGTTTAACATTGTTGAGGACAATATCAACTCAATTTGTGTAATTGTCGTCTGCATAATAGTGTCTAGATAGTCATGAGAGGATTCTGAACGCTCTATATCGTTAAGCGAAGTTATGATATTTCGAAATCATGGAAATTATATTGCAATTTAGGCCTACTATTTCAATTTTGAAATCTTGATGATAATAATGAGACATTGAGTAACGTAGCATACAGATCCGGTTGGAATATTAAAGCATTTCGAACAAATTGATAGGAAAGTTTGCAATTGATATGATCGAAAAACCTTTATACCAATACTCATACGCATACAAATCGCTATTAAAGCTCACTTTGAATATAATGAAAGTCATATCCATCTTGAAGGCATAATCTTGGCAGCAAATCAATTTGATGGGGGCGGGGGATAAAATGTAAATCTGGCAAGTTCTAAAATAATAGGATACATAGTCTTAGTGTCAGAAATTAAAAAAATATGCTCAAGGAAAGGCACATCAATCCAAATTCCACATTTTCTGTGTAATCTTTGGTAGCCTGCATAAAATTGGCATATGCACGAACGTGATTGGTCTAATCAAACCACGTGACCAAGAATGTTGCGGAAGTTTCGATTCTAGTACTAACCGTTTTACTTGGCTGCCAACCACCAGCTGTTCGTCCTGTCTTGATGGGTACAGGGGGAGGGAGGAGGAGTGGGCTGGTGGGCGTGCACCTGTTACGCCATCATTTTCGTTCATTTCGGGAATACAAGGGGACGGGTACGCCATGTACAAGATCAGTGCTTATCATATCACCTGTTCAAACTAGCATCCGCTCTTAGTCTGTCGCTTCTTCTTCACTTAAAGGTAACCCTAAGTTTGGACTTAAATTAAATCTTTCATAGAATTGTTCCCAAACGAACCCAACAAAATGTATACTACATATTTAATGCATTTAAAATATGATATTATACAACGATTTGAAATAGAACAGATATTGACGAAAAGACAAGCATATAGACCCGAACAATGAAATGTCTTTCTCCCATTACAGGCTAATCGTGTGTTTTATTAAATTTAATGATTCGTGGCTTTCAACAAATTTTGTATTTTTGCATAAATTTTGAATTCATGGTCCAGATAACAAATCTACTACGAGTTTGATAAATGTGAATGATAAAGAAAAAGTATATGGTATCGGCCATTTTTTTCCAAAGTCTAGCATCATTACCACAACTGATCTTTATTAAAAAAAATACATGTCAAATTCTTGTCATATGATTGCGTTGTGAACAAACTGGATTGATTAGCAGATATGCAATTCATGAGAATAATTGTGTAATCACATCATCACATTTTTCATAAAGTGACTCAATTTAGCTGAAAAAGTCACTGGCAGGGAAAAAGCACTGCACACATGCATGGGTATAATGGGAATGCGCACACACGTGATATCAAAAAACGGTCCAAATAAACTATTATAATCATATTTCGAATATAAGGGAATTCTAAAGAGTAATCGATTTCATAGGACACTGTGATTTCTTTCAAATTAACTTTAAAACCCCACTGCACTACTTGTAGCTACTTGCGCCCACTATATAGCAAATAATGCCTAATCGGTACCCGTTGGTCCCCCATGATCCCCTTTTTCTTATGTTAATTGAGAGCTTATTTGATGAGATAACCACCTGTCAGTGACCATCCAGGGATGTAGTGCAGATGGGCTTTAAAAGGATGAAAAATCTCACAAATTATTTTGCCATCTTTACAAGACGAAAAATAGCTGAAAAGTTAGGTTGATACCATCATGGGACATGTGTGCGTGGCCCTAAATACCCATTTCTCCATTTCTGTGTGCAGTGTATGCGATTTCCAGCAATATTTCCTATCAGATTTGATGATACCTAAAAACATCACCATATACACCAATTATAATGACGACAAAATTATAAGCCTGTCCCAATCGCCTCTCAACACTTTCTTTGTCCATGTAAATGCATGGCCAGAACTCAACTTTAAGTGTATAAATGAGATCTCGAGCATGATCCTGCAATATTCTCGAGAGACCATTGCTCCGGTGACGTATGCATTTAGAGACCAGCTGTAGACAACAACAGGTACCTCGATATTACTGACAAATGACGAGAAACCTAAAATTGATTGGATTATTGAGCGGCGATTCATAGCTTACAAGTTTGCGTCCATATCATGGATGATTATGGGTTCTAATGGTATACAGGTGACGACATATTGCAGTCAGCGTAGCAGTGAATCTTAAAGACCCTGGTGCGGACAAAATATGAATCATCAAAATGTCGGTGCAGAAAAGGGAAATAATGTCGGTTCAGAGCCAGAATGGAGTTAACTCTGTCTTAACGTATATGAGTGAAAGCCCTTCTGGCTCCAAACAATACGATTTGTTTTGTTCTTAATTATGCTCAATCTTGGAACATCCCGCTTTGTGAAACAAAATGGGCACACGTCTCGAATATATCGGATGAGATTCATCTTTCGACTATTTCTCCAACAATAATCGCCCTAGAATATTGTACTTTGAAAATGATAGTTTAAAAACTTAAAAATTATAACTTTGACCGTGTGCTATTAACCGCAGCGTTCTTACTCTTAAAGAAAAACTGGCGCAGAGTTTTGAATAAGGTTCACCCGCATTGAGCTTCTGCCACTGTACCTTCCATGAAGATATTAAAACTATGTCTTCAGTCGATAATATCTTCTGCATAGATCAGCGTTAAGGTAAGCAGAATTGAAAGGGTTAACATCGACTGTTGCCGTCAGAATACATCACTCAACGCACCGGAAGTACACCCTTGCTCTTAAGCGCGTTCTCAATGACATCCCATCACCACTGCACATCCGGGAGACTGATCTAGGCTTTGGCTTATGGTCGTCCGCAGAGACAAAGATGACTCGTACATTGGAGGGATGACGCTCACTGAGATCAAGTTCAGTCCAGTAGCGGTTCCAAGAGGAGGGTTTGAGGGGCTCACCCCCCTGCCCACAACAAAAAGATGGAATTTTGAAGCCGTTTTTGTAGTGTGCTGAAATGAGTGTGGGATCTTGGTATTGTATACAAAGTGGGGGAGAGAACGCGTGGTTGATGTTGATTTGTCGTTCATATTTGAATATTTGCACCATAATAAAAGTCATCCTCTTTAGCGTGGAATCGAACGCCCGTCTTCCGCGTGGCAGGTGGTGATACATTCCACTATACTACCAAGGATGCGTCAAAATATATAGCCCATTCTTACGGTATTTTCCTTGAATAAGGGCTGACGTGGTGCGGGGGGGGGGCTTTTTGGTTGGCGCAAAGCCTCATTCTTACACGATGAGAAGGCTGGCAAAGGGCGGCTGCACCAGTCCCTTGGTTGCCCTCCTCCTGGACACGCCCCTGGAAGCACATGGCGATGGTGACAAAAGAAGGGTGGGTCGGATTACACCCATTACTCAATACTTATTACCCTTGTGTGCCGTTTAGGATAAGTTCAATTTGTTACCTCAAATTATGATTCCAATGTAACTGCATGGCTATATTACCCTAGATCGAATTACACATAAACTCCCGCAGCAAGTATATTGGTCTATAGGAGGCCACTTCCCTGTGCACACAAGGCGTCATTTCGACCGTCATCATCTGCGCTAATTAACCCCCCTGAAGAAGACCGCGCTAGTTGCTGACGCAGTCTTACGCCAACAAATGGCCTTAGTTACACTCCGAAGAGTAATTATTGTTCATCGCATAATCTGTTCATCTGTTTGCATTAAAAAAAAATGATTCGATGGTACCAAAATTTATTGAATCTATTAGAAGACTAGTGGGTTACACGAGTCCCTTGATTAGGCCCTTACATTTCTATCCAAAATAAGGTCATACATGCTGTAGTCTGATATCTGGATTAGAAAGCCTTCTTTTAGGTCTCGATAAATCTCGGATGTAAGAAAATACATTCAGGCAGGTGAATAAACGAATATCAGGATATTCATTATACTGGCGATCATTTTCTTTTCAACACGGTTAAAAAAAAACATTCATACAAAAGAAGAAACAAAATAATATTTCTCAAACTATCAACCAGATTTCAGTTTAATTGTGGTTTAAAGATAAACTTGAGTTCTGGTAAATATAGGAAATACATTCTCACAGAATCCAACGAAACTTACACTGAATGTTCAAGATTACAAAAAAATGACATGTGCCAAATAATTTTGGTAGAAAATGTATAGTGGCTGAGTATGAGCATAGAAAGATAAGGAAATGCCCAGTAAATTTTGGGGCGTTTTTTTTTTCACTGGTTCAAACAACCAATCTACTGCAGGATAAATAATCCAGAATAAATCATAGCAATTTTCTCTCAAAAATGATTCCCATACCAGAGCTCAATATTAGCTTTAAGAAAATATTCAGACGGACGAAGAAACGGATAATCCTCAAACTGTCAACCAAATTTTCGATTAAACATGTTTATAGGAAACCTGAGTCTTTAGAGCAGTTTGACAGAAAACGGCCCGGGTCGTCGTCGTCTCCATGAGGTGTCAAAGCACGAGGGAACATTCCATTTCCATACAGGGGGGTTTCTCTGCCCCGCCCAACTATCCGCAGGGGCCAGGGATATTGATATATCCGTTGAATCCTTATCATGTTTAGAATGGAACATCATAAAAGCCATTCTCCAGGCATTTACGATGTCTGCACCAGATTTTTTGCACGAAGCACTGAGACGATGGGGTCGTCTTTTTTTTTAAATCCAGCAGACATAGAACATTCTCAAGAGTTTCGCGAAACATTCTTGGGACGTAAATAAGCGTTTACAGAATGCTGACGTCAGAAGAACGTTTCGTGTGAAGCGGTATTCTGCACAAGCAAAACTTCAATGATAAAATGATCATCCTGCAAGCGCCTGGATATTTTTTTTGAATCATGAAATAGAATTAAAAAGAAAACGAAAACAAAAAATAAATAAAAGAAATTTGATAATGCATGCTAGTAGGCCCATATTCCTAACATCAACTGAATAATAAATAAATAAAATAAATGGGTGGAAAAATCTGATATTTTCTTTTCTTTAAGGGGGCGGGGTTGGCTAAAAGAAAGAGACTGTACATGGGCTTCAAAAACGAAACTCCTGCCCATTTCCCCCTGCCCATTTCCCCCTGGTAACTAATATCACAGTCCCACGCATTAAACTTTGTGTGGTCTTTTGCTAGTTTTCTTTCTGAAATACAATCATTCTATAAACGGTGACGCATCTCGAACTGGGATCGCGTCCATGGTTCTGATTTTTGATCTTCAGATCCGAACCCCTACTTTTTAAATTTGTCCGTTTTCTTTCAGAGTAATCTGCTTTTACAGTTGGCTTTTCCTTTAATGAATATTTAAGCCGTTATACATGTATTCTGGAGACACATATTCTAGTGAGGACATGAAGAATCATTAAGTACTGCAAGCGATTCTGCTTTAAAACATTGTTAAATGATGCCTATTATATAGTTTAAAAACCAAAAAACACTTTGAGATGCCCATGTAATATACATTGAGACCTGCCGATCGTTTACCTTTATTTCTGAAATTAAATAAAATTTCTTATGATGTAAGCTATTAACTGTAATTGCCTATATTTCAAACGAAGGACAAGCATGATATTATGTGAAACGTTCTGTTGACAAAGGAAGAATACATATCTCAATTATATTAATACAACTAGTCTTTAATCCAACCGAAAAAAACAACATATTATAAATAAATTATAAACATAATTGCCTATATTTCAAACGGAGGACAAGCATGATATTATGTGAAACGTTCTGTTGACAAAGGAAGAATACATATCTCAATTATATTAATACAACTAGTCTTTAATCCAACCGAAAAAACAACACATTATAAATAAATTATAAACATGCCCTTTGTCGCAAGTTACGCAGCAACTCATACAACCATCTTTAAATTCAACAAAATGAACAGTCGTTTGGACGTACAAGTATTTGAGTATCAATTTATGAACTTAGTTGATCGAACTACTAAATGAAACATGATGAAACTTTAAAGCCAGAAACCTTGATGAAATGAATTTCTATTTATGCAATGTCATTCTTGTCCCAGCTCCATGGGTTTTGTAGTCACGGGGGAGTCGCCCCCATATTACATGTACACACCTGGATTAGTCTACATCCCAAGACCAGATGTCAATCGAATTAGAGCCACTATCTTTCATAAACCAACTGGTTATACCTATGATTATAAATAGTTTAATTATGGGTAAATTCTAACAAAATATTTTAAAATAAAAATCAGATAATTCCACCTTGTTATTTATATGGATAAAGTGCACAAGTTGAGACGACAGCCACAAATTAATTCATGTCTGAAATAGGCAGACTATGTTGTAATGTAGTTTGACAGAGCATGCGGCATCGAAAATTCATATCGAATATTGCTGTACCATTTAATTTTCAATGACGTATACATATGCAACCTGCAGAACCGCATTGCGGATAGAAAGCTGTTGACGGGTAGCAATGCTAAAATGTGTACCAGTCCAGGTAGAGACTGAAATATTTTCCCCTTTTAACTTGGATATCATCTCCAATTTCTTGTTATATTGTGTGTTCATTTGATTGTAACCCCTTTCTTTCTACCCAATAAAGTGGTTGTTTTTAGATGTTTTTAATTATTACCACTTTATGTTTATCTAAAAACTAAAACTGAAAAGGAGATCAAATGACAATATTTTGATTGACACACTTGTCTGAGTAGCACACGGTATATAAAGATATACAGGTAACTATGTTTGTCACAAATATATATTTCATAGGTCCACATGAAGAGCATTTGACAGTTAACCACATTTTTTAATATATAATCTGTGAGTTTTCATTTGGAATTTACGTACGAGATCAGAAAGTAATATCATCACACGCTTTATTTTATTTCTAAAAGGTACAATTGAGATGAAAAGACGGAAAATACTGAGTCATTGATCTGTATTACCTTTACTCGGCACTGTATCAATACCAGATTACTTCCTATTACGTCAATATTACAGTATAAACGTCATTTCAAATTTACTTTTAAAGGGTTGTCCCACCCAAGCAAATTTGTCAACATCCAGATGCTAATACTATACACAAACGTGACGTCATCACAAAGCATATTGTGTCAAAGAGTTATAAAATACACCACTAAGTTAATAAGTTTTTTTGTGATGTCATCCTAAGGCAAGATGATTAAAGAAAGTGATCGGCTTTTTAAATGATATTTCCGATTTCCATGATGTTGAGAACGGAGTAAAAACGATCAGAATATATTCTACAATGCATGGGATATACGTTTAATATTGGGGTAACCCAATTGAGTTATATTGAGTAAACAGTCGTATTTCCTTTTACAAATAAAAGATAAATACATGATTTAGACATGTTGATATTTTGTGTGCTAAGTTTCTCAACGGCTCTTTTAATAACCATACATAGACGCAATGTCATTTGGAAAAAAAATTGAACACAAATTTGAAAATGTTGCTGTATGATCATGATGATGAAAAACAATCGCTGCAATTTCACCTCTCCCCCTCTCTCTCTCTCTTTCTCTTCTCTTCTCTTCCCCCTCCTCTCTCTGTCTTTCTGTTCGTCTCTCTTTCTTTCTCTCTCTCTGTATGTGTGTCCGCCTCTCTCTTTCCCCCTATATATATATATATGACATGTTTCTTGAAATAATTCAGGATAGATCACAGAGACAAGTACACCATTTTACTAACAACTTACTATCTATTCAATAAACTGACAGACTATCAACGGAACGACAGGAGATTTGAACAAGAGATTAAAAAGCGATTTTACCTTTAACTTCACTACAATGCTCTATAGACTTTACTTTCGACTTGTTAAAGTGGTAACACGCGACCTCATTTGCACATTGTTCACCTGATAAAACATAGTAAACATAGTAGGTGTGACGAACGATCCACATTATTTTGGTAAGCTCTAAAGATAAACACAACTTTTTACAAACTCACCCACCTATTTCCTACACTTTAACACAGTTCGGAATCAGAATATACCGTTTCGAAATGGTAGGACCTTTTTAAACTGTAGTACCATGAGTTCAGTAGGTTACTACCGTTTGTGCTAACATTTTCTAATTGTTTTTATGTACACGAGTTAGATACTACATAACGAGCAACATCAAAAGAGGTCATTATATTTTTTCTCGATTATTTCCCGGTCACACAACACATATTTTCTTGATTTGTAACGTGTAATGGCAATAGACAATTGGACAATGAAGGATTGAAAATCTTCAACTGAAAAGCACACGGGTAAGAAACAGATACAGATAACCGAAGGTAGGTGGAGAATAATACCAGAGCTCTACCATTTTTTTTTTTTTTTATTGCAAGTGAGTCGTCAGATGAGTTCATGAAGACTCTTTTGTCTTCTTAATTCTGTGCTAACAACTTGAACAGTAAGAATGACATCAAATGCAAGATTCCCAAAAAAAAAAAAATGGGGAAGAAGAAAAAATGAAGCAATACAAATTGGCAACGATAAAGATTTATAGTCCACAGTGTTCTTATAACAGTCGTAAGTATCATTTTCATTTCATTAAGTCCAGTTTCTGACGCGATAAAACAAGTCATGCAAAAGGGCTTACTATCAAGCCAACCCAATTTGTTCTTTCTGTCTATGTTTTTAAAGTGTACCTTTGAGACTTGTTCCCTCTTGCCGTTATCATAGGTCGATATGTGGTGTTCTGAGGTCGAGATACTGGCGACATGGTATGCTCGTATATGGTGATTATAGTCATCAAAAATTGTTTTATGATACCCTTTAATTGACCAATAAAATGTATTATTGTGTTTAACAACCATTAACCTTTCTAACCCCGACACATGTAGGGATTCAATGGAGTAGACACGGGAGGCAAATAGAGTGGGTACGTGCCCACCCCCTCCTCCGTCTAATAGTGAACAAGAAGAGAGCATGGCCAATAGGAAGAAAATGAAGAATGAGGAGGAAAGGAAGACAAAACAAATATAAAACAAAGGAGAGAATGGATGTGAGAGAAAGAGAAAAAGGAACGAAAAGACCAGACAGAAAGAAAGAAAATGGAAAATACAAAGGGGGAGGGAAAGAAATTGAGAGAAAGACAAACAAAAAGTGAAAAGGGAAAGAGCGACATAAAATAAGAAAGAGTGAGAAAAATAGAGAGAAAGAAGTTTATAGAAAGAAAAAGAGAGAAAAAAAATTGAGAGAAAAATGAAAGAATTAAATAGAGGTAATTTCTTTCACACCCGTTACTAACTCGATTGTCTTTCATCTTTCATCCCCTCCCTATGATGAATGGACCCATGTTACGCCACCGTATGACTTGTTTCCATCAATGACAAACTTGCCAATATTGAAGAAGAAGACTCAATTATATACTGCAAGATATCTATTTGCACTTGGGTAATATTCCTTAATTTGTCGAAGGCGTGGTAGGTATTGCAATCAGACACTGTTACAAGTAATGACTAAGTGTGTGGTACATTGTATTCAATATTCTGACCATTTATTACTCATTTAAAATAAAATTATTCTAAGTTACAAACGAAACCAAAGATGTAAGTGATGCCAGGCATAAAATATATTACTATCACGACATGTAACCCGATACCTTTTCACCGTCAGGACCGTGGTTCAAACTAAAAGCTCTGTAACTCGATTTGAATTATCATAATCATTTTAGAACAATTTATATTATATATCATTTTGGAAATACGATAGTGACTAATATGCAGGAGATTGATGCTTTATAATCATCCTCATCACCCACATCATCACCATCATCATCATCACCACCATCATCATCATCATCTCATTATTCTACTTCTTCTTCTTCTTCTTCTTCTTCTTCTTCTTCTTCTTCTTCTTCTTCTTCTTCTTCTTCTTCTTCTTCTTCTTCTTCTTCTTCTTCTTCTTCTTCTTCTTCTTCTTCAACTTCTTCTTCTTCTTCTTCTTCAACTTCTTCTTCTTCTTCTTCTTCGCCTCCTCCTACTCCTCCTTCTTGTTCTTGTTCTTGTTTTGGTTCTCCTTCTTCTTCTTTCTCTTCTTCTTCATCATCATCTTCTTTTTCTTCCTCACCTTCTTCTTCTCCTTCTTTATGAGAAATAAGATCCCGTTTTCACGGGTTTACGTTTTGAGTAGTATCATTGTAATGGTTACATTTACCCTTTCTTTGAATGCATGGCATTATTCTTTGGGCAATCACCTCTTCAATTGCTTGGTAAAATGTTCCTGCTTAAGATTTTCAAATGGAGGAGGGGAAATAAAGTATCTTAATTGTCAAAATGTAGTTTAAAGAAACGGATTGTCTTTGTTTAAATAGGTAAGAGAGAATTAAAGTTTCCTGGCTGATGCAGTAAAAAGAATTCATTACAATGGTCGACCTTCATGCTGCTATTTAACTGACTTACCAAAAAAAAAAGGTGGAGGAGGAAGAGAAGTGGAAGAAGAAGAGGAAGAGGAAGAAGAAGAAGAAGAAGAAGAAGAAGAAGAAGAAGAAGAAGAAGAAGAAGAAGAAGAAGAAGAAGAAGAAGAAGAAGTAGAAGAAGAAGAAGAAGCAGAAAAGAAGGAGAAGGAGGAGGAGGAGAAAAAAGAAGAAAAGAAATGAACAAAAAGAGAGGAATATTTAGATATTTAGTGCGCAAAGAAGAAGAAGAATGAATCTGAAGAAAAGGAAGACGAAGAGAAAGAATTACCCGTGTATGAGAATTTTTTTTTTCTCGTCTGGAATTGAGGACCCGAAGACAGTAAGTAGCAATTCCTGGCTCTATTGAGTAAATATCTTCACGAGATTTACCTCAATAACATGACTTAAGATATTCATATGCATAAAATTGTAAGCACCGGTGACTGGTCTATGCCAAGTTAATCATGTATATAACATGGACCTACTCCATGATATAACGAGAGCATATAACATCATGGGGGGGGGGGGTAAATTTAAATAATAAAAGTGTCCAAAATAATGTTTACACGACTTTATGTAGCTCGCACTCAACATGTTAACAGAAACAACAACAAACAAAACAAAACATGTAATTTGTCCCTCTCTCTCTCCCTCTCTCTCTCTCTCTCTCTCTCTATATATATATATATATATATATATATATATCTTTCTTCCTCTCCTGATGTAAAATGTAAGTCAACTTTTTTCGGAAGAACGACTGAAGTCTATTTCGTGATGAAATTGCTTACATCCATTTAAACGGAAACAACAAACTATATAACCCATCGCTCTTTATTTGCTTGCGTTATTGCGTGTACAATCTCTGTTTTGAATAAGACAATTTCTACATACGTTCATCAGGTTTATACTTGAGCTTTTTTCATATCTCATTTTCGATTCTCATTCCGAAAAAGCTCACTCATAATGTTTTTAAGAACGCCCTTTCCTCGTCGGAATTCCACCCATTGATTAAAAAAAAAGACAAAGAACATTAAGAAGGGCAAGCAAGCCAATACTTGAAAAGCAAGAAATGAGGCAAGCTAAGAGACACTTTCCTGTATTATTGAATTATATCTGAGTCAGGGATTCGTAAACAATCCCTGTCGTACAAGTTTCTTTCTCGTATACTTTTCCTTTTACAAATCTGGAAAATTGAAAACAGCCGTTACCCGAAACAAAGGAAATCGATCGATCGTATGCTTGGTGATCATGCAAGCACGTGTCTGTCATTGCAGATGAAGTACAATGCAACAATTGTATCATGCATTTTCCTATTCTTACTGATTTCCCAAAATATAAACTTGAAAATTGGCTTTAAAAAAGTCAGTTAATTTAAAATATCCACGCGGATCTATTTCCTTGCTAGAGCATTTTTGGCTGCACTCTATCACTGGTTACTCAATAACCGTAAAAATATTTTCAAATTATTGTAAATAAAATCAGCTTAATATTTTTTATTTATTTACTGGGAAGAAGTGTAGTTTGGTTCTCTTTCAGATAGAGTCGGTCGCGTATCCATGTTATTTAATAGTAATGACAACATAATAAAATGCCAGATACAATTAATTCACTACCTATAGGTATTAATGCCTAGGGAACTGAAGAAACATACGTGTAGTCCTAAGATGGGCTATATAAAAACAATTTCTGATTCATTATTTTCGTCTTCGTCTTTTTCTTGTTCTTCCTCTTGTTCTTGCTCTGGTTCTTGTTCTTGTACTTGTTCTTCATTTCTTGTTCTTGTTCTTGTTCTTCCTTCTCTTGTTGTTGTTGTGGTCGTTGTTGATGTTCTTCTTCTTCTTCTTTTCCGTCTTCTTCGTCTTCTTCTCTTTTTCTTTTTACGTCTACAATATTCCGAAAGTCAATAATATTCAGCGTAAAGTCAATGACTTTCTCCTTGAATTAGGGTGACATCAACAAAATCTTATACGTGGTGTATTTGATTATTACGTCACGTCTGTATATTATGTATAGTATTAGCATCTGGATGTTAAAGGCATCGTTTAACAATGTTAAATCTGAGATGCATGGCCATACGTGTTATCAGTGTCTGTGATATTGTGTAATATTAAAGCCTTAACAAAATTGCGCTTCAAAATGATCATGAGGAGCCTCATAAAAGTAAAAATCTTTGAGTGACCGGTTTTACCATACTCATTTTCCCCAATAGACTGTAGTGTTATAAAAACCTTTGGAAAAACGGTTTTTGAAATTTCGATTTCCAATCATAAATATCTTGATGATCAGACAGGCGATGGGTTTGTAAAAGTCATGGGATTCCTGACTGACCTAAAGGTTTATAATTATGATTGCAGCATGAGCTAAATCCAGGATTTTGTTTAGAATCTGAGGCAAAGATACCCAGTCCCTTTAACAAACGTATTACTATTAGCATTAGTATCATAATTGATATCAAAATTATTATTACTACCATTGTCATTACTTCAAGCTATCAAAAATACAGATCTAAGACCATATTCGGGGGAGGAAAACTATAATGAAAACTGAGGAGTTCCAACGATCTGAGTAGCTTAATATATAAGGCAAAAACTATAAATTGTTTCAATAGGCAGTGGGCGGCCGTTTCTTTTATTTTCTTCCTATTTTTTTTAGGGGGTGTTTGTTTGTTTTTTATTTTTTTATTTCTTCATCCTATAGGGTTCGCCTATATGTATATATATATATATATATCATTTCAATTACCTTTATTGTTTAACGAGTGCATGACGTTGGGAGATGGGTTATGAACTGATCGCTCAGGAAAGCCAAAATGAGAATAGCAATATCATGTTACTTGTTTCCTCCCTAGAGGAAATACTCTTCAGACGACTGACTTGAAAGGAAAAAAAAATCTTATATGAGTCATCTTTTTATGGCTTACGTTTATCATGTATATCAATTTTAATACGAAGCGATAGGTTCCGAAAAGAAAAAAAATGCATTGTTAGATGTTTGTTCTTCACATCCACCTGTTCTTTCTTAATTCTGCTTTCCCCTCCCATTTCACTCGTTCCGTCTTGCGCTCTTTCTTCCACTGTCCACTCTCTCTATCTACTTCACCCGCTCTCCCTCTTCTTATATTTTGGCGGATGAGCCAGTGATATCGGAAATCAACAACAGCAACAACAACAACAACAACAACAGCAACAGCTCCAACTATAACAAAATTGACCACCAAAATACTGAAAACACATCAAAACTAAACAAAAGAAGAAAAAAACCGGACATCAAACAAAATCACTGCTGTGAGGATGGAAATGAGTGGAGCTGTTTGTTCGAGACTCTGAGGTATATGTTCAAAAGCCAGTGCAGGGGACATGTTTTCAAGAACTGTTTACCGCTGTCCTTAAAAGGCCATGGCAATGTCTTGATGAGATAACTGGCAATCGAACTCTCACTGTACAAGATATGACTATTTGTTTAAATATAGTTTCACTTACTTTCTTCTTTACTTGTGATATCAATATGCTGCTAAACTAATACAAGAAAATATACCATCTCAGCAAAAATTAACATTTAATAGTCATCATAACGCATAGTTACCGTTGAATGTTGATTCTTTATTTGAAGTAATCCATCTACTAAGCTTAATTTTTGGCGATAGTTTTTTTGTTGTTGCTTTTATAACTTCCTCATTTATATCATTTATATTTGTTATGCGTGTTTTATCGTTGTTTGAAGTAGTGCTAAAAAAAACACTGATCCTTTTATTTAATTTATATACATTTGGTTATGCTGAGGAAAGCACAGAACTTTCCCCTCATTTCATCGATATGTTTAGTAAAATACGTTATTTAAAGATAACCCTCGTATAATCATATGTTTTTGTAAATACCTTACCTTCAGATATCCTAATTTATATACACAACCATTAATTGGGACCTACATAATACAAGCTTTGCTTTTTAGTAGATCCCCCACTTTATTTAGCTTTTTCAAAGTATTTATCATACTTATGATTGCATCTTTTGACATAACTATTACCATGTACATTATGTTCCTATATTGTATGTTTAGTTATAATTATTACCATGGACATTATGCTCGATTATGTTATTTTCGATTAAGTGGAAACAAATAAACTTGAAACTTGAAACTTGATAATTGGTGATAAGAACTATATATACATTAAGCTTTGCAAATTAATATAAAAAACGTGCACATTGGTATGATTGGTACCCGTTTTCAAAAAGGCAGCTAGGGCTAAGACAAGTCATATCATAAATCATATTCAGGCAAAAATATTGCAGTCTAACTGACCGAGAACAAATGTTAGCTCATTTATTTCCCAACCGGGAATAGCCCGCGGCTATCGGGGCGTGGCAGACAATTATTTCTGATGACTAATGAAATGAAATGGCGACAGCACAACCCATATTTTAAATAAATGTTCATTTGTGGGGGTCCACGTGGGAATATGCTGTGAATAATAATAATACTTTGTCGTCTTTATTTTGCCATTTCTCGTACCAATCTGTTCAGGTTATTGCTCAATTCCTGTAGCAAAATTTAAATCAGATGCCGAAAGAGAGGTTGGGTAGGTCTCATATCACGAGACGCAAAATATGATACAAATAGGTACTGAGGTAGTCAAGAGGTTTTTTTTTAATTTTTTCATAAAACAAATATTAATTAGGATTCCTACATGGGTGAACACATGGAGATAAAAAAATGATCCTGATCAACTAATTTTTAATAGACATGGGTATAATAATTAATAATTTGTGCGATATTTTATATACGTCCGTATAAGTACAAGCGTTACTTGTGAGAAGGGAGGGGGGGGGGGGTGCCACACCCAATTTACATTGTCTCTCAGCAATTTTATCGGGTTCCCCCCTTCGTAGTTTGTATGAAAGTCCAAGGAAATGTTTATCTTGCTTGTTTCAAGAAGAACAAAATGTTCAAATTGTCATAGATTTTAGTCTAATATCACCTCCCTATTCAAAATCAATGGTCTATCATCCCACGTCTTTATTGTCATATTGAACTACTGAACTATGTGGCACATATTTACCTTGCGGGAAAAAGCTCTTAAAACAATAGAGAAAAAAACATAGGCAATTGCTTAGGAACTCTGTTATAATTATTATGAATATCGAATTATTTGACCATCGCTCCCAGGGAAACATGCATGAACGATCGGGAATCGACCCAGGTGAATCGGAAATTATTTCGGCATTGAAACATTCCCCCTTATAATGTTGGTAATAAGTGTTCAATTAGTACAGATAATCGACTAATGCCTACCGCATGTTGCACCCCTTCCGTATAATTATGGGGACAGCAATGTCCTCCGTTTCCACATTGTAAAGTAGGAGCGAGTGCCCACGTGTTCAGAGTTGATGTGTGTATATGAAATGAAACAACACATTGATGCCTAAAGGTATACCACAGCTTCACCGTATATTCTAATATCTTGTTTTTTTTTTCTTTTCTAAAATGTTTTTTTTAGTTGTGCCTCATTATTTTCTATCATAATCTTGATATTGTTTGATTCACAAAACTCTTTTATATTAATTTGATTAAAGATTTTATGAAGAACACCGCTATTCTAAAGTAAACCTCAAGGTCATAATTCATATATTTCTTGCTGTGTTATCAATCTTTTCCCATGCTGTGTAATTGTACGAAAAAAAAAACATAGAAAGACCCGACCAAAAATATATCAACCATACAAACAAACAAACGTAGACTAATATAAAATGAGGGAAAAAAGCAAAAATTATAAAGTTCATTATGCATAATGTTTTCGAGTACGTGCTGCATACATGTGATCAGCGATAAGCGCAAACAAGATGTAACACAGTCTACTCTAATATATCACATCCGGATGCACACCGGGATAGTAATAAGATGTGAATGGGGGTGCTAAGCGTATTTGGACACGGGTCATTCAAGGACACCGGGTAACTATGGGCGTTGTGTACCTGTCCGCACCCGTTTACTCGCGCTAAGTATCTGTGACCAACTTTTTCCTCTTCTCATCCAAACTTTTTAGGGGGTAAAGAACCTTTTTAGATATCGGGGAAGTTTTCTTTTTTCCGACCATTATATCGGGGAAAATATATGAATGTCACAGCGCATAGAGAAACATTGTTTATTATGCGCTCTATAAATATTGTATTATAATGCATTTGCTACCACCCCCTCCTCTTCAGCAAGGGGATTGGACCGGTTGGACAACTGAAAACAAAAACCATGGGAGTTTAAAGGGATCCGGTAACTTTGTCTCAGATTCTGAAACAAAATCCTGGATTTAGCTCATGCTGCAATGATAATTATAAACCGTTAGGTCAGTCAGGAACCCCATGACTTTTACAAGCCGATCGCCTGTCTGATTATCAAGATATTTATGGTTGGAAATCGAAACCAAATTTTGCGTTTTCCTAACGGTTTTCATAACACTACAGTCTATTGGGGAAAACGAGTATGGTAAAACCGGTCACTCAAAGATTTTTACTTTTTTGAGGCATATTTTGAAGCGCGATTTATTAAGGGCTTCAATATTACACCATATCACAGACACTGATAGCACGTAGGGCCGTGCATCTCAGATTTAACATTGTTAAACGATGCCTTTAAGTAACACCCATACATGTCTTACAACGAGAATGAATTTTAGCATTCCTGGCTTATCTGGTCTAATTTATCGGTAAATATATCTGTTTCTTGTATTATACGTTCATCAAGCTATCTTAGAGGCGAATTAAAAAAGCGTCATATTTATATTATTGGCTCACGAGTCGGGTTTACGAAATTTACGCAGTTGGAATGTTTATTTGTAAATAAGAAATGTAATTTTGTTTGTAGAACGTAGAATAATACAAATATTTTCACCTAATTCTTACCTTTTCCTCGATGCCTTCCTTCCATCGTTGCGAGAAGTCCGCAGAAGAAAGTGATAGCGAATAAAAATCCTTCCGGTTCCATCTTCCCGGTGGTAAAAGAATTCCTTTCTCCAAGTCAGGACTGTACTTCTTGAAGGTTGTTCAAGAGAATCAGAACTATAACAGGTCTAGTTTGTTGATGTTTTCCCTTTTACGGTTCCTTTGTTTTTTTTTACCCAAGACGGCGGTTGTAAACAAGAACAAAAACAGCACTTGTTAGGTTTTCTTGCTTCCTGGATGTATACTGTAAGCCATACAAAGGTCGAAGTCATTTATCTGCTTTGTTTTCGTCAACACACTTGTACACCGCCAAGAAAACATGGTTTAAGACTTCACAGGATTTGAATTTCTCCTTGGTTGTTTAGTCAACGAGATAACATAGTTGGTGATGCCTTGCAACTTCTGGAATAGCTCAGTTCGTTACAAGCAAGGTTAACACAAAATTACTAAACGCTCATGTTAGAATTCAAAGTTACACGGACTGGAAACGGAGCGGGAGAAAGTGTCCTTCGATATTCATTTATTTAGAAATAAAGGAGTAATTACGCTCATTTACGCTCCACTACCTTATAAACAGAAAATGTTTTCAGCCTACATTTTCCAAGATAAACATCGACAGCGGATTTTTGTTTCCCGCCAATAGATGCAGAGGAGTTAAACGGATCGGTCGTTTTTTGCGGGTAATTGGGCTTCTCTTTGCTACGAACAGACCATCTATTGTTGCACTTAATGTCATTGAGAAGACACATTAAACATACCTCCCATTCTTGTTGTTTTTATCGCCTTTTACCGCATTTTATGATATCTCCAGTCTCCTTTTCATCAAAGACGTGGGCAGGCGTGAGTTCGAATTTCTTAAGACTTGAAAGGGGGCGATGGATTACGCGTCGAGTGATTGTGTAGCATGTAAATGCCTCGTTGGGTGACTTTTGTTCGCGATCGAATCGCGATAATGTTCGAACGATAAGTGGTTGTGATTGCTCAAATGTCGTCTGCTGGGGAACCTGTTCTCTCTCACACCATGGTAAATCTTTCTTTATGGGTATGAAAATCGCGTCCAAGTCTCTTATTTCTATGAAATATGTTCTAGAGAATTAAGACAAACGAGCGTATAATGGTAGCGAATGAAGCTGTCTTTAGAGAAACTCAAGAAAAAAAGTATCTACAAGTATTCTGATCTCGAAATATTTCCTTTTTGCGATTATAACTACAAAATATTCAAACAAGAATTACAAAAGAAAAAACCGTTGTTGTCTGACTCTTTCCACAACTGGTCTTTGGAAACACACACAATCTCCAAGAAATGCAAAATTCCCACAAACTCGGAAGCAAAAATATAATAGGCGTACTAAAAAAAAATACATACAAGTAGGTCTACTTGAGGTCTAGCGTTCGGCATCCAACACTTTACACCTTCCACAAAAGTAGGTCCACTGTTTCTGATGACATTCTATCAAATGATCCAGGCACTAATAGTCCTGTGGATGAGAGCCAGATCAACCGATGACTTTCACCAAGAACTGGTTCTGCATTCGGTATTTCATCACAACATGTTAAAGATGCAAAGCTTCCTCTAAGTAATTTGCATATTTGAATGATGACACTTCATAGAAAGTTCAAAATTGCGAAATGCTAAAGCTCGTCTCGTCTGAGGTTTGACTGTCGCCACTTTGGGCCTGTAGTCACTGATTGATGATCCTACCCCTACCCCACCAAAATGAGCTCCGTCGGTTCGATGATGACCAAGAAAGAAAAGGAACGAAGAAGAAGCTTTCTCCGATTAACATCAAACATCCATACATGTGCAGGCACCTGATGAGTGGAATGACTGCCTTCCTTCCTTCCGCTAAGGGCCAAACCACGATCAAGAACTTAGTAAATGTCGTCTGCAAAGAAATTGGCCAAGAGCTCTCGAAGTGTAGCGAGCGAGGCGCAGTGCGCACGCGCAGTTGGCGTGTCCAATTAGATCATTGATACACGTTGTGAAAAGTTGTTTAGGGATGATGTTTCATCGTCTGCTAGTTTAATCTTTTCTTGTAGGATAACAACGCGGGTCATGAGAAAATAGGTTTGCTCGTTTTGTCTTGGAATATATGCTTTGAGCACACAATCCAGAAAAAGCTCGAATATAATGCTCCGGCGATAATTGCTCCGGGCTTTATTTCTTCTAAGATATGGGGTTTCAATTATTTTATATTTTTGTTTAGGTTTATGGTTAGGATAGGGATTGGTCAACTTGAAGGTTTGAAGTTAAGAATTGGTAGGTGAAGGATATTGTCCGCGGAGCAATTGTTGCCGCCGGAGCATGAGATATTCAACCAGTTTGGAGTCATCAAAATGACACATAACCATGATAATCATGATAACCCTTGATATTTAATGCCATTTTACGTCATTGTAGTCAATTACACGAGAAAAGGGCAACATTCTAACACACAATTTGTGGATCAATTTTGACATGATTTAGCAAATTGCCATTTGTTTATTGTGTAAGACTGAGATTCAGTTTTCTTTCCTCAGTCCCAATTTCTCTTTTGTAATTGCTCAACGCTAGAATCTAATCATTTGAGAAATTTTGTCCATCTATTTTTCGTTTTATTTTATTCATAGTATTTCTGTGCTTGATTTGTATTTCTTCGTGAAATATCTAATTCGACGGTTTGCATTTCCGCATATAATGCTTATTCCATTCCCAAATCTGATCTGAACATTGATTAATATAGGCAATGTGTTGATTGTCCTCCGATTTGTTTCATTCAATAACATTCCAGGTAACGTTTCCATCCGGAAGCACCATCTGAGAAACAGACAGGAAGTATAGTTTGCAGTTCATTGTTCTCCGTATCATGTTCTTGTAACACAACCATGCTAATATAAAAAATATTGTTTATCGCTGAACCAAAAAAATGACATCAATCTTCTTTTATGCCCTGGTGGCTCATGACCAAGCCTTGTCTGAAGCTCTCTGTGGACGGCTGATCATCAAGTAGTTCAAGTGCTTGTCTTGACTGCCAGTGGCGTAGTTGCAGGGAAACATGGGGTACCTGTCCTCCATCGAGTGGTAAAAAAAAGGGAAAAAGAGAGAAGCTGGAAAGGAAATGGGGAATGGGGTGGGGGGGGGGTGGGGAGACGAAAGAGAAAATAGACGTCTGAGCCATCCCCATCCCCTAATCAGTAGCCTTGTAAATTCGCATTTAATTTTCCGAATAAGACCGATGCCCCCCCCTGCCCTTCCCTCTCACCATGCCCCCCCCCCCCTCAATGCGTGAACTCATACTATGCAACACTTGGCTGTCATCAACCGCCAATGAGTTACCAGCGATGAAGTACATCGCCTCGGGCCCTTCCTTGTCTTGGGCTTTGAAGGGGAAAAGAGGGGTAGGCTGCCGAAAAGTGAAGGGGCTGTGACTGCGTTCGGGCTTATCTCCTCGACTGAAACATCGGTTGACTCGGCGAGCAAGAAGAGTTCGGAAGGGGGAAGATGAAAGCTGAACTGACAGAGAGTAGGGATTTGGAGAGTTTCGAAGCCCTAACTCAAGGCGACGTTTCTGCGTTGTGAGTCAAGCAAGCGAAGAAATTGAAATTCAAAACTGATTTGGCTCATCATGCGGATGTTCATCCCTTGCCCAATCTCGTATGAGTTTAAAGCTCCGTTTTGAAAACCCGTCCCCGCACAACTTAACGATGATGCGACCTTTTCATTAAGTCTGCCCAAACGTTCCCATGGCTTGCATGATGCAGATCGAAACATAAATACATTTCTAAAGGCTGCTGCACACGAGACGTCATTGACTAACATTAGACTACGTCAATGATTGTCGCGGCCTTTGGCGCGCTCTGGGAGAGCGATGTTGAAACAAACATGAAAACAAAACAGCAAGAGAAGGCAAAAAATGAATGGAAAATGGACAATTCAAACACTGCGTTGATTGGCCCAGGAGCTACTTTCCTTCAGCGTATGCAAAAGAGCAAGCGAAATGAGGCCTCCTGTGCAACAGGCACTCTGATAAATGTCGTATATCAAATCAATAATTCACAGATCTGATTCTCTGGATCGAATTTATTGTCCATCAGTGAACCATTAGAGTTGTCCTTCATGCCCTCGGCGAGATGTTTTGTAAATTGCCAAGACATCGCAATGCTTCCGTCAATTTCCCTGAAGTATCTCGTGGCGCAATGTCTTTGGCAAAGTCTTCGAGCAAATTCACTTACACCATTAGGCACCGGTCAGTTTGATACTCATAAACTTGGTCATCTTTCCCAAATCAGAATAATCATCCTCACATGGTGATCATCTTTCTCGTTTAAAGGTTCCAGATCGTAATTGGTAACGGTTCCATGCTAATACAGACCAGGGTGTGTTGGTGTCTACAAAAAGGTTGTTATCACTTTCTTCCGCTTTTTCATTCTTCATCATGTGCATTACGTGAGAAGGTCTGGTGAGAATTTGAAAGTTGACCATAATCAAATTAGCACTTTAATAAAGATCCTCTATTCTGATCACTTGTAACACCAGCCAAAACATATCATCACTAAAAACAAAATTAGAGGCAAAAGTATGAGATAATTTGAGAGCACAAACACATTAAAAAAAAACATCTGAGCGCTTAGAGGTTATATCAATTTATTAATGGAAACTTAAACCTTCATCAGAGAAACGAGTAAATAAATCAGCACATCAATAATAAGTTAACATTTATTTTACATAGAAATATAGTCCATGTTGGTGAGAGGGAAAGAAAGAAAGATATAGAAAGAAGTAGAAAGAGAGGGGTGAAGGGGGAGCGGACTATGAAGAGAGAAAGAGAGAGTCTCAGAGAGAGGGGAGAGGAGGGGGTGAGAGAAAGAAAGTGTGTGTGAGAGAGAGAGAGAGAGAGAGAGAGAGAGAGAGAGAGAGAGAGAGAGAGAGAGAGAAAGAGAGAGAGAGAGAGAAATAGAGATGGGGAGAGAGAGGGAGAGAGGGGCGGGGGGATTACTTCAGTCACAAAAGAGATTGATACACCGGTTACATTTTGACAAGACCACAATAATACCCGGCTCCACTGTAACCCCTTGAAAACGATTTCCAGACAAAATTCGCACTCAATAAAAAAAAAACATCCCGTAAGCTGTGAAATAAATCCCCTTTTACAAGCGTTATGTTTAAATTGCCTCACCGATTTGGACCACTCTTGCTACTTCTTATCCCCCTTCACAAGAACCTTTCTTCAAAGGAGTTTTCCCCTTTTTTCTGTCGGTGATAAACTGAAGACAACAAGGGGGGTATTTTCAGCCATTATCCGGCTAAGCCCCTCTCCACGTAATGACACCAATTGTGAACAGTTAAAAACGCTATTTTCACCCGGAGGACCTACTTCTACTTCTTTTCAAAGTCATTTTACGGCATACCCCTCAAAAGAGTGTGAGAGAGAGAGAGAGGGAGAGAGAGAGAGAGAGAGAGAGAGAGAGAGAAATCCTTTACTTTATCTAGTGGCCTTAAAGGAAGGGTTGAGTTTGCAGCTATTCAAAACAAAAATATTTTTAGCGGTTTTGCGTTATTAAATTATCTGATATTTCTCTTTCTATTTTACCATTATCATAACATTGATTAATTATCAGTATCCATTTATTTATTTATTTATTTATCTATTGATTGACTGATTGATTCATTTGATTGATTGATATATGTATGTATGTGTGTGTATGTATGTATATATGTATGCACGTAGCATATTTATTCATTTATTCATATATTTATGTACGTATATAAATATATTTATTTATTTATCTATTTATATATCTATCTATTTCTCTTTATTTATTGTTGGAGAAGGTTGTGCCTACTTTAACAAAAATACAAATCCAGCGAGATACCAATTTATAAAAACAAATTTTCCAATTTTAACTTCTTCTGAGAAAGAAGGGAAGCTGAAATTTAACAAAATGCGTTTTCAGGATAAAAGTGGATCGATTTGAAGCCTGCGTCCTGTCCTTTTTGACAAGAGATTTGGGGCGGCTCTATTACGAAGATTATCTGGCATTTATGTCATGCTGTTAACATTGTGCAGAGGGTAGTGACACTCGTAGAGTTTTAGAATAAGGAAAGAGACAATAATAATAACAATGATTTCCTATAGCTTAACTGCATCCCATTGGAGAAAGAACGAAATAAAATCTAGAGGCCTACTTTACTTCATTGCTTTTTTTTCTTCTATTCACGTTTGTGGATGTTCTTAAACACAGCTCCACTCTAATTATGACCTCGTGAACTTCTTCCATACAAAATCTAATAACGCGTTGAATGTCGTTCCAACTAACTATTAAATCAACTTACATCGCCTGTAACCATGCCTACTTCCTCCCTGCCCAACCCTCTCTTTAGTCTTCAATAAAAGACCCACCTCCTAGTTTGGAGAAAGAAAAGCCAATCGCACCTGAAAATGAAACTATTAATTAATTGTGTACATTATGATAATAATAATTATGATATGTCTTGTTTACACAGGGTAGCCTCATCGGTATTAATACTGTTCTCCCTGAGGGCCATGCAATCATATTATTACCCCGGCTTTAGCCGGCGTACAACGAAAAGGCGCTCAAGCATTCACGGAAGATCTACCTACCGGGTACCCATATACCTCACCTGGGTGGAGAGTGGCAAATGTCGATTAATATCTTGGAAAAAGACATAAATCATGGTAGCTTTTAAGGAACTCTAAAAGACTTCTGAATGGAAGGTTTTTGTAAAAAACGGAAACCCCCTTACAGATTTCATATTCAGATATTCATCACCCTTATCAAAATCATTACCCTCACGAGACAGAAGTAAAACGATCGCAAAGGTTTTCGAAAAGTCAACCAAAGGCAAATTCAATAGCCTTTTCCATCACCTTTGAATATGTGCAAACATTTCAATTACGCTTACACCCGAACATGATTTTTGTGGGCCAAAGTCGTTGAAAACATTGAACTGCCCTTGAATTGATTCTTGGAGTCTTTGCGATTGTGCTTATCATTAATATGATATTTTCTATTCGTATGGGAATGCCTCTAATACCCCTTTAAAACATAAACCCCTTTTTATTTTAAATACCCCTTGTCCATGAGTGCTTGGCCTATGCACATTCAAGTTTAAGTTAAATTTTTATTTATTCCAATACAAGCATATACACATACATATTAGAAATACAGCACAGATGCAAATTATTATACACGGAATCAAGGGTACTATAAAAGACCAAGGCGGTCTTGTCAAGATAGTACCCTTGTGATAAAGGTAGTTTTACAAGGGGACAGATTTTCGGGGTGACTCTACTTGGGGTATTTGGTCCGTGGGATGATAATCCACAGGTTAGACGCCCTGTTTTGGTTGGCCTGATGGATCAATACCTGGTCACACCAACACGACAGACATGAGACCGTCAACAGACCGAAGAAAAACAAAAATCTGGCCAAGGCTCAGTCGGTTTGAGTCGGCCTGCAATCAGTTTGGCGGTGTGATTTCGTGTAACCATTATTCAGCAAATGATTATAGCAGCCGAATTCAATCACTCACATTCAATTTGTGTCGAGATTTATTAGGAAACAATTCATACAGCTGTTGCACCGATGAAGAAATATTGCCTATGTACGCTTTGTCTTAATAATGTAATAAATGAATGACTTGCAAAATAGGTTAAGCTGTATTTGATATCAGTTTCAATCAAATGGTGTATACAAGTCATCAGACCATTAATAGGTCGATACCTCCCTGTATTGGCTCAGGGATAGGCTTATGTATTCATCTAAATATATCTAGACATTTCAACGGATTAGTTTTATGGGATACCATAAATCGACATAAGTATGCAAATATAGTCGAGCCAGAGCTTTATTTCTGAAAGTCTCCTTCATTCAGTCAATTATGTTTATATCAAAGGTTTCCAAGATGCGAAAATTCTAACTGAAAACAATTATTTATCTTTATCTTGTATTCATAAAATACAATTTAAATTCAAAATATGCATTGTTTAACAGGCTGCATCTACAAGATGTAATCAAGTTAATATATGTTGATTAATGTACTATTACCAGTCTCTTTTTTATGTAAAAAATTGTATCATGTTTTTGTGTGGTTTTGTATAAATTGAAACTTGAACTTGGACACCACATTAATGTCGAATTTAGTATTTCCGTCAATCGTATCATTATTCTCCTGATGAGAGTCTCTCTCTCAAATCTATAAAATGAAATGAGAAATAAAATGCTCATCTCGCAGACTAGTTAGCCACGTGCTATACGTACCCTCTGACCATGCAGACGACACGCTCTTTTAAAGCGCGCCAAGTAAAATTATTCCCCCTTGCTCTCCAATCATGTACGGGACACGTTTTATAATTGCGAGGACAGTTCCCATGGCAACATATTGTATCGTTTAAGGGTTGGTTGAAAGTTTATGAGTTTGCGTGGTCCGATCTTTCGATACTCAATTTTGGTGTCACGAAATGGAAATGACACGAAGAACGATGACAATGCCAAATTTAGACGACTACCAGGAAAATGGCGCATCATTATGACACACTGCTATAGGTTGGTGACCTAGGTCAAAGGTAAACAACCTTTGAAAGTCCAGCTCTGCCTTTTTTAGGGGTTAATGATTTGATCTTAAATAAGTACTTTAAACAAAAATCCTTAATAGTTATAAAATAGTGCACTCATCTGGTTTTCGGGGACCTCTGACCGTCTTACCTTCAATAACTGAACTTGCCATTAATTTTTTTTTCGAATAAAATATACACAATTATTTTCCTTTTTACAGGAATCCATGATCCTGAAGAAAAAATCCTTAATTCAACATGTTCAAGAGACAGCAGAAGGTTAAAATCAGGGGTAAAACAAGCAAGTAGCAAAAAGAAAAAAAGAGGAGCTATATCATTGAAGGAGAGAGAGAGAGAGAGAGAGAGAGAGAGAGAGAGAGAGAGAGAGAGAGAGAGAGAGAGCGGGGGAGACTGGTCATAAGGCGCCTCAGATTAACTAAAGACCAAAAATCAAAATCTGTACCTTATAATAAAAAGCTTGGAAAAAAAAAAATAGGTTTCCAAAGCAAAGTAGCATAAATTGTCCATTAATCAGAGAGCAATGTCGATTTTTTTTTCTCTGCAGACAGATAATTATGATATTACAGTTATCGTTTTGGGTGTAGTATGTTACTGGGTGGGGTTACTGTAGCGGAAACGGAACAAAAAGCACATCTGCTTGGAGACCCTTCACTTTTATATTCGTCCTTTCTCAGAACCAAATTCACCACCTCAACTTTATCCTACCTATCAAGAAACACATAAAGTTAGAGAAACAATGCCGACCCTTCAGATGCGTGAAAGACTTAATTCTATTAGTCGACTTAATGGATTCTTTGCACTTCGAAGGTAAAGTCATAAAACCGTTAACAATGACCTCGCAGGGCAAGTCAATAATTGAGTAACTTGATGACTCATTGGGTAAGAGCATGGTAAGAGTAGGTCAGAAAACAGTTTCATTAAAAAAAGAGGGTGAATAATCTTGCAAAAATGAGGTCAAGACGTTTGACAAGGATGGGATTAGCTGTACGGACTGGAAGCTTCAAACTTTTCTTAAACTTAAAGGTAAAGTTGAGTTCTGGTCATGCGATTGCATCGTAAAAGAAACGGTATGGAATCGATCAGAAAAGGTTGATCATCTAGCAACTGCAAGGTTCTGGAATCATCAAAATTATAAGAAATTTGGCCCAGTCTTGGTAAATTTACAAGCACTGTACACAGAAAGATGTATATGGGACTTGTGGCATAAAATCCGGGCAACATGCCCTATTTAGAATATTAAGGCATTTGAAGAGCCATGCTTTTCAGGGAACATTTTTTATGTGATGTTCTTCCACACTTGCATAATAACAATGATAACGCTCACAAATTATTTTTCACTTCTTCCCAGAACTCAACCTACTCTTTAAACCCTCTAAAAGCATACCACCATACTTTGGGTTTTTATTGACGCCTTTTCTCTTTGTTTTCAGTCAGAAAAAAGGGAAGAAAAACAGCAGCATCAAGTAAAAATCGTTTGTCATTATCCTTTTGAGAATTAAAGCAAGGTTTACTATGCAAGAGAGGGAGAGAGAGAACAAACTAAAAAGAAGGGGGGGAGGAGGTATCATCAATTTGCAAACAATTAGGAGAGACTGATAAAAACTGAGGAAAATATTTGTATTCGTATCCCCTTGATGTGGGAATTTCTTTGTTAATATCCTGGGAAGGAAATCATATTGTAGTCAGTTTCTGATTCGGGATTTGCGGTTGTAAAATAACGATTTGCTCATTTTATACTGACACATTAAGATCCCAAGATGGCGCTATCCAGAATGCGTCATCCTCCCATGAGAGATAATTTTTCAGGCTTAGAGATTTTTTAAAATCTAAAACGGAATGAAACAACAGTGTCTCTTTTTTCATAGTCGCAACGCCTGTAATCGCGGAACCGCGGATACATAAACTAGTCTGGTTATGTTTATTTGATTGCAGCTAGTCAGTTTGATATACATTCATGTTGGAGTAGCGTGCTTATTAAGCAATCTGATGGATTATTAAGATTCCTGACTTTGACTTTTATGGCTTCCTTCATCATTTTTATGAATACAGTTTTGATAAACGATAGATTAGATGGAAATTATAGTGCATTGAGTCAAGTATTTCCTCCAGCATGACTATTGATTTGACCAGAAATGACCAAAGTAAAGAAAACGAAAGCTGTCAACCATTTTAATGTGTATGGATTGATAAGACGCATACAAACTTACGAGGGACTTTTCTCTTTTTCTTTTTTTTCTTTTTTATGTTCAGTGGAAGAGGTCCGGTGGACGAAAAAAAACATCATCATCAGATGTGGACTATTTTTTTTCTTTTTAATTCAAACAAAATTTATTAACATATTTATTTATCTATCTTATTCATTTATTCATTTGTGTGTGTGTGTGTTTCTTTGTGTGAATGCTGTTTGTTTGTGTGAACATGTGAATGTTTACGGGGGGGGGGGTTAAGTAGAAGAAGGGGTGGAGGGTGCTAGGGGGATATATTAACGGAGGGCGCATTGTATACAAACATATGTATTATTTTATTTTCCATGAATGATGGTAATAACTAAGTTCAGTATGTGATTATCATTATTAGTAAAAATTAGTGATTTCATTCCATTATTCTCCTTCTTTGCTCATTGTTTTGTGAATAATTTATTTGTGTTATGAAAACGAAATGTATTTGTATGATATTATTTACATTGATTTTTATGTAATGATTTATTTTGAATGAAATCTCTAATACAAAAAAATGGAAACAAGTGTGTTTGTGGGGGGGGGGGCGGGAAGGGTGGGATGAAGAAAATCCCTTTATAAATTATTGGTTGAATAACCCTTTTATGAGCGGATTCTACTTTTTAGGTTTGTTTTCTTTTTTAAACGTGGTTTTACACTCCACACGAGATAATGTCTAAAATAAATAAGATTTCCACTTCACATTAAAGAGAAGGTTGAGTTCTGGGAAGAGGTGAAAAATAACTGATTTGTGAGCGTTATCATTGTTATTATGCAAATGTGGAAGAACATCAGATAAAAATTGTTCCCTGAAAAGCATGGCTCTTCAAATGCCTTAATATTCTAAATATGGCATGAAACAGCATAAAAATCAGGACGGTTTTTTATGCCACATGTTTGTGTAGTCCCATATACATCTTTCTGTGTACAGTGCTTGTAACTTTACCAAGACTGGGCCAAATTTATTATCATTTTGATGATTCCAGAACCTTGCAGTACACGCAAATACTTATATGATAGATGATCAACCTTTTCTGATCGATTCCACACCGTTTCTTTCACAATGCAATCGCATGACCAGAACTCAACTTTATCTTTAAACCTTCGTTCAGGTTTGACGCGGCATAACCGCGGCGGTTTTTTCAAATGATGACGTATAATGTAATACGCTTCACATTTCTGAATCTTATTATACAGAGTTCAGTGACTACTCAGCGCACATCATTCATTTGACACGTAAATAAGCCGCGGGTTTTTTTTTTGGGGTTACCGCGCCATATTTGTATATGTCAGAGTCTATATAAATTGGTTTCGATTCGATTATTACTTCAACGCCCCCAAACGCCTGGTTTTTCATCGTCATCATGTTGTCTATCTACAACCGAAACTTTTCACGATAATCTCACCCCGTTTTTGCACACCCCGTCACTGAAATATTAATAAGAAAATCAATACCAGGCTGGCCATATGGTTTTCAGAGCTTGCACTCACAAACCCTTGTTAGTCGCCAGTGACGTTTTGGGTAACCGTGTCTACACTGTGAGACTACGCTGGCTACAAGGTCCACTGCACCTTGTAGGCTCTGTACCGACACAGCCTGAGCTAGACTACCAGACCTAGGCTCTACTCAAGGCTTTATGACATATGGTAAAGTTTCAAATTAGAGTATGTTCTTGCAGACTACGGTCGTCTAATCAGACCAGTGTCCTAATTCGTGCACTATTGTAACTGTATTTGTATCACATATGAGGGGAAGAATCGGACAGTTTCCAACCGAATGATATGTTTACAATTGTGATGTATTATTGAATGAATTTACATCCGGGCCAACACATAATGGTGATTATTGCAATATACATGTACATTCACTCATCATTGACACATGTCCGCTCTAGATTTGAGTTACATCACGATGTAATATTGTTTAAAGAAAATATTATCAATACATGAGATGACACATTAATAACAACGTTCTAGTAAACAAATCAATTTTAGCAGCAGCAACAACTAATGGAACGAACAATAAAACAAAATCAACAACAACAAAATAATATTTACGCTAATACCTCGTTATTACCTTCCCACAAATAAAAGTGTAAGTAATTTATTTTGTTTATTTTTATTATTTCTTCATTACTCCAGTGAAAGGAAAACGAAAGAAATGTTATTCCATTTTGACGATTATTTGATGAATAAGTGTGGAAGGGAAGAAACCTCATCCAAGATCACTGGATAAGCGAATGTAATCTGATGTACCATTTTGAACCCTTTCCCTATATTTTCGGACAAACAAATAAACAAGCCTCGTTTGAAACTACAAAACTCAATAAAGTATAATGAAGACATTGCGAAACACTTCATACGAATGATATTATGACATTTATTTTGATTAATCATCGATCGTTGATTTCCTTACACTCACGCTCAATTTCATTTGGACTTTTTGTCATCTGCGACACCATATATAACACACTTTCGGATAACGGTTGTCATCTTCAATCAGGGAGGACATCTTCTTTGTGGCAAGCAACACGTTAGGAAAATTAAATGCAGGATTCCGGATAATCATCAGAATCCTGATGACTCTGATATCACTTTATTGAGGGCCAAGACTTTTTTCTTCGACACATGAAAATATAAAGAAGATTTTCTGAAAAAGAAAAGAGAGAAACACGGAAGAAGTTTTACCCCAGTCACACGCTGAAATTAAACCAAAATCGACCAGGACGATTGCAAAGAGTTTCTAAACAAAGCGACCGAAAGAAATATCAATAACCCGAGAGAGAGAGAGAGAGAGAGAGAGAGAGAGAGAGAGAGAGAGAAGGAAGGATAGGTGGGGGCAGGGGGTGGGATAAGGAGATTTGTTTTTGGGTGTAACGTTTGACCCACGGTTGAAGTTAATAACTTTGTGTACCAAGGAGCGATTGTCGCCGGAGCAAGTGTCGCAGCACCCCTTCGCGTTCGTGATCTTCTCATTCCCACCATCTTGCCAAGTGTCTGAGTGATAGCATGTGGCTGACATACAATTTACATGTGCTTCTGGTCAGGACAAGATGTCAGTCGAGTGTGAAACATATCTTCATATTAAATCCCACCCGACATCCTGGAGTTGAATACGAAACTAAAAGCAGCCACCCATTGTTACCTCATCACTTTCACCCCTCGCAAAGTGATAACAATTAAGGAAGATCCTCCGAGGGATAATCACTTGCATCTGACATCTTTAAGAAGTAGGACGGTTTTACATTCGTTTTCTAATCTTTTCATCAGCATTATATCGCCTATTAACTTTAGAAAATCATTATCGTTATTTTTTTTTATGTATCACTTCATCTTCTCATTCTTCAATTGTTCTTCGTCCTTTGTTCGTCTTCCCTTTCTCCTCCCCTTCGTCGTCTTCTTCTTCTTCTTCTTCTTCTTCTTCTTCTTCCGCTACTTCTTTTTCTTTTTCTACGTCTTCTCCTCCTCTTCTCCTCCTCTTCTCCTCCTCCTCCCCTCCTCCTCCTCCTTCTTCTTCTTCTTCTTCTTCTTCTTCTTCTTCTTCTTCTTCTTCTTCCTTCCTTCTTCTTCTTTTTATTTTTTTCTTCTTCTCTTTCTACTTCCTCTTTATATTCTTTTTTTTTTATTTTTCTCTTTCCTTTTCTCCCTCTTTTTCTTCTTATTCATATTCTTTTTTTAGTTCTTTCTTTTTCTCCTTGAGTGAAGTGATCTTATCTTCTTACCGTTTTTGATGATTCAAAGCATTAAAGGGAAAGTTGAGTTTTGTTGCAGAGGGCGCTACACAATTTATTTTTGGGTGAGATAATGAAAAACTGAGTGTCAAATTTGAAAGAATATACAATTTAAATGACAAAATCATCTTTGTTTGATCAAAATCGGTTTAGAGACGGCTGAAATATCCATAAATATATAACCATTTCTAATATTTGTGGTACCCCACAAATATTCGGTAATTTTGAACCAGCCGTTGAAAAACGAGATAGCGCCTTATACGTTTTATTCTGACCAGCCAAATGAATGTCAATATTGGCTTTTTGTTGGCTTATTCGTGTTGGATATGATACGCACAACCAGTCGGCCCGGTCACCGTATTTTTTAAAAGTGAAGCTGAATTGGTATAATCGTATTCAATCTAAATTCACACATTTTGGCAATTTTAGGTTTCAAAAGGGCATTAGAAATGTCGTAAATAAGAATAAGAGAAATAACCATGCACTTTGAAGGCATTTGCGGTCAACTATCCCTTTAAACCATGGACTTATAAACTAAGAGTTAGTTTATGAGTCCATGATTAATCCATAAGATGGCGCTATACATCCACTTAGCCCTGTGCCATTGATTAGGAGAGGTTGGCCAACCCGGTTCGAGTTGGGCACAATAGGTTGAATAATGCTTTGTTGGGCAAGCACAAAACAAAAGAATATACGCCATGTTGTGACCCAGTGAAACCAAGTTGGCCAAACTATGTGTATAGATGGCTCTGACTTAACCCTGTGCCATTGATTAGGAGAGGTTGGCCAACCCGGTTCGAGTTGGGCAGAATAGGGTGAATAATGCTTTGTTGGGCAAGCACAAAACAAAACGTTATACGCCATGTTGTGACCAAGTGAAACCAAATAGGCCAAATATGCTTCGAGCAGGGAGGTTGGAGCCAAACCATACCGATACAAATTCGAGAGACGAGCAAAGTGTCATCCATGTCCAATCACTCTGCTCCTTATCTTGTTGGTTCGATATGAAAAGTCTTCAAAATACTTATGCATTGAATTGCCAATAAATTCATATTGGCTCGTATTTCAAGACACTTCTTGTCAAAAACATCACCCTGGTTAAAACCTCTCCCTTTATACCAATCCAAAGTCCGCTAAGAAAAATGTTCATCACTCATTTACCTCAAACGCTACCAAAATAACGAAACAATATCATAATTCTTCATGAAAACAGTCAGTTTCTTTGACCAATTGAACAGTTCCTGGTGACCCACCTCTTTCCGAAATATTTTCGTTTTAAAAACCATTCGTACAGCGATTGTAGCTTATAAGTGTATTCAATGATATTGCTATTACAAACCATAACCTACCTGATCTTCATGTTTCGTTTGTTTGTTTGTTTTTTCTCTCAAAACTGCGCATGCATTGTATTTGCCAAATATTGGCGCTTGAACTATTTCCAAGCTTTGGTCGGCTATTTAAACATACAAATGCAATATTTTAGTGGGCGTTTCTCTCACCAAACATAAAACACACACATACAAATGCGAAGAGTCACTAAATGACAAAGAAGATGGTTTAAGAGTTTCTTTTACACATGAATTTATTTCACTGGGTGTTTGATAAATACATAATCATAGGTAGACGTACACGTAGAATGTCATTCCTTTTAAATCATTCGAAAATTCAGTAATATGAATTCAATAGGCATACACATATTTTCATTAACATTCTTCAATATTGTTCGTTACGAGATAACCACTTTGATGTTTCTGCCATCAAACTTTGCCATCTCGAACAGACATGGATCCAGAAACTTAAAAATGGAGGGGCGTAATTCCGAAAGTTGACTAAGGGGTATTTGTTTTGCCGTGGACATATATGGCACTGGGAATGAGGGAGGGGGTGCGCACGTAATTTCAAATGTTCATATAATTTCTGTAAATTAATGGTAAAGTGGTGCAACTATCTTAAATAACGTGCGTGGAGGTAAGTGTAGAGACACAATTGGAAGGCGGGGATGGGGAGGGGAGGGGGGTATGCGCAATTGACCCCCTTCTCTTTAAAAAAACCCGGCTGTATACCGTTGGGGATACGAGCATACATGCACCCAGACAAAGTGCCCCAGAAATCAGGCTTGTGATAAATAAGCCTAAACATCTAATTGCTAGATATTGTGGGTGGTAAATCAGCATATAATCAATTGTAATAGGCCCTTTTCATATGAAATTTTCGGAATTGAGCCCCTCCCCCTAACAATCTTTCATGTCTTAATATGCATAGTATATACGTGTCAATAAACCTGAGGGTTGAAGCAGTCACCTTGTGTAGGGGATCAATATGTTATTAAATTTAAGCAACTTCATGAACACGATTAAAAATAAAAAAATAATTTGAACAAGTATACAACCTTGGATGCATCCTGTGTCTAGATTTAGTTATCATCTTAAATGATTTACCGTGTGAATCATCAGGATTACCCGAAACGTCGCTGTATTCATGTTAAACAGTGTGACGGAAGTTAAAGAGAAGGTGGAACTGATGACAAAAACGAAAAATAATTTGTGAGCTTTCCTACTCATTTTTTTTTATTCTAAGTTGAAAAGAACATCACAGAGCATACATGGAGAATTAACAATTGCTCATATGCTTAGTATGACTAGAAATGGTACAACACTTTGGAGCAAAATCGATAAAACACGTGTGCGTAGTCCCGTATGTCCATAACAGCGTGCAGTACTTTTTTACAATTTTTAATCAAATTTAGTCTTCTGACTGATGATCATGATTATTAGGGCATTTGGGGGGCATAAACGTTTCCAGCACAATTTTAGTCAAAGTCCTATCATAATTATTGGTGATTTCAGGGGGGTGTTTCACAAAGACTAAGATCGACTTCTATGGCATGCCGTTCATGCCACTGTTTTCTCTCACCATTTACTGGCATTGTCTCTCAAGGGACATACAAATCATGGACCCAAATCTACAGAATTTACATTTTTTGATATTTTCTAAAGGTCATAACGGTGAGAGCAACTAGTGAGAGTAACCAGTGGCATGAATGGCTTGCCATAGTTAAGTCCAACTTAAAGTCGATCTTAGTCTTTGTTGAACACTCCCCAGACCAGTAAATGATTGGAAAGATTTCCAAGAAATCACCATGTGTTGTTGTGAGAGATGGTGTCAACTATTCATATTTTATCCTACATTATTAACTTCCCTATAAAAGTAGTTTTTCATTATTTATTATTGCTTTTGCATGATTGATACTCCACCTAATCTTTAATGAACCTCCGTAATGAGGGTATTACTCCTAATCACGCTGGAGGACATTGGGTGAGGGCGATTACAAGAAATATTGCCTTGTGGCAAATACTATAATCCATCGACATCTTGGAGGAATCAGGCATGTGATAGTCATTTGAGGGTTCTAGAAATCTTGCAGTCTTGCGAAGATGCACTGGTGACTTTGACTAAATTTCTATATTTGTCCAGGAGTATTTAGAAAACTGTTTACGACTTTACCATGAATCTGTGTTAAAGTGCCCGTTCAAAGAAAATCACAAATATGGCAACTGGTAAGCTAACAGATGGCCATCGTACAAGTTTTAGGTCAACTACATATCGGGTGATTATAATAATACCAATAAAACCACCTCCATTGCATCTGGGATATACGAGAGATTCGCCAGAAAAATAACGATGTTTTAATGACGTCACATTATGAACCAATCCTGCCCAAGCAGACGACACCCCATAAGGAATGAACATAATTGCAATGCTATTATTTCTCAAATTATAATGAGTTTAGTGTAATATAAATGTGATGGCAATTTACACCATTCAAAAAGGGGTATGAAACCGATTCTGATAACTAAATTCTTTTGTTTGTAAATACACAGGATAGGGGTTAATGAACAATCAAAGAAATCACACTTTCAAATTGAAAAACCTCTGGAATGATAGCATGGACGGCATTTGTTCCCTCTTGAAATGCCGAACATACCGCGGTGTATGCAGCTGAAAATACAATGGCATCTTATTTTGTTTATAAGCGACGGATTCAATTATTTTTATCGCTGCATTTTTCATCAAAATAATACCATGCGCGGGGTTTAGAGTGAGGCAATGTATTAAACATCTAGCCTGACGGTAGTGAAGTAAGAGAAATAACTGAAGAGAAGATGACAAAACAGGCACTAAAAGCATGTGAGATGTCATGAGACATCGTCTGCTTGTGCAAATCATGTTCAACATGTGACGTCACACATCTCAGCAGCGTTCGGAGAGCTCTTCAGGTGCTATGCCGGGGCTTTATTTAAGCGTTTTGTAGTTGATAACAATCATTGCTTCGAATGTTTCCAAGCATTGAATTTTGATAACCTTGTCCAATCGAAATTTCACCTTTGCAATAATGACAATAAAGTTAGTGTTTAAAATCAACGAACCTTCTCTTTAACATGGTTGAGGCTTGTACAAAAGCTTTGATTTGAAGTAGGCAGTCAGGTATGTTACGGATGTATAATGTTTATGTGGTATTTTAAGAAGGAAAGGGAACTCAAAATAACTAATGAATAAAGAAAGAAAGTGAGAGAGAGAAAGAGAAAGAGAGAGAGAGAGAGAGAGAGAGAGAGGGGGGCAATCAAACAAAACTCGCGGAAAATTTAGATATAGAAGAAGAAGAAGTAGAAGAAAGTGTTTGGTAATCATAATGAAAAAGAACATGTAATACATTGTAAACGTTTACGGCAAACAATTGTGCTGCATGTCTTACACATTCCATTTAAAAGTAATCATGGTAATGTTACAAGTGATTTTTAAGAAATCTATTTCTCACCAATATAATGATAAGAAAGAGTTACAAATGTTCATTTTGTTTAAATCTACAAAATACGTTTGGTATATATTATAATGCAAAGCTAAAAATACAACATGGTTAATACTATACTCTTTCACATAATACATGATTTCCTCTTTAAATGAATTTCAGAATGTTAATCAAAGTGTTCATAAGATACCATTATATCTATCATTGCATGTAGGAGTATCTATAATTTTCATATAAATCGGGCTGGGGAAAATAGGTCGGAATCCTAGGAGGTATACTTGTGTGTCTCCTCGCCCTTTTATCCACTGCGACCATAGGTTCACTGGACCTCGTCGCAACAGGCGTTTCCTCTTCCACTGCCCCGGAAGTAATTAATGATTCGTAATGGTTATTGGCCAGATCGTTCGTGAGGAGATCGGAGTAGACGAGCTGGACTTTTTTATCTTCTTGGTCATAGGACGAGTTGTTTCCCCGATCGGTTGAATTTAATGGGCTGTCCTGGATAGCTCGCATCCGGGATCTACATGTAGACACAGACACAATTAACATGAAAAAGAAGGTTTGGACAGGATTTTATGTAATTTATGGTCATTTAGGTAAAAGGAACTCGATACTTGTTTCTAATTGGCATAATTGATATGTGACGTCAATTCATATAACATCATGATTTATTTTTAGAAATAATTCATTTGTAGGAATCTTATGAAATACTAGCCTCTATACTTGGCATATCACGTAGTCCAGGAGAACAAAAAAAGACGCAGTGGAAAAAATTAAGCAGGTGAAAAATATACTTCATATGACATAGTGTCATTATATCTCGTTTGTCATTCAAACGCTGTTCGATTTTCGATTTTTTTTTGTTGTTGTTAAAAAGAAGAAAAAAAGAAGCTCCGATGAAAATTTCGTTTGGTTCCTTGGTCAATTAGCTCTCTGTATAGAACGCAATCCTTAATGGCGTAATTGGCTAATAGTAGTAATTTTCATTCAATCAAAGAATATCACCTTCCTATTTAGTTGAATGGAATCGTTCCTTACCGTAGTTTAAAATTCCAGACGAGAATAAATGAAATAACGACAACTCCGACCGTTAGGAGACTTCCCATTATGACGGCTAAGTATTTCATTTCATCATCTAAAAGAAGTAAAGAAAGAAAGGATTCGATAAAAGATGAAGCATAAAGGTCTCCTATAACTGCTTTAATCATTAAGGCAGTTGGGATGTCACGTAAAAATTACACTCGCATGAGTCGAGAAGGAAAACCACTGATCATAACTCTTTTGAAAACTAATAGTAAAAAGTTAACTTTGTGTTAATGTCGTTTGTTTCTCAGGAAACCGTATGATTCTCATATGTATCTAATCTTGCAATATGTCATTACTCATGATTACGTTGATGTTTTTTAATCTCATACGAAAGGTTTGTTAGTTTTATTGTACTTTTTAGAAACTAAATCTCATTTCATCACATACATTTTAATTAGACACATGTTCGAGAAGAAAATAGTGGCTGAATGGGAATGAGTAAACACACAAGGGACCCGTTTCACAAAGCGTTTTTTCAATGACAAATGACAAAAATCTGTGGCAAATCTGCTGATAACTATACATAAGCAAGGATTTCACTAGCTTGTTACAAAAACTGTCATTTGTGACAAAGTGATAAGTTTTGTGAAATGGGGCGCAGTTTGGCTTTCCTTCAATCTTATCAAGTATGGGGGAGAGCTTATCTACTTGTTGGTGGTATTCCTAAATAACCATTATAATTCTATCATAATGTTTGCACAATAGTTGCATTCTGGGCCCCATTTCACAAAACTTATCATCAGTGACAAATGACAGTTTTTGTTATAAGCTACTGAAATCCTTGCTTCTGATTGGTTATCGGCAGATTTGTCACTGACTTTTGTCATTTGTCATTGAAAAAAGGCTTTGTGAAACGGGTCCCAGATCTTAAAAAAGGGCCATATCCATTTAGCAAAGTTACAAGGGGTCGCCCGCCTGACTCATGGATGACGTACTTTAGCTTTCCAGTATCACGTCCAGAGTGCTAATTAATTGCGGATATCATCGCTGAACAAGCCGGAGAACAAGCCTTGATATTCATCTTACATGTACACCATTGTTCATTACGGCAGTAACGGGAATCTAATGGCACATAACGGAACTATTAAGGATACGACTACATACGGGGTATCTACTATCTGACATTGTTTGCAAGCCATAAAACAAAGGCTTCTATTTTGAACGTTAGTGGTATTTCATCATTTGGGGAATTCCAAATTTTAATTAGGTTTGTAGACTGTGCTCTGTAATTAGTGAATAAATTACCGACAGATAAACACACAATGAACTAGGGAAAGATAGGTGCTACCTTTAAAAGTATTTACCGTTCTTTTTTCTATTGTATTCATTACCCTTTCTGTTAACAATCAAAGTATACAATATGGTTTTTATTCAATTACTATGGTTTCATCAGACAATAGCAATGGACATTCCAGGAACGTTTCTCGTTATGCATGTTCTATTTGATTTTTACCAATTTTTAAAACAAGTCAAGTCAGTCTTGAATGATAAATCACGAATAAAAAATATAGGATGAGCATTTTCAAAATATTGAAAGAGTAAAAGACGAGGCCACTTTTTTAGTTAAATATTTCATCTATTCCTTCACTACAATGTCAGCAACATTATCTAAATACAATGTATAACGACATTTTCTATAAATTCTTTATTTTTTTCTAATTCTGTTTTATTATTGACTCATTTTGTTCATGACATCTTCCAGATAATTAGCAATTACGAAGTCATGTTTGAACGCAAGTCCAACTTAAAAAAAAGGTTCAGGATTGTTCAATACTGACTTCATCCCCCTTAAACACAACTCTTGTCCAATCAGAATCGAGTACTTACTGGATGTATGCGCATTAAAATTGGTTCCGTTGATCATCTCCGTCTGTACGTGTGGTGCTTTGGTCGTGAGAGGTGGTGATTCGTGAAGGACGGTGCTTCTTTTCGTCGTCGTTGTTTTCGGAAATATTGATAGTGTTGTCATGGTATTTACTGATAAAGTAGTATTGGGCACTGGTGGTGGCAACGTTGTTGTAGCTACTGTTGCTGTTGCATTTGCTGTGTAAACGAGCGGACACAAACAACAAAATAAAATGAAGTCTTTATAAACAGAATTGCATAATATACAATCGAATAAATTTATGTATTATTATAATAAGAATGACAATAATATTCGGTTCTTGTATAGCGCACATCACATTATAACGTCTCTATGCGCTTCCAAAGAGCTTTGGAAATTATTACACCGGCTTTAGCATGGCTGCCATTACGGCGCTCTAGCATTTCAAGGAATTAATTCCTGCCAGATACCCATTTACCTCACCTGGGTCGAGTGTGGCAAATGAAGATTATCACATCGTCTGTTTGAGAGTCAGAAGGACGTTAACTCTGAAATAAATTAGTGCCCTTCTGGCTTCAAAACGACGATATATGTACAATAAAACGGTAATGTGGAATTTAAGGTAAAGACCAGTTTTGGAAACGCCCCTCTCTCAAAAAATGAAATGGAAGCTCTAATTACCAATCATGTGAAAGAATATGTTTTGACTAATACGTGATGATACAAATTTTACCGGGAAACCGCCTACTAATTGATATATTTGGTAAATTATTATATCTATTGGGACCAAATAGATATCGCGCACGTGGTCGTCCCATATATATCTTTCTGTGTAGAGTGCTTGTAACTTTACCAAGACTGGGCCAAATTTCTTATCATTTTGATGATTCCAGAACCTTGCAGTACACACCAATACTTATATGCTAGATGATCAACCTTTTCTGATCGATTTCACAACGTTTCTTTCACAATGCAATCGCATGACCAGAACTGGTCTTTATCTTTAAAACAACTTTATGACTTTACAGAAATTCCAATTTCATTTAAGTGTGACCATGTATTAGTGAAATCATCATTACGACTTTCTAGAGCCTAAATCTGGAAGGCCTCTTGGTTATGGAAGCAGTTTCGGTTAATGTCACTCGGTATAACCTATTCTGTTTAACAGAACAAAACGTACAAAGATACACTTTGAAAGTTCGATGATTAAATTCATGATGTTAATTTAAGACGGAAATAATTCAGCCTCCCTCCCCGGAGCCCTCAGGAAAATTGTAATGATAAAAACTTACGTCCTAACAAAAGGTATTGACATGATTGAATAAACGGGACCGGTATTGTCGATATTTCAAAAATCAGTTATCAGTTATCAAGACGGTGTACGTTGGAAAAGAAGGTGATAGTATTGAATGGCATATCACTCACTTCTATAAACTGCGATTCGGCCTATCCCTCCGCACCTCTCATTAGAGTACCCAGTGCAGGGATGCTGGCAGGCCGAATCCCAATACCGTCCGTAGAGGGCGTAACTCGACCCCTCGGCTCCACAGTAGCACTCCTCACCATACTCCAACCCTGCATAAGGATAACCCCGGGCGCGACAATAGTTGATACACAGCATCACTGACATATTTTTGCTGATGTAGACCATGTCCGCAAGTGCTCGTGCGTGAGCCTTGTCCCCATAGCAACCAAGGTAGCCTGGTTCTGAGAACAATAAACACAACTCAGAAAATTAAAAGAATGTTAATTTATTGTTATTGATTGTTTCAGAAAACGTTTGCACCATAATGACATACAAAATGAAACGTGACGACTATTTTTTATAACGATGGCAGCGATGGGATACATTTTTTTAAACAAACAATTTCACGCTTCTTCTTTTAGACCTTTGGCAAACTTATCTGGCAAAGTATTAACGAGCTTTTCTTACTCTGAAATGGGGACGGTTAACATTTTCCTACCCGATTGATGATGGAAAAGTAATCCGAAAGATAGGCCTACACGGCAGATCGGTTGTAGAGGAATCCAAAATGACATAAACTATTGTTGGCTAGTGTTAAAGCTAGTATTGCCAATAACACATCCTTGATTCCCAGAACATGATCGCAAAGAATTTCGAAAAATAAACCTAGGGTAATTTAAATAGCCTTGTCTCTCTACTGTTGAAATGTACGACCGTGACATTGCCCACGATGACTCATTATGTATGTATGTATGTCTGAACATGATGTCGAATGGATATTGGAAATGGCCTTGACTTGAGGTTTCGTAAGTATTTGAGATCATGTTCCTCATTCTAAAACAAGTTGAAATGCCTAGACAGACTATTTTGTTACTCCCAGACACAATGTACACACTGAAACTGTCAGTGGCAATTAATTAGGTAGAGGAAACATCCCGCTACGGTGATTCACTGTCGAAGTGATTCATCCCCTCACATCTACACTCAGATGGAGAGAAAAAAAATCATCTTGAAATAATTATTTTGGGGTTACAATGAAAGGTCATAATGCGGGAAACGGGATGTTCACTCACATAATCGTCACATGTCTATAAATAAACACATTTCATGCATTTTACATTACTTCTACTCTACTTCTAAGTTATATTAAATCACAAGCAACCAGAAAACTCACTGTAGGACGATGGTCTAGTGATAAATCAGCGAAGTATTTTTTAAAATCTATTTATTTAAAAACTATTTTAGCGTTGTTTTAATTTTAAAATCGCACTACATTTCAGCTGTTATACAATTAAAAAAAGAAGAAGCAAACAACGTATTGGTCTTACAAGGAATAATGGATGCCACGCACAAGGGTAAAATACATGAAGGACAAAAGTGAAAAATGTCCATATTATCAAATTACAAACAACACAACCCTCTCAAAGAATAAACATAAATTATTTAAGTATTTCGTTGCTTAACCGCGTAAGTAATTTTCAAGACCAATCCATTTCATAAGTTGATCATGTTCTTAGCGTATCTATAAAAACAAATTTCTTGCCTTAAGCCGAGACAGTACTTTTGAATTACATCCCTTCAATGTGTGCACTATTTTTCGACTACTTTGTATGTAAGCAGTTAATTTGTGTCCCCTCTTATGCCAATTTACGATCGATTCGAATCAATCGCAACCTAAAATTAATCGCAAGTCCTATCTCTTAAGTACGCAGTTGAGATTAATTTCAGGTTGCGATTGATTTGAATCAATCGCAACTCTTTATAGAACAGGGCCCTGATCTAAAGATTTGGATATCAATTCATGTTTGTTTATCAAAGGTTATATATTAGTAAGCTTGAAACTTGAAGGTATTTAAGAGACTGTTTTACCCCTTTTACGTTGCATTCAACATGCTACTGAATCATACAAGAAGCATGACAAGGCAGGGCCTCTTTTACATGTTACGTTTACAACCTACTTGCCCTTACCTTATAAATTATATCATGCAAAACTGAGACTGAATTCAGTACCGTACCGAAATAATCTCGTTGTAACATCTGCGATTGATATATCAATAATATCCTGCAATTGTTAGGACAGCTTAATAAACTTCACTCACCCGGGAAGAGGAAGCTATTATCCCGGTAGCTTGCTAAAATGACCGATTTGTGATAGAACTCAGGATAGAATCGTGATGATGGAATGTTTTATATCCATTTCGGATGTATTGAGCCAAGTTTGTTAATATACGGATCATCGCGGGCTTCAAAGCTTATTCAACTACATGTATACATTTTAACATGTATTATATATACACGTGGGTATGATTTTCAATTGCCCGTACGAATAAGTTCGGATGCAGACGGCTACGTGAAGGTAGTAAGCGGTGAGATGAATTAAATAAATGATCATTCTAAATAATTATATGGAAACAAAAATTGACATCACAATGCAACTCAAAACTCATTTATGTCGTTAATATATTAAAGGTACACAAATGTTTATGACTGAAGCGAATTCAAACATTTATGGAATATGCGCTACATACTATTATAACTACTACTACTACTACTACTACTACTACTACTACTACTACTACTACTACTACTACTACTACTACTACTACTGTTACTATTACTACTACTACTACTACTACTACTACTACTACTACTACTACTACTACTACTACTACTACTACTACTACCACTACTAGTACTACAAGGCGCGTACGCAGGGGGGTTGGGGTTAAACCCCCCTCAAATTGTTTTTACTTGTGTGTTTCGGAGGAAAAAAACAACCTTTTTTGTGCTAAAGGGAGAAAAAAACTGAACCCCCCGGGACAAAAAAACAAAATGTACTCTTCACACCCCCCGCCCCCCTCCCGCTTATTCAGCGGCTGGCTGAGTCGTTGCGAAATTTCGGCGCGATTTTCAAATTTTAACCCCCACCCCCCGTTGATAAAATCCTGCGTACGCTACTAACTACTACTATTACTACTACTACTACTACTACTACTACTACTACTACTACTACTACTACTACTACTACTACTACTACTATCACTACTACTACTATCACTACTACTAATATTAACAGTGATGATGATGATGATGATGATGATGATGATTGTCACCATAGTTCTTATCATACCTTGGCAAACGGCACCAGCCGTCAGACCATCTCTGCAGATGAGTGATGTCGACTTTGAACACGCGTTCAAACTTGCTTCTCCTAGTCGAAATAAAAATAAACGAAAATAAACAACGTCATAAACAAACAAATGAACTACATTGTCGGATTACCTGGTCTTTCTCAAAATGTTTAAAATGAATAAATGATTTTGCGCCTCTTTCATATCGATGCATGTCTGATAGGCATAGGGTATTAGTACCTGAGGGTGTGCATGGCAATATTGACTAGAACATTAATGATTGTTTAGGCTTATCACAATTTATTCTACTACCAACTAATTATGTTAATCATACATCCCCATCGTATTGACTGATTATACGGTTATAACAAAAACTTAAATGTGACTTGAATATTTTGAATCATATGACTTAACCTAATGTCATGGATGTCACTTTAATTTGCGAAGTTTCTTGCAGTAGTATTACTGTTTAACCATTTTAAAAAGGAGAATCACTTTAATTGTTTCCGTGAACGTGAGCAATTTTTAGAAACCGGATCTATTTATAGGTCAAAAGTTTACCTACCACCTCGACAAAAGAGTAGCGTCCTTGATATCCTTCCTCTCCCTTGCCCGAACTCTGACCTCTTAAGAGACGCATGGGCCCCTGGGAAGCCCAGCTGTCGACACGTGACTATGACGTCGATAATATCCCAGTAAGTTCCACAAACTGTTGACCAATTAGAGGAGCCCGTGTGCCGGATTTCGACGCGACCCTCGTTTGGAGCGGACCCGTTGACCAGACGGACATCTTAAATAAAATGAAGATAAAACAATAGCAGGTGATTTATTTCTGCTTGTACTTTCTTACTGGTGTTAGGAAGCTACTTATATGGTTATTAAAATCACCGTGTGCAGTGGTATCGATATATTACTACAACGGAAGTGCAGCAGTGATAAGCCATGTCCTAAAACGAGAGTGATATTTCTTGAAGTACTCAAGACAGATATATTTGATGATTTTCGACACTAAGATGGAATTCATGTGTATTGTTGATGATATTAATCCATTTATTCATTCCTATGATTACACGTCCTATTGGTATTTTTCTTCCGACAAGCAAGAAAAGATAAACAAAATTATTTAATTACACACATTATCACAAGTTTGTATTTACTTCTGTACTTTGTCTATTCCAATTATCCTGCATGTTCCAACCTATAGAACTGTAGCTAAGAAAACATAGAATAAAAATACTGTATACAAAGATCATCTATGTTCTGAAAAACAAATATAAACATATGCTGAAAGCTACTTGAGTTGTTACACGTTTATATTATAACACATTTCCTTCAACAAAATATTGTTGGGTTTCCCGCGATCGCCTGATAGCTATTAACTGTTCCGGTTAAACCACGTGACTGATATGGAAGGGTATACTCGTTGCTATGGTATATTGTGATGACATGTCAAAGAGTGTTTCCTGCTCATTGTATATAAGCATTTCGGAAATGTATTGATTCACTATGTGATATTTCCAGTAAACATTATTTATTTCAGAGTACATTCCATAATATTTGTAGTGAATGCGACATAATTGGCCACCAAAAATATTATGAAAAACAAACAAACAAAGGAAAATCAGCAACAATAATTACACCAAGAACAACAACAACAAATTTACAAATTTAGGAAAGCAAATGTCGCACGTTATCACGAAGGATTGGTTTGCGCTTTCAACGATTCGGTTTCAAACGACCAAATCCCAAAGACTAATATCTCCCTCCCTGTAAATGATGAACCATTTAAGGGAGAAATATGCAAAATTGGGATAGGGGGACGGGGGGTGGGTTGGAAGAAGGAAATAAAGTAACGGAAGTAACGAAGTGAACATAACGTTTGATTTTTAAATTGAGAACGGTCCGTCAGATGTCATAACGTCTTATGACAGTTATGAAAACAAACCATGGCTATGAAAGTCAGAATTAATAGATTCTTATAGACATTATAGTTCCCAAGTGTAATGTATTGTATATATTTATGGTATGATTACCAACTTTACTATCTGACTATGGATGACGCAGAAGCCACACAAATCCGATACATTAACAATGAAAATAAGTAGAGTGAATTTAAGAATACCAATCATCTGCTCTTTTGATTATTCGAATAGATAGCAACAAAGGGGCACACTTTGCCCCCTAAAAATTAAACAGATCGTTGTGGCTTTAATCTATTTTTATAGCGCTGGAGGCCGCAATAGATTAATGGTATAAACCTCACATTTTAACGACAACTAGAACCTGTTGATGTAAGGCAAAGATGACTCGAAGTGATTCACGCAGATAATAAAACTCCTTCCGTTAAATCCAATGAAATTAACAGATCTATGTAGTTTTTTAAAATCAAATATCGGATTAATCTGAAAACTCTGCCCAAAATTTCGTAATTGATTCATCACGATTATTCAGCTGAAGATTCATATATCTTTGTTCGGCTTTTTGATTTTGGTTTTGATTGTGAAGGACCTTCACCAGTTGGTTAATAATGAAAAATCTGGGTTCCCCTTGATAAAAAAATAAATAAAACGTATATCAAAACGTAAAGAAGAAAAAGTAACTCAACCTCAACAACCGTACATTCAACAGCAACAAAACGTAGAATATATGAGAGGAGGTAATATCGTTGAACACACTTGCCTGTACGGTAGTAAAGACTTTTAAGAAACTTTGTAATATTTTGTACACAATGCTATTGTACACCGTGATACAACAATAAGCCCAAAACTGTATTCTTAATCACTACCTGTACTACATGCATATTCAAACGCTAACAGTTATGATTGTTCTAAACTTAACAAATTGTCCACTGAAACAGGGCATGTATCAAAGTAACTGGCTAGAAATGTATTGTGTATTGTGTATTGTATTGTATTTATTAAACTGCATTGATGTACATCGATAATCTGTTTATAAACATATAAATCAAATGAATAGATTTACAATGCAATGTAACAAATCAATATGAAAACATTATTTTCTTGACTCAAGGCTAGATTTACAATGGTAAGTGAACATTCCGAATATCAAAGACACCATGAGAATAAAGGAAACCTGACAGGCATTTTTGGTTAAATTAAATAGGTGATCTTATCATCCCCCACTTCCGAGAAAAAATATCAATCAAACGAAAACCAAGAATAGATAAAATAAAACAAAATACAACAACAAAACGAAACATTATCCAACGAGGGAGAAGAGCAGACTGTCTTGTATATAATCATACACATCTTTGCAATAAGCTAGACACACACAATCATAGAATAGAAGAAACTGTACCATATACATAGCTTATTGTGTTTAGCGCTCTTGCATATTTCAAAGACACAGGGATGTGGCCAATCAAATGGATAAACATCCACCAAGGTATACGACAAGTGAAAAGGTGAGAGCAATTTATTATGAGTACCTGCATTGTTCCATAGTGGGACTGAGATCTATAATTACCCCACATTACTGGGTGGAGGGGGAAACTATTGGTCGATCAGCGCTGACGAATCTGTCAGGTTTAAAACCTTTAATCCATAATTGTCTAGCGGAGAGTCACTGTGGTATAGGTAAGATGGACGTAGCATATGCCTTCTTTATAATTTGTACGAGAACACAATTATCCTATGTAGCACTCTTAGGCTGTGCATAATAATTTCTGGATGTATGTGGCCGATCCAGTGCTATACATACAACATAATTTTCAACATGTAAAGGCGAACGAGAAGGAATGGTGGTGCAGTCCCTCTGGAGAATATGAAGTTTCCAAAATTGTATTTAATTTTGGGTAACCACCGAACCGAATTACGAGCATATAAATTAGAAATTATCATTTACCTTTATGAATTGTCACACCATATCTACCGTATTCAACACGCAGTATTGATGGCTAAAATGGTCCGTAAGCAGTTTGTAGGGGGAAATGGTTAAATTGTGTTTTTTCAAATATTGCGTGCTACATTTAGTTAGCCTTTGGGAGAAGCCACCCCTCCCCCTGTCGAAATTTTACCTTTACGCCAATGGGTACATATCTTTACTAACACATATTACGAGACTACAACTATTCCTCCTCTTTCTCCCCCTCCTTATCATCATCTTACTACTACTACTACTACTACTACTACTACTACTACTACTACTACTACTACTACTACTACTACTACTGTTACTATTACTACTACTACTACTACTACTACTACTACTACTACTACTACTACTTCTACTACTACTAATTATATTACTACTATAAATACTACTTCTACTACTAATACTACTACTACTACGACGACGACGACGACGACGACTACTACTACTACTACTACTACTACTACTACTACTACTACTACTACTACTACTTCTACTACTGCCACTAGTACTACAAAAACAGTCAACATAAAACATTATAACTGTATACAGAAAGACCTGCCCATAAATATATATAGGAGTAAGAGTTTAGCCTTGGTAACAGTCATAATTTCACTGCCCTCTACCTAATCGAAGGACTTAACACGGTTACTACACCGAACTTGGCATTTTCCCAATTAAAATTAGAGCCTCATTCAAAAGGGGAAAGTAGGTCACCGACTGGTCTTTATTATTATTCAATATTTCCTAATTTAGAGATCCCTGATTTAGTCAGGGGTTTGAGGAATAGGATGGGAAACTGGGTTCCTTGGGATATGTAAGCGTGCAACGAGTTGCATTTTCAAAGTGCTATTGGTAAGGAATATAACGGGATAGTGAATATATGGGAACGCAATAACTTACTAAGTTATTTAAAATTTATGTACTTTGTACTAAGTACGTACATGCGATAATAAAGATATTGGGGTCGCAAAATGGATATGAATTAACAAAATAAGTTGGAAAACGTCTTGTACTGTTATACTAACAATGGTAAATGTCTAAAGATCTGTGGGATTTTAGAATAATTTCAAATAGCACTTTCTACAGGCAACATAGGTAATGTTGCTACTAATCAAATGATTAAATGCAATTCAACTTGGTCTCCGGGGTAAAATAAATGATGTAAACAAATTGTTTGTAAATGATTCATTAAGTTATAATCTTAAAACGTTAAACACAACACTATTAGTCTAAAACACAACATCGAAGACTTTCGAAAAATCAACTTTAGGCAGGTCCAATTGCCTGGACTATGACGTTTGATAATGTGCGAACATATCAGTGACGTACTCCGAAAGCTGAAGATGAATTCTATGGGATGTACAATAGGGTATTGAAATTGCCCGTGAGTTGATTTCTCGAAAGTCTATCTTATCAAAAAAGATCTAAGCAAAAATCTTACCGATAGCACGAGCAGTAGCTCCGACGATAGTCAGTATTCCAAAGATAAATAAAACCATGATGAAACTTCCAGAGGTGATCTATTTCCCAACAATCAAGTATGAATTAAATTCCAAACGTAGGTGAAGTAGTTCTCATAAGTCCCCTAAGGAAGAATCCAACATGATAATCACTTCAATTTAGGACATCAAGGGGGCATCACAGAGTCTCGTGTTACCCGTTGACGGCACGGCCCTGGAACACTTGATGATGTATGATAGACTCCGAATAGTGTGTGAAACGATCGTCCAAGAATCCCATCAACTCTCTCTCTCAATCAATCTGCGTCATTCCGATCAAAACTGAGCCTTATAATCTCTTAAGTATTACTCCCAAGAGGGACACACCAAGCTTAACCGACACATGAGCTTTAATGTTCTTCGAAAACTTTCGAACTTTTAAACTTGCTTGCGTGTCAAATCAAGAAGGCAAAGGAACGACTTGGAAATCCTCCTCGAAGTGTTTCGGACGCTTATCGGAATTGAGCACTATAGTGTATTTCCGCCCAACGGCCTTCACCGAGTATTGACTCGGCTGAGTTTGGACTAAAACCTTAATGCCTTGTGGATCATATGAGCATAGGCAGCAGGATGCTGTTTATATATCTGTGAGTTCTCACACTGAGGAATATAGCATTTTCTCTTCCCTAGATGAATAATTCCTCTAGTGGAAGTGTTGTTTGTTGTCATGGATGTTAACCGAAAGGAAACTATAGAAAAAACAGTTTGCAGAATTTCATTTTTAACATATTTAATAGATGACGCAAAATGACAATCAATGTATAAATATATACATTTACATAAATATATATATATAAGAGATTAAGAGGAAGTAGGGTCTGCTACACATAGAACGGCATAAAATATATAATTTCCTTTATTTTCTCTTCTGATTCCTTGTCTATAACCTTCCTATGATATTCGTTATTTATTTCTGCTAAACCAGAAAGGCATTACTTCATTCCATTTAAAACCTATCTGCACTAGTTTGGCCAGGAGGGATTAGACCTCCCTGCATGGTCACTGACAGGTGGTTATCTCATCAAATCAGCTCTCAATAAACATAAGAAAAAGGGGACCATGGGGGACCAATGGTCACCAATTAGGCATTGTTTGCTATATAGAGGGCGCAAGTAGCTATAAGTAGTGCAGTGGGGCTTTAAACAGGTTCTGTTAAAAAAAAGGGGGTTCTTTGTGATATTGCTTTATGTCTATTAAAAGCAACATGTATTAACGAAAGTACAAGTTATGAAACTGCGCATTTGTAAAACAAGGCGGGGGGGGGGATGACTCAAATATAATATTTGTCTTATCTGTTAAGAGGCAAAAGGGCTTTAACCCAAATCACTTAACAAATAGTTAGAGTCCTTCTAGTTGTCATACACGGAGGGAGAAGAAAGAAAAGAGACCCCAACGACAGAAACTCATCAGGGGATCAAGCGAACTCAAAGCCCAAGACAGGACGTTGTGCAAAAAACTTGCGGATCGATGTCTTCCCCAGGACGTGTAGGACGGAATGACCAAAGGTCTACTGTTTACTAAACGCAAAGTCTTGTTGCTTCTCAAAAGACGAAATCTCACGATACGCTCTTCTAGAAATACAGGCAAACTTAGAATATACAAACATATCAAGGGACAAAACAGATTCATTGCAATTCTTTGATGACAAATCATCGCAAGACTTGATGGAAGAGAAAAGTTATTTTCATTTGTCTGAAAGAGAGACACAGTCGTCTGTCCCATAGGAAATGATCGGAACTTGATACATAATGAGTAAAACCAATGGCGACAGTGACGGGCAAGGTTGAACACCGTCAGAGGTAATATACTTGACCCATTTTCAAAGAGAACATTACAATTATTGCTCGCAAGCTTATGAGACAAGCTTTCATGTTAAGAACTTTGGGAGAGAGGTAGGGAGAGAGAGAGAAACAGAGAGAGGGACAGAGACAGAGATAAACAAAGGCAGAAAGAGAGAGAGAGAGAGAAAGAAAACAGACATACATAGAGAGAGAGAGAGAGAGAGAGAGAGAGAGAGAGAGAGAGAGAGAGAGAGAGATAGAGAGAGAGAGTGAGAGATGGAGATATAGAAAAAGAGGTGCGGGAAAAGAAGAAATAAAGAAAGACTATAGAATTTTTTTTTCAATTTTGAGAAAGAGAGAGAGAGAGAGACAGGGAAAGAGAGACACATACAGAGAGGGACCGAGAGACAGAGAGACAGACAGACAGAGAGACAGACAGACAGAGATAGAGCCAGGGAGAAAGAGGGGTGGGAAAAAAAAATAGAGATAGAAAGTGGAACAGTTTTAGAGATTGAGATCTTAGAGAGAGAGAGAGAGAGAAAGTAACGGAACTTCCAGGACTCACACACGACGCTCACGTACACACGCGCACCCACAACATAACACAATTTATAGAGGAAAAACTTTGACGGATAGGCTAAAGAAATAGAGAACTAGTTTAATTCTTCTGTCACACTAAACGGCAGTTGTTTGAAAATAGTAAAAGTGGAAAAATGCCTGGGTGCTGGTGTCATGATTGACGAGGAGTTACGTTGGACCGAACATGTGGAAAAAGTTATTGCAACTGCTCAAGAAAATATAAGTGTAATCAAGCGAGCCAAAAGTTTTGTTCCAATAAGATCTCTGAAACTTCTATATACCCATAGGAAAGTAAAAAGTATGCCACAGACCTGCCGCAGATCTGCTGCAGATCTGCCGCAGACTATAAATCTGCGGCAAAGAGTTAACAGTCTGCGGCAGATCTGCGGCAGAATGAAATTTTGCTCAAGACTCGCCGCATACCAGTATGGCCAGTATGCCGCAGGAACAGTCTGCGGCAGATCTGCGGCAGAATGATACTTTGCTCCAAACTTACCGCATACCAGTATGCCACAGGAACAGTCTGCGGCAGATCTGCCACAGAAAAGTGGGAAATTATACAGTCTGCGGCAAGGCTATAGGCGGCCACTTTGGAGGACCATGCAACCAACGATACCATGAGGTTGTAAATTCCTGCGTTAATTAGGCACTTTTATTTGTCTTTTTAGCTTCTGTCAAACCAAACAATATGTAATTTGCTTCAAGTTCTAACTGGTACCATGAGAGGAATTTGTTCCATAACGAGGAGACTGAGGAATAAACGGACTAGCTGTTTCAACTCTTTAGTTGTGCCATGTGATCTTATCTTCAGCCCCACAAACTCACTTTTTTGTTGTAACTCTTGTGTAATGTGTGCACAGTAGCATGGATCTGTGACTCTACTCTGGACTATGTGTATGCAGTTATTGTACCTGTACCTGTACCTCTACTTCTGCATTGTGTTAAAGCCATATTTATAGAATTTTTGAAGCAATTCTGCCTGTTTCTACTTCAAGGTGCTAGAATGTAATGATGCAATGCATGCCATGGCTCTCCAGCAGCCTTCCTGCAAGACTGCATACTTTATTAAATAATTGCCACTTCCACTGGGGTGGACATGAAAGAGTATGCGGAAAGTCTGCAGCAGGTCTATATGGGATATGAATATTCATGATGAAGAGTCTGCGGCAGATCTGCCGCAGACTCTTTGTCATAGCCTTTTCTATGAATATTCATGATGAAGAGTCTGCGACAGGTCTGCCGCAGACTCTTTGTCATAGCCTTTTCTATGAATATCCATGATGAAGAGTCTGCGGCAGACCTGTCGCAGACTCTTCACCATACTGAAAGAGTATGCGGCAAGGGTGCGGAAAGTCTGCGGCAAAACTAATTTGCATGTGAAAAAGATGACTGTCTGCAGCAGGTCTGCTGCAGATCTGCGGAAGGTCTGCCGCAGGAGTATGCGGCAGGCTCATTTCTTTCCTATGGGTAATGCCATCGTTGTTCCTCATTTTGATTATTGTTCCTCGGTTTGGTCTGAGCGATTTCAAAGACAAACGATTAAATTACAAAAGAAAAAACGAGCTGCACGTGTAGTGCAGAGAGAAGGATTTGAAGTATCTCCAAATTATATGTGTAGTCGCTTAGGATGGATGCCTATTCAGACACGTTTCCAGTTTGGACGTGCAGTGATGATGTATAAATCAATGCATGACATGGCACCAACATACTTAACAAAGATTTACGTCATGTCAGTTCACTACATGACCACAACACAAGACATGCTGTAAGGGAGGCATTTTATTGCGTGTACCTAAATTTAGGACGGACATATATAAACATAGTCCTCTAATTTCTGGAATTAGAGTATGGAAACAACTTGAAAGTTCTATCAAGACGTCACTTACTTTGAACAGTTTTAAACACACTCGACCTTTTAAGGGGTTTTCGTGTGAAGCTAACCAATTTTTTCTATTTGCAAAATTATTAAATTTGGTTGACATGGTTAACTTTATATCATGTATATATACATGTAATGTATCCATTCGTCAGTTATCGTGTAAACAACCTAAGTGTACTAACTAAAGAGCAATCGAATGGAAATATGTATATAACAATTTTGGTATCCCGTTTGTTGAGCTATATCATATTATATATAAACTGTACGTTTTTAATCATTTTTTACTTTGTTTTAGATACGTGTTTATCATCTATTCTTTATTTTATTTTATTTTTTTAATGAATTCTCTATTTAAATTGAAAATTCCTTTTACATATTTCTTTTAAATGATCAAGGATAATTCTTGAATGATCAGTTATTTCATGAGGATACCAATTAATTTGTATTATACCTGTTTATATGCTTGCGTATTTATCTGTTTTGTTTTTGCTACTGTTATTTGTTTTATTCTTACTAAACAGGGCCTCATGGAAGACAACCAAATTGGTGATATGTGCCACCCTGTATAGATATCAGAAATAAACAAATGAATCAATAAAACACATTTGATATTATCTGAATCTCATTCATTTATTAACAAAAATAATGTTTATTTGAAATCATTGTTACATAGAGTCTATTTTTACCCTGAATGTGGACATTTGTAAAAAATAACCGTACTAAATGAAAATGCTACACACATCAGTAGTATTTTTTTATTAAAAATAAGACTATATCATTTAATTTTGATAAATCAAACCAAATCATCATATCATTTGATATGGTGCTCATGAAACTGTTAGTTTTGACGAATGCAAACATGGATTTTATGATATACAGAGAGAAATAAAGAAATACAAAGATGTAAAAAGGCTCAAATAAAATCTCTTGATATGATCAGTGGACGTGGTCGTTGGATTGGGTCATTTTAGATATAAAAAGGATTTCGACATTTAAAGGCATCGTTTAACAATGTTAAATCTGAGATGCATGGTCCTACGTGTTATCAGCGTCTGAGATACGGTGTAATATTGAAGCCCTAACAGAATTGAGTGACCGGTTTACCACACTCATTTTCCCCAAAAGACTGTAGTGTTATAAAAACCGTTAGGAAAACGAAAAATGAAATTTCGATATCCAATCATAAATATCTTGATAATCAGACAGGCGATCGGCTTGTAAAAGTCATGGGATTCCTGACTGACCTAAAGGTTTATAATTATGATTGTTTGAATCCTAGGCAACGATACCCAGTCCATTTAATAACGGATAAGTCATGGCTTTTTGCGTCTTCATACATGATACAAAATTTAAAGATAAATATTAAGAACACATCTTCTCAATAATTCCCATAGATATCCCTTATACGAAACATGCACTTGGAAATTGTCCAGGTTTCAATGGTATAGTGTAAGACTTATTAAACGAAACTCATATAGCATGAATTACAATTCAAACTTATGGATATTTAGGCACGAAAAGTTTAGAGCTGTACGTTTCTGTTTTGGTAAACTTAATGTTACAAAATTAATATTTTGCAATCCTTACTCTGTAGCGTTATTTATAACAAAAATAATCACCCCATGTGAATTTGTATAGTTTTCTATAATTTGCGTATTTGTTTCAGCGATTACTACCTTATATTTCGCGTTCTCTTCAATGCAATATATCGTGACGCCCCCTATTAAAACAAACAGGTAAAACTTGAGAAAACTATTAGTCTCAAAACTCCATATATATATATATATATATGAACTTATAAAAACTAGAACCATTTATTCAAACCAACATCATCAAAACAAACGAAACTCATGAACTCGGATTTTCCAAAAAAAGAAAAGAAATGTATATAAGACGATTCTGTACTCGTTATATGAATAAATCATAATTCATTATCATCATTAATTATCCCCACATAGTAGGTACGTTATATTTGTCATTATCAAACTTGACATATTTTTTGTAACCGTAACCTTATGAAGGCTAACATATCGTTTGCTCGTCATATATAATCATATTATGTTATATCATACCATATCGTATCATACTTATTACCATATAAAAAAAAATCAATAAAGTTTTTTTTCTAAAATTCACTTGTTAATGAAAATATTAATATGGAATACAACAATCGTAGTCTAAAACGGATAGCACATATATATATATTTTTGTGCAATCAAGAGTTTTAAAATTTAATACAACGGTCATACCACAATCCTGACTCCAAACCGATTCCACTGTAATATCTAGATCAGTCTTTTGTCGATGTGCCTGGGGTAGGACATTATTCAAAACACCTTCAGAATTCTAGGATCAGTCCCCATTAGGCCACTCTCTGTCGCATGCAGGCACATGCTACAGGGACAGCCAGATTCTGCTCCTCGTACTTGTACATCCCTCCTGCGCACTGGGTCTTCTTCAACACCTTGATGTTCCTCTTGACAGGAGTGCACTGAAGGGTAGGATTCGGGGTGTGGGTGTAGGGGTCCAGGCACCCGCTGCACTGGCACTGGGCCACCTGTAGCCCCATCGGGATGCGATCCGCATCGAAGCACTCCACGTAGGTCCAAGGACACAGGCCATTCTCGTTGACTACCAACGTGCTACCAGGAGCTGTACCCGATGGGCAAGTGGCGTTACTGGAGATCCCGGTGAAGATGGTGTTAGAGCACGTAGAGGACTGACTCCTACCGATGTCAATGGGTGAAAGAGGGAAGGACTGGACGGCAAAAGCAGCTTTGTTAGGGTACAGGTCGGTCTGAGCGAGAGACTGGTTTGAGACGCATGTCAGTGGCACGGGATTGCAGCTACTTGCAGCAATTAGAGTCAAGAAAAGGACCACAGTCTTGGTGTTCTGGAAGAAATGTATAATAAATGTAAAATAAGTTCATTATCAAACAAACACGACCTATCAAGCAATTGTACTTGTAATAATACAGGGTTAGAACATGTAGAACGTGTGCAACCTGGGATTCAATTCAATTCAACTTATTTTTTTCTACAATTAGATAAAAAATGACAATAAGAACATACAAAACAACTTATAAACATAGCAATGGATAGTAATATATTTCATCAACCTTCATTAAAATGGTATACACAATCATAAGTTTGTTATCAGTGATTGGAACTGTGCAAAGCATTTGACAAAATTATTACTATTTGGCAAGCAATTCCTAGTTAAGGAATACAAAACTGTCATGTATGTATCGAGCCATTTTATTTAAATTATTGATACAGTTCATTTTAGGGAGAGATAATTATGATACTTTTTTAAAAGGGAGACCTATGGATAACATAGCCGGAATCATAATGAGAAAAACTGTGAAACATAAACACATTCCTTTTTAAAAGTTTAAATCTAACCTTCGAAGTACAAAGCACGTGAACCTATGTAGATATTCTTTAAGATTGAATCATTCAAACTGTCAAAAAAGTATTCAACGCATCTCATAGTTACAAATAGTATTATTAGGAGGTTAGAGCCTATATGATAATTACCTTGTTACTATTCATTTTGTAGTTGTATCGTGAAAATCACAGTGATGGGATTCCTTCTGATGTAGAGTACAGTCCTGCTGGTAAACTTCGGTGTGAGATTCCAACTCTGAGTCCAAGGAGTGATTGTTGCTTTTTCTCTCCAGTTTTGGTCGTTTTATACCCTTTTTGGACGGATCTGGAAATATTAACAATAATAATTTGTGTTCTCTTAATCCAACGGTTCCAATCAAAGCATTCATTCTATTTGCGTTCATGAACATAATAAAAATAAATAGGCTTACGAGTAAGTCTCCTGAAATTTTTTCGGAAAAGAAAGAAAATAATTATTTATATTTAGTTTTTAAATTCCTTTTCAATACTAGATTTGCTGTCCCGAAGGTGTGCAAACGTGAGTATTTTTTTTTAGAAAGACACATCGATGATTGCCATTTCCATTCATGAATTAAAAGCATACCACATTTATTGAAATATATAGTGTTTCGGTGTAACAATCATTTTAATTAGTTGTGTTTCTTTATGAATTGTTTTTTGATTTGAATAGAAGCAATTACGGCGGTTCTTTTTGTCATCCCTTCCTTATTAAACCTCTTTTCAACGAATGAAAAAGAAAATAGCTCTCTGAATTCCCCGTTATCTTGAACATCGTCTGTTAGCCCCCTCTATTTTGAATCTGCCCCTCTTTTTGTGTACATGTTTCCAAAATATCTCATACAATTTTACTCGTATTTTCCCGATTCTCGTTCCGTCAAAAAACATGGGATCAATAGCAAAAGGTATCGTTGAATGTGCTGATTACAACCATCATCTCTTTTACGGCTTCTATCAATCTATCTCGGATGTGAGACATATGTAGCATGTTATTCATGTATAGGCCAACTGGCCGGGGTGACGCATTTCTTTGAGCAACGGCTGTTCTTTTGGATGACGATAGAGACAGAGAGAGAGAGAGGGGGAGAGAGAGGGAGAGATGAAAAGAGAGACGGACAGAGAGAGAGAAAGAGAGAGAGAGAGAAAAAAAGAGCGATATGAAGAGAAAGAGAGAGAGAGAGAGAGAGAAAGAGAGCGATATGAAAACAAAGAAAGAGAGAGAGAGAGTGAGTTCTTTTTATATCCTTTTATATCTTTAAAAAAAATCCTTGTATTGAAAACGTGATGTGAAATACTTCCACCACTATATATATATATATATATGTGTGTGTGTGTGTGTGTGTGTGTGCGCGCGCGTGTATGACAATAAAGATTTCTTATTGGAAAATAAAATGATTTTTGATTTTGTAAGCAAAAGATTGAAACATATTTACACTTGTTCCGGGAGTGTGCACAGGTTCAAAGGTTATGGCAGAATGTAATAGCTAAGTTTGAGCTAAGGGAATCAAGGTCTATCGACTATATAAATATTCATTTAGGGTTGTTCGGTAATTCCCCACGAATAAAGATATTTAATACAATTATTTTTGCAATGAAATATTGGATATATAGATGCAGGGGTAAGTCCGTAATATTGTCTTTGGGGGAGTTTAAAAAGAACTGTTGGAATTTAGGGAAGAAGAAAAGAATATTGCAGGGAGGGCAGGCAAATTGGCCTTACATTTACAGAAGTGGGAACAAGTGAAGTTTTCATGAACTTTTAGCACTGGGCTATTGTGGCTATTGTAGCCTCGTTTAAATGATTTTTTTAATTGTTTTGTTTTGTTTGTAAATAGATGTTTCTGTTTTTCTGTCGCTCCAATTTGGGATATTCTGAGGGGCTAGGAACAGTGTGTGTATATGGGTGGAAGTATGGTCGGATGGTGTGTGTGTCGCATGGTGGGGAGGGAGGGGTTAGTAGTGTGTTTGGTTGGATGGGGTCATTTGTTTTATGTTACAATTGATTTCATTTTTGTTTTCATCAATCGTACAATCTATGTTATGAAAATGTTTTGAAATTAGTTAAGAAAATAAAAAACAATTGTATTTTATTTCTAAGATTGATTTGTATTGTTTGGAATCAATAAAAAAAAAAATGACGTCTCGCACTCTGCGCCAATATACGCGCACTATACGTGTAGTGCAGTGGTCTATAATGCGCTAAAATGTGACGGAGGAATGAAATATCATTGAAGTTAGCCCCCACATTTCGTAAATAGATTGTGGTTTCATGTCATTATTAGCTCGGACAAAATATGGTGATATGATGATAATTTCAGCTATAAATAGTTTACACTTTTATTTCTTTCTTTTATAAAGAAGGATATCAAACAAATATACCATGCAATGCGCCACTCAGAAAATAGTGCAATGCCAGTCACCTCAGAGAGTTCATAATACCGGAGCCTCTCAATGAATGGTTCATACCGGGATCTTATAAGCCCCTAATGAGCTTGATATGCTTGCATAGTCGGACTGTAGATGGCGTTTCGAGCGTTTGAGTGCAATCCTCACGGAGTCTTTTTGGAGCATATCATTTATATGGCTTGGAGTAAGCTTGGAACTGATTGCCCGCACTCATATTCAAGATGTCACTGCTCGATGAGATTTTCGAAAGCGCCCTCTATCAGCTAGATGACAATAATCTTAATGCCTCTGACAAAACTTCGGATGGAATAATTTTCTCTTAAAGCCCCACTGCACTACTTGCTCCCTCTATATAGCAAACAATTCTTAAGCGGTGCCCGTTGGTCCCCCATGATCCCTTTTCTTATGTTAATTGAGAGCTGAGTTGATGAGATAACCACCTGTCAGTGACCACGCTGGGAGGTCTAATCCCTCCTGGCCAAACTTGTGCAGACAGGCTTTAAAGGTCGCGTGACATCCAATTATGTGCAGGGCTGCTTACAACTCATATTTTGTTATTCAAATATCTAAATATGTTTCAAAGCTTTTTAAATATTAAAAAAATTTTTTTTCTCAGACCTGCTAAGCTCCTAAAAAAATGCTCCAGATCTCATTCATCTTGTGACATCATCTGTCAATCATTAGTGAGCTAACAAGAAACAGTGGTATGTAACTTCCCCCGGCTCAGCACATGCTCACAAAAGAATTGCATTCTTTCAGACAATACCTCCATATTACCTTTCTTTTCCTGGTGATGATACAGCACGTCTGACATAGCAACTCCATGTTGGTATTGTATGGTCTATTGTAAACAGGTGGTCAGCTCTGGTGAAGCTACATACCACTGCCTCTTGTTAGCTCACTAATTATTGACGGATGATGTCACAGAATGAATGAGATCTGGAGCATTTTTTTAGGGTGGAGCTTAGCAGGTCTGAGAAAATTATTTTAACAAATATTTAAAAATCTATGAAATATATTTAGATATTTGAATAACAAAATATAAGTTTAATGCACCCTGCACATCAACAGGAATCAACTTATATTTGGATGTCACCCAACCTTTAAAGCCCCTCTAAAGTGTTGGAAGCCCAACAAATTTGATGGCAACCTTTCACTTAAATCGTATCAATTGTGACAGAGGATGTCATTTAAGACACATTTCTGCAAGGATTTTCAAAACAAATGTGTTTGAAGTCGAATATTGATGAAACAATACAAAATTTAGGTTTTCTGCGTACAACAGTAAACCTTAATTATGTATTCTTTTATCAATATTTGTCTTCAAACACATTTTTAAAACTTACATCCTCTTTCACATTATGATACAATTTATGTGGAATTTTGCAATCATAATTTGGCGAATCCGGACTCCCGACACTGTAGAGGGACTTTAACCTTAACCCTAGCCAAACATTTGTACAATCCTATTCAAACAAAATAATCAATATGAAAGTGAAAACAAATACCGGTAGTGCAAGCGTGTATGATAGAAACAAGTTCGTTTTAAGAATCTTAAATGAAAGAAGGCCAGGTTTATTTGCAAAGTAGAGTGATAATTCCTATGCTTGAAATTTGGCTGAATGGTTTGTGTGTAATTGTGTTCTTGTACAAACGTGTATCAATGAGACATGTTAATTTACGTCTGAGGATACACATTAAACATCATCATCCGAACACCTTCCCAAAGACATGACTCAATTTCGAGAGCTGACCTACCTCAAATATCACTAAACACTGACAAAGAGCGTGATATTATGACTATTCTGTATTTAAAAGAATGTTTGGTAAGCAGTATTGGGTACGATATGGCATTTCTCCCATTCCCACTTCTGTACTCATAAACGCTGTCTCATATAAAGTATTCTTTCTTTCTTTAAACAAAGATCAGTTGTGTACAAACAACATTTAGCAGACATTGGCTCTAATTCTATAACAGGCCTAAAGCTTGGGTTCGATTTAAACAAAGAAAATAGTTTCGATTACAATTGATAATCTAAAGCCAGTATTAAACCTGCACCTCAGGAAATCGGCCTGTGCCATATTTGCCCGTTCCTAATGACACATGCAGCTCCTTTGTTATCATTATTTGCTTACATTTAGGTCGTGACTGGGTTATAGGAAGAACCTACTTGAATCTGGATTGTTCCAAAGATCATATCATAACAAAGATAATCATATTTGTCAGAATGAGTTTGACGTCATAGATCTAGACTGGGAGATGTAAGAGAACAAAAGAATCCTTATGGGAATCATTACCGGCTGTTGATTCAGAAAGGATACCCAATAATCATTTTCGGGTATACTTTACGCTATATAATGTACACCTATTTAAAATTTAGAATGCGTTTCATAGAAAATGCTCATACATGTAACACGCCCAATAGATAAAAGAATATGGGAAATTTTCAGATTTTCTTCTGTATTGAATAGGGAGATAGCATTCACCTAAAACACTAAAAATAATTCCACGAACGACATCAATTTAATCGCCATCTCCGCAATATCCATTTTCTTTGTATAATAGGCGAGGGGGTAGCGTTTTTAACCTATCATGAACCTCTGTAGTTTCCTATTTTCCTGCCTTTTTTTTCTCGATGATAAACATTTCCGTTCTGCAGGCACAAGAACTGGATATTTTTTTTCTACGCATTTTTGGATGAACTGACTAAAGATTATTTATAAGACATTAAATGACATTGCAGGGATTTGCAGAAATAAAATCTCAAAGCTTGTAAAAGGGAAAAATTGTTGTAAAACATCATAATTGGAATCTTTCCAAAATGAAGGGTGTAAAATATTCATTATTACAAAACTTGCACTCATTTCTCTTTTCAAAATAGAATTTTGCCACTGGCAGTTTTATATTCTCCTCCAAAATGAGGGCGTCAAATTTCACTTACAGACAGAAAACCACAGGGTCTTCGGATCTGATTTGGAGCATATACATGTACTTTCATAAACCCACCCTGCGGCTAAAGATGGATTTTGAGATAAATCTTTGAGGGCTTGCAAATCCCCGATAGGGCCTTTAAATGTCAATAAAACAACATATTTCTGCTTAAGAGCCCTCTAAATAATCTGAGCTATTGATACATTAACATAGGGAAATTCCCGGTAGGAAGTTTGACTTGAAATAAATACACAACACATCCATTCTTTAACTTTGTCCTATATCAAGACATCGGTCCGTCGTTTATTACCTGTTTAGGGATTTGATTAATTTTAGACTAAAATGAGACTTAATCGAGTTTTGATAAGAAACTGCCTGTTGTTAGTTGTTCCAAAGTTCACTAAAGCCGGTGGTTTTTAGAAGTAGTTGTCGAATCGCATTTGACGTCAAAGTTCTTGATGGAAATGTGAGAGGTGAGATCTTAAACATTTTGATTCTCTCACGATGCATGATCCGGCTTATGAATAATAACACAGGTCATATATTAACACATTATATGACAAATACTCGTAATAACTCTATTACAAATTACCTGATAGGATATTTTGGTACTTTTCTGTAAAGTATGTGAATAGTTTATATCAAAAAGGGTTGATGTCATTATTTACTTTTCCATCCACCTGTGGCGTAGATATACAGGGGGGTGAATAGTGTCCAGTAAAAATAGAAAAACAGAACAATAATGAAGGTAAGTAAGAAATAATTAATGGGGGAAAGAAAAGAAAGATGCAAAGAAAGAAAGAAAAAGAAAAAGAAAAAAAGAAGAGTAAGGTCGGAATAAAAAAAACAAACATTATAAGTTACTCTCATTTGATTGCAACCTTTTCTCACAATTATCTCCTACAAAGATTGATGCCCCTCAACAAAGGAAAAACAAATGCCTATGCAATGATGTATGGATCCATGCTGCGCCACTATCAATTATTTTTTAAAATTAATTTTTACTTTAGAAAAATGATATCTTATGATAATAAAAGAGAAATAGAAGATATCAGGAGGGAAGGAGGCTGTGATGGGGTAGGATCTTCAGAAATGCACAGTTCGAGTTAATAGTACAGAGTGGACTAAACAAATTATTCGTATATAATCTATCCTTTTGTAAGCACAGAACATATTATTATAATTCAATATAATTATATCTAGCATTTACATCAAAACAATTTAAAACAATAATGGCAAAGGTTGTCTCGTATGGAAAAATAAAAGACGTAATTTAATTGGTTTTATTTTGGGAAGAGACTATCAAGATATTAGGGCTAGCATGAACATCTTTACACCTATTTTTTGTTATATATTAGTGTTAGTATGGAGAATTCCCCGTGGTCCACCAAAACTTTGAAATCACTAATGTCGTACACTGCAACCCTCGAGAAGCGGTAAGAAGATAAAATTAGCGAACCCACTTACGTCTTATGGGAAATTGTAGTTCCGTTAAATTCGGGAAACCGTTCCGGAATCTCCACACATTTTCCGCGGGACAAAATTATACTTGGGCAAATAAGGATGCACATAAACGGAAGGGAAAATAGGTCCAGAGAGAGTATTTAAGGTCCATTTCTAGCACTAGCTGATCATTCCCATTCGACTGGAGCCCTGGAGAAGCTGAGCATAGTGCAGAAATTACAAAGAGAGAACATTTTGAGGGTTGCCAAAATACGATTCAAATAGGTTAACAACGAAATATCGGCGTTTAGATAAGAATGGAGGTTCGTATATTTATATATTTATTTATTCAGTTATAAAATTAATATTGTGAACAACATCTTTATTCATGAGGTCGAATATTTTTACATAAATGATGTAATCATACTAAAAAAAAACAATACATTTGAAAATCTGGTTGTAAAGAGTGCTTAGAGGATGAGAACACACTCTGCATGGTTATTTAACCCATGAAATTCTATCCATTGAAGTAATAATTTTTTAGTAAATTTCAACCATTTATATGACTTTTTTTTAGACAGTCAGAACTGCGATTTTGATAGTCATTGTTCTCGTTCACGCTGTCACGTGGTCACCTATGGTTGAAGTCCGTTTTAATGACATACAACCTAAATTTCCATCATATTTATGTAATTCTTTCAGGTCTACAAGAATGCGATTTTGATGATCATCGTCCTCGTTCACGCTGTCACATCTTTGCCGGTAAAGTCATCATCACAGTATTGCCTTCCCATGAACCAAGCCGACTACGAGTCACGAGAGAGGAACGGTAATCTTTTCTATCCAAATCAAGATGCCTTTGCCGTCCAGAGCTTCAACGTTTCAGATGCTGATATGGGTAGGAAAGAGACATCAAGCTGCCCATACGATGGCGTCTCCAGCCTCCATGCCTGCCCAGCCGGTGTCAAGCCAAGTGCATCTGAACCAGTCAACTCCAACCAGGATGGCATGTGCCCTTGGACCTATGTTGAGTGTTTCGACTCTGACCGTATCCCGATGTCGATCAGCATGGCACAGTGTCAATGTTCAGCGTGTCTGGATCCTTACACTCACAAAGCTGATCCTAACCTACGATGTCAACCCATCTTTCATAACATGAAGGTCCTGAGAAAAACCCAGTGTGTGGATGGTCTGTACCGATACGAGGAGGAGACTGTCAAAGTACCGGTAGCATGTGGATGCATGAGACAACGAGTAGCATAATAAACATCTTAATTTATCGACAACATTAACCAAAGAAGAAACCCGACATCTTTTATGTTCTATTGTATTACTCTGTTATTGATCTGTATTCCTTTGTAATAGGAATGGCAACTTATCATCTTCCATCTTATTTATCATGTAGACCAAAGAAGAGGGCTTGTAACTGTAATATTATTTATGTGCTTCCAATTGTATTCATTGTATTTAAATATGTGCTATTTTTCATATAAATTATTTTCATACAAACCGTTACGGTATTCATAAAATAATGGTAAAGCTCAAGACATCGAATAGATTTGTATTCACATCAGACTTTAAGAAACAATGTAGTCATTCGTGAAATTTGCTGAATTTGAAATTGTCTTGATTGTGGCTAAGCAAGTTTTTTTTAATAACGAATTTAGGTGGGTGTGTATACATGTAGCTTTGTAAAACGCTTGTCAAATAGAGCAATTTTTACCTGCAAAAGTAAAAATCAGCTTTTGGGGGGTTCTAAATTCTGTGTAAGTTATTTTCAGTATTTCAAATATGTGTATTACTAGCATATTATATTTTATATCTATATGTCCAAGTGGTATGTGCGTTTTAGCACTTTTGGGTTATATTATAATGTCGATTGTTATCTATTTTTTAAACCTTCGTTTCACACTAAAACCATGTCAGGTTTGACAATATACCGTATCCACTGAGTGGACAACATGTATAATTTGTTCCAACCTGTGTTATACAGTTTCCTTATATTTAAGGATTATTATGTAACTTATAAGACTTTTGATGCCATGACTCATTGTATTTCATATAAACAATAAATCAAAGAGCTTTGAAAGCAATCAAAAGGAATCAAATTATTTGTCTATATAAGAAAAGAGAAAGGTTTAGAGAAAGATACTAGTGAGTGTTTGTGCGATGGATAAAACAAGATAACCCGAGAGTAGGACAAAATAGACGATAGCGTGAAACGGCGAAGATATACACGCTAAAAAGGCCAAATTGGACAGAGCGGGAGAGAGAGAGAGAGAGAGAAAGAGTGAGATAGAGAGGAGAAAAAGAAAGATTAAAACACGAGTACTCAGGAGCAGTTGTCAAAGAGTTGGGGTTGAAGCCCTCCCTAAAAAAATCTACCAGGCACATGTAGAAAATAACACCCAAGCTCCATAACCCCCCGAACCCCCGAAAAACAACAACAACAACAATTATAATGTATTAATAAACAAAACAATAAAAATATCAATCAATCAATTGATATATATATATATATATATATATAACCCTTCCCGGAGGGAAATTTTTTTTTCGGGAGCCAAATTTTTTTTTTTTTGCTCATGATCTATGACACAGCCGGTGTCATGACCTGTGTCTAGGGAGGGGAGAGGGAGGAGGATAGAAGGCGTCATGACACCGGCTGTGTCATAGATTTGTAACATCCGTGTCACAGGTCAGTAATCCACACTTGATCGCACTTCCCTTATTACACGTACACATACATCACATCAACTGAATAAATACACACGACAGCCCAACACACAAACAAGGTAAAACACTTTGAAATTGCATAATCATTTCTAAGTTTATTCCGAAGTATTTATCGTACTAATTGTTGCTATGTTCATGATGTTTGACTATATGATTGAGTGATATTAAGTTTTGTTATGCCATGTATATCTGTTCATACATGTATATAAATACTGGATGTGCATATTTTGCTATTCACCTCCATTGGTTGTGTAAAAAATGAGGGCTTACATTTTTAATCACAGAGAGAAAACCACAGGGTCTTTGAATTTGATATTTCCCAATTACATGTACTTTCATAAACTCATTCTGCTTTGAGATTAGTATTTGAGGGCTTGCAAATCCCTGATAGGGCCTTTAAATGTCGTTAAAACAAGACATTTTTGCTGAAGAGATTTGGTAAAGAGGGCTCATGGGAGGGCGATATGGAGGAGTAATATATAAATAATAACTAATCCTGGCAGAAATCTAACAAATTGCAATATTATATTTGTTTAAAAATGGTGATATTTTATGGTCGTCTGAACTACAGAGTATTAGCAAGTTAAATATTTTAAGAAATGGTTACCAAACTGTGCCCCGTAGTTCAAAATAATACATGTATTTTGTAAATGGGGACCAAAATGTAAAAATAATCAGTATATTTTCCCTGGATATTCTGTCATATACCGTAACCGACTTTGAAATGGAATATTATTTTCGAACATCTTAAGAAAGATATATAAAAAAAGGAAATTAAGAAAGAAAGAAAGAAAGAAAGAGAGGAGAAAGAAAGAGAGAATTAGGATGATCAAGAAGAAGAAGAAGAAGAAGAAGAAGAAATATGAATTCTGAAGAAAATGCAGAACCTGAAGAAAAGGTTCATTAAGAACCCTCTTCGTGAGACTGAAGCATTTGTTTTCTTCTTTTCTTCTGAAACATAAATATCTAAATCATCTGAGCTATTGATAGATTAACATAGGGAAATTCCCGGTAGGAAGATAAACTTGAAATGAAAACACAAAACATCCAACATTTCTTTAACTTTGTCCTATATCAAAGACATCGTCCTTCGTTTATTACCTGTTTAGGGATGTGATTATTTTTAGATTAAAAAGAGACTTAATTGAGTTTTGATAAGAAACTGCCTGTAATTAGATGTTCCAAAGTTCACAAAAGCCGGTGGTTTCAGAAGTAGTTGTCGAATCGCATTTGACGTCATATTTCTTGATGGAAATGTAAGAAGTGAAATTCTAGACATTTTGATTCATTCAATATGCCTGGTCCGGCCTATGAATAATAACACAGGTCATAATTAGCACATTATATAACAAATGCTAGTAATTACTTTATTACAATTTACCCGATAGGATCTTTTGGTACTTTTTCTGTAAAGTATGTGAAGAGTTTATCTTAACAAGGGTTGATGTCATCATTTATTTTCCATCCACCAGTGGTGTAGATACAGAAGTGGGGGGTATAGTGTCCAGTAAAAAATTAATAAGCTAAGAAAGAAAGAATAATGGGGGAAAAGAAAAGAAAGATGCAAAACAAAAAAGGAACACTAGGGTGTAGATAGTAAACAAAAATCATATCATACTTCATTTGATTGCAACCAATATCTTACGACAAGAAAAAAGAAATAGAAGATATCAGAAGGGAAGGAAGCTGTGCTGGGGACCTGGGGTAGGATCTTTAGAAATGCACAGTTTTAGTTAATAGTACACAGTGGATTAAACATTGAATTGAATCTCATTTATCCTTGCTTCAGCACAGAAAATACTATCATAATCCAATATATCTAGCATTTACATTAACAAAATTAAAACTAAAAACAATAATGGCAAAGGTTGTCTCCTATGGAAAAATAAAAGACGTAATTTAGTTTGTTTTATTTTCGGCAGGAGACTGTCAAGATAATGGGGCTAGGTATGGACATTTTTACACCTTTTTGTTTTATTAGTGTAAGAAAGAAAAATTCCCCTTGGTTCACCAAAACGTTGACATCATTAATTTCTTACACTGCAACCCTTGAGAAGCGGTAAGACGATAAAATTAGTGAACCCGCTCACCAAATGTCTTTTACGAGGAAGTATAGTTCCGTTAAATTCGGGAAACCGTTCCGAAATCTTCACGCATTTTCCGCTGGAAAAAATATACTTAGGCAAATAAGGATGCACATCCACTGAAGGGAAAATAGATTCGAATTGAGTATTTAAGGTCCAATTCTAGCACTGGCTGGTCATTCGCAATCGACTCGAGCCTTGGAGAAGCTGAGCATAGAGCAGAAATTACAAAGAGAGAACATTTTAAGGTTTTGCCAAAATACGATTTAAACAGTTTTACAACGAAATTTCGGCGTCTAGATAAGAATGGAGGTTCGTATATTTATTAATTCAGCTATTACATTAATAATTATGTACAACATCTTTATTCATGAGGTCGAATATTTCTACATAAAATAGTGAACTCATACTCAAAATACACCATACATTCAAACATATCGTTATAAAGAGTGTAAAGAGGGTGAAAGCACACACTGAATGGTTATTCAACTCATGAAATTCTATCTTTTGAAGAACTATTTCTTCATGTAAAAAAATTTAAACCATTCTCATGACGTTTTTTTTAGACTGTCAGAATTGCGATTTTGATAGTCATTGTTCTCGTTTACGCCGTCATGTGGTCACCAATGGTTGAAGTCCGTTTTAATGATACACACCGTAAATTTTCATCATATTTATGTAATTCTTTCAGGTCTACAAGAATGCGATTTTGATGATCATCGTCCTCGTTCACGCTGTCACATCTTTGCCGGTAAAGTCATCATCACAGTATTGCCTTCCCATGAACCAAGCCGACTACGAATCACGAGAGAGGAACGGTAATCTTTTCTATCCAAATCAAGATGCCTTTGCCGTCCAGAGCTTCAACGTTTCAGATGCTGATATGGGTAGGAAAGAGACATCAAGCTGCCCATACGATGGCGTCTCCAGCCTCCATGCCTGCCCAGCCGATGTCAAGCCAAGTGCTTCTGAACCAGTGAACACCAACCAGGATGGCATGTGCCCTTGGACCTATGTTGAGTGTTTCGACTCTGACCGTATCCCGATGTCGATCAGCATGGCACAGTGTCAATGTTCAGCGTGTCTAGATCCTTACACTCACAGAGCTGATCCTAACCTACGATGTCAACCCATCTTTCATAACATGAAGGTCCTGAGAAAAACCCAGTGTGTGGATGGTCTGTACCGATACGAGGAGGAGACTGTCAGTGTACCGGTAGCATGTGGATGCATGAGACAACGAGTAGCATAATAAACATCGTAATTTATCTTTTATGTTCTATTTTATTACTTTGGTATTCATCTGTATTCTTGTGTAATAGGAATGGCAACTTATCATCTTCTATCTTATTTATCAAAAGTAAATATATTATTACATACTATAAAACCAACTCCAACTTTTGTTGACTATGTAGACCAAAGACGAGGGCTTGTGACTGTAATAGTATTTATGTGCTTCCAATTGTATTCATTGTATTTAAATATGTTCTATTTTTCATTTAACTTATTTATATGTAACTTATTTTCATACAAACCGTTACGGTATTCATAAAATAATGGTAAAGCTCAAGACATCGAATAGATTTGTATTCACATCAAATGTTTAAAGAATCCATATAGTCATTCGTAACATTTGCTGAATTAGATATCGTCTTGATTGTGGCTCAGCCCATTTTTTTATTTGAGTGTAGGTGCGTGTGTGTAACTTTGTAAAACGTCTATCAAATATAGCAATTTTTACCTGCGAGTGTAGAAATCAGCGATTGTTTTGGTTCTAAATTCTGTGTAAGTTATTTTATTTCAAATATGTGTATTACTAGCATATATATTCGATATCTATATGTCCAAGTGGTATGTGCGTTTTAGCACTTTTGGGTTATAATATTATGTCGATTATTATCTATTATTTTTGACCTTCGTGTCACACTAGAACCATGTCAGGTTTGACAATATACCGTATCCACTGAGTGGACAACATTTATAATTAGTTCCAACCTGTGTTATACAGTTTCCTTATATTTTAGGAATATTACGTAACTTTTAAGACTATTGATGCCATGACTCATTGTATTTCATACAAACAATAAATCAAAGAGCTTTGAAAGCAATCAAAAGGAATCAAATTATCTGTCTATATAAGAAAAGAGAAAGGTTTAGAGAAAGATAGAAGTGAATGTTTGTGCGATGTAATAAACAAGAGAACCCGAGAGTACAAAAAAAAAATCGATAGCGTAAAACGGCGAAGATATACACGCTAAAGAGCCAAATAAGACCGAGCGGGAGCGGGAGAGAGAGAGAGAGAGCGAGCGAGAGAGGAGAAAAGAGGGAGAGAAATCTCGAGTACTCAGGAGCAGTTTAAAGGAGTTGGGGGTTCAAGCCCCTCCCCCTTAAAACGCTGCCAGACACATGTAGAAAATAACACCTATGCTCCCTAACCTGCCCCCAAACCCCCAAAACAACAACAGCAATAATAACAATGAATAAATAAACACACAAATAAAAATTGCAATCAATCGCACATACTACTTGGACATATAAATATCAAATATAATATGCTAGTAATAAACATTTTTGAAATGAAATAAACTTGCACAGAATTTAGAACCAAAAAGAATCGCTGATTTTTACAATTGCCGGTAAAAATTGCTATATTTGATCAGTTTTACAAAGTAACACAGACTCACCTTCATTCGTTTATATCTTTGTAGGAGATAATTGTGAGAGAAGGGTTGCAATCAAATGAGGTTATGATATGAATTTTTGTACGATCCGACCTACTCTTCCTCTTTTCTTTTTCTTTTTTCTTTTTGTTTCTTTCTTTGCATCTTTCCTTCCTTTTCCGCCAAGAATTATTCTTTCTTACTTTCTTTATTGTTTGTTTTATTGTTAACGGGACACTACCCCCCCCCCTGTAGCTAAGCCACTGGTGGATGGGAAAGTAAATAATGACATCAGCCTTTGTTGAGATAAACTCTTCACATACCTAACAGAAAAGTACCGAAAGATCCTATCAGGTAATTTGTAATATAGTCATTACTAGCATTTGTTATATAATGTGCTAATATAATTATGACCTGTGTTAATATTCATAAGCCGGATCAGGCATCGTGAGAGAATCAAAATGTATCAGATCTCCCCTGTCACATTTCCATCAAGAACTATGACGTCAGATGCGATTCGACAACTACTTCTAAAATCACCGGATTTTATGAACTTTGGAACATCTAATAATAGGCAGTTTCTTATCAAAACACGATTAAGTCTCTTTTTAATCTAAAATTAATCAAATCCCTAAACAGGTAATAAACGACTACCCAATGTTTCTTAAATAGGACCAAGTTAAAGAATGAATGCTTTGTCTTTCTTTTTCAAGTCAAACTTCCTACCGGGAATTTTCCTATGTTAATCTAAGAATAGCTCAGATTATTCAGATGTTTATGTTTCAGAAGAAAAGAAGAAAACAAATGCTTTTAGTCTGACGAAGAAGGTTCTTCATGAACTTATTCTTCAGGTTCTGCAGTTTCTTCAGAATTTATTCTTCTTCTTCTTCTTGTTCTTCGTCGTCGTCTTCTTCTTCTTTCTTTCTTTCTTTCTTTCTTTCTTTCTTAATTTCCTTCTTTCTTTATATCTTTCTTAAGATGTCCGAAATTAATATTCCATTTCAAAGTCGGTAAAGTTATATAACAGAATATCCAAGGAAAATTTACTGATTATTTTTACAATTTGGGCCCCATTTACAAAATTCATAATTGTATTTGTGTATTCATTTATTCATTTTTTATTGTTGTTGTTTTTGGTTATATCTTATGAGGCGGGTTAGGGAGCATTGTTGTTATTTTCTACATGCGTCTGGCAGTTGTTTTAGGAGGGCTTCAACCCCAAACTCCTTTAGAACTGCTCCTGAGTACTCGTGTTTCTCTCTTTCTATTTCTCCTCTCTCTCTCTCTTTCTCTCTTTCTCTCTCTCTCTAAAAATTTTTTGGGGGGGCTCAATTTTTTCTTCTACTCTCTGGTTCTCTTGTTTTATCCATCGCACAAACACTCACTTCTATCTTTTTCTAATATTTTCTCATTTCATATATAGACAAAATTCCTTTTGATGGCTTTCAAAGCTCTTTGGTTTATTTTGTTATATGAAAAACAATGAGTCATGGCATCAATAGTCTTTTAAGTTACATAATGATCCTTAAATATAAGGAAACTGTGAAACACAGGTTAGAACAAATTATACATGTTGTCCACTCAGTGGATACGGTATATTGTCAAACCTGACATGGTTTTAGTGTGACACGAAGGTTACAAAGAATACATAATAATCAACATATATCATAACCCAAAAGTGCTAAAACGCACAAACTATTTGGACATATACATGTATATATCAAATATAATATGCTAGTAATACACATTTTTGAAATAAAATAAAGTTACACAGAACTTAGAACTCAAAAGAATCGCTGATTTTTACACTTGCCGGTAAAAAATTGCTATATTTGATGGACGTTTTTCAAAGTTATCAACACCCACCTACATTCGTTAAAAAATAAACTTGCATAGCCACAATTATTTTTATGAGTGACTACATCGATTCTTTGATGTAAATACAAATATATTCGATGTCTTGAGTTTACAATAATTTTATGAATACCGTAACGGTTTGTATGAAAATAAGTTAATACATTATGAAAAAGTTATGTGAAAAATAGAACATGTTTCAATACAATGAATACAATTGGGAGCACAGCAATAATATTACAGTTACAAGCCCTCTTCTTTGGTCTACATAGTCAACAAAAGTCGAAGTCGTTCTAATAGTATATGATAACAATATTTACTTTTGATAGATAAGAAAGCAGATGATAAGTTGCATTTCCTATTACACAGGAATACAGATCAATACCGGAGTAATAAAATAGAACATAGAAGGTGTCGGGTTTCTTCTTTGGTTAATGTTGTCGATAAATTACGATGTTTATTATGCTACTCGTTGTCTCATGCATCCACATGCTACCGGTACCTTGACAGTCTCCTCCTCGTATCGGTACAGTCCATCCACACACTGGGTTTTTCTCAGGACCTTCATGTTATGCAAGATGGGTTGACACCGTAGGTTAGGATCAGCTTTGTGAGTGTAAGGATCTAGACACGCTGAACATTGACACTGTGCCATGCTAATCGACATCGGTATACGGTCGGAGTCGAAACACTCAACATAGGTCCAAGGGCACATGCCATCCTGGTTGGAGTTGACTGGTTCAGATGCACTTGGCTTGACACCGGCTGGGCAGGCATGGAGGCTGGAGACGCCATCGTATGGGCAGCTTGATGTCTCTTTCCTACCCATATCAGCATCTGAAACGTTGAAGCTCTGGACGGCAAAGGCATCTTGATTTGGATAGAAAAGATTACCGTTCCTCTCTCGTGATTCGTAGTCGGCTTGGTTCATCGGAAGGCAATACTGTGATGATGACTTTACCGGCAAAGATGTGACAGCGTGAACGAGGACGATGATCATCAAAATCGCATTCTTGTAGACCTGAAAGAGTTACATAAATATGATGGAAATTTAGGTTGTATATCATTAAAACGGACTTCAACCATAGGTGACCACGTGACAGCGTGAACGAGAACAATGACTATCAAAATCGCAGTTCTGACAGTCTAAAAAAAAGTCATGGAAATTGTTGAAATTTACTTTTGCATAAAAAAAGACTATTACTTCAATGGATAGAATTTCATGGGTTAAATAACCATGTAGAGTGTGTTCTCATCCTCTAAACACTCTTTACAACCAGATTTTTAAAATGTATTGTTTATTTTAAGTATGATTACATCATTTTATGTAAAAATATTCGACCTCATGAATAAAGATGTTGTTCACAATATTAATTTAATAACTGAAAAAATAAATATATTAATATACGAACCTCCATTCTTATCTAAACGCCGATATTTCGTTGTTAACCTATTTGAATCGTTTTTTAGCAACCCTCAAAATGTTTTCTCTCTGTAATTTCTGCTCTATGCTCAGCTTATCCAAGGCTAGAGTCAAATGGGAATGATCAGCTAGTGCTAGAATCGGATCTTAAATACTCTCTTTGATCCTATTATCCCTTACGTTTATATGCATCCTTATTTGCCCAAGTATAATTTTGTCCCGCGGAAAATGTGTGGAGATTCCGGAACGGTTTCCCGAATTTAACAGAACTATACTTCCTCATAAGACGTTTGGTAAGCGGGTTCACTAATTTTATCTTCTTACCGCTTCTCGAGGGTTGCAGTGTACGACATTAGTGATTTCAAAGTTTTGGTGGACCACGGGGAATTCTCCATGCTAACACTAATATATAACAAAAAATAGGTGTAAAGATGTTCATGCTAGCCCCAATATCTTGACAGTCTATTCCCAGAAATAAAACTAATTAAATTACGTCTTTTATTTTTCCATACGAGACAACCTTTGCCATTATTGTTTTAAATTGTTTTGATTTAAATGCTAGATATAATTATATTGGATTATGATAATATATTCTGTGCTTACAAAAGGATAGATTATATACGAATAATTTGTTTAGTCCGCTCTGTACTATTAACTCGAACTGTGCATTTCTGAAGATCCTACCCCATCACAGCCTCCTTCCCTCCTGATATCTTCTATTTCTCTTTTATTATCACAAGATATCATTTTTTCTAAAGTAAAAATTAATTAAAAAAATAATTGATAGTGGCGCAGCATGGATCCATACATCATTGCGTAGGCATTTTTTTCTTCCTTTTTTGAGGGGGATCAGTCTTTGTAGGAGATAATTGTGAGAAAAGCTTGCAATCAAATGAGAGTAACGTATAATTTTTTGTACGATCCGACCTTACTCTTCTTTTTTTCTTTTTCTTTTTCTTTTTCGTTTTCTTTCTTTCTTTGCATCTTTCTTTTCTTTTCCCCCATTAATTATTTCTTTGGCTTACCTTCATTATTGTTCTGTTTTTCTATTTTTTACTGGACACTATTCACCCCCCCTCCCTGTAGCTAAGCCACAGGTGGATGGAAAAGTAAATAACGACATCAACCATTTTTGATATAAACTATTCACATACTTTACATAAAAGTACCAAAAGATTATATCAGGTAATTTGTAATAGAGTCATTACTAGTATTTTTCATATAATGTGCGAATATATGACCTGTGTTATTATTCATAAGCCGGATCATGCATCGTGAGAGAATCAAAATGTATAAGATCTCACCTCTCACATTTCCATCAAGAACTATGACGTCAAATGCGAATCGACAACTACTTCTAAAACCACCGGCTTTAGTGAACTTTGGAACAACTAACAACAGGCAGTTTCTTATAAAAACTCGATCAAGTCTCATTTTAATCTAAAATTAATCATATCCCTAAACAGGTAATAAACGACGGACCAATGTTTCTTAAATAGGACCAAGTTAAAGAATGAATGCTTTGTGTTTCTATTTCAAGTCAAACTTCCTACCGGGAATTTCCCTATGTTAATCTATTAATAGCTCAGATTATTTAGATATTTATATTTCAGAAGAAGAACAAAAACATGCTTTTAGTCTCACGAAGAGGGTTCTTCATGAACCCTTTCTTCAGGTTCTGCAGCTTCTTCATAATTCATATTTCATCTTCTTCTTTGTAATCCTATTTCTCTCTTTCTCTCTTTCTTTCTTCTTTCTTTCTTTCTTTTTTAATTTTCTTCTTTCTTTCTTTCTTTCTTTCTTAAGATGTTCGTCATTAATCTTCCATTTCAACGTGGACACAGTTTTATGACAGAACATCCAGTGAAAATTTACTAATTATTTTTACAGTTTGGGGCATGTATTATTTTCAACTACGGGACACAGTTTGATATCCATTTCTTTCAATATTTAACTTGCTAATACTTTGTAGTTCAGGCGACAAAAAAAAAAAAAAATCACCATTTATACTAAATATATAATATTGCAATTTGTACATATTCCTGCCAGGATAAGTTTTTATTTATATATTACTCCTCCATATAGCCCTCTCCTGTCGCCCTATTTACCAAATCTCTTAAGCAGAAATATCTTGTTTAATGACATTTAAAGGCCCTATCGGAGATTCGACAAGCGCTCAGCTCAAATACTAATCTCAAAGCAGAATTAGTTGATGAAAGTACATTTATGTACACAAAATCAGATCCAAAGACCCTGTGGTTTTCTCTCTGTGGGTGAAAATTGAAGCCATAATTTGGTACACAACCAATGGAGGTGAATAACAAAATATGTGCATCCAGTATATATATATATATATATATATATATATATATAAATGATTGATTGATATTTTTATTTGTGTGTTTATTTATACATTTGTATTGGTGTTAATGTTTTTTGTGGGGGGGCGGGTTAGGGAGCATGGTTGTTAGATTCTACATGTGTCTTGCAGTTTTTTAGGGAGCTTGAACCCCAACTCCGTTAGAACTTCTCCTGAGTACTCGTGTTTTATCCCCTTTTTCTCCTCTCTCTCTCTCTCTCTCTCGCTCGGTCAAATTAAAAATTTTTTTTAACGTGTATATCTTCGCCGTTTCATGCTATCGATTTATGTTTCTCCTCTCGGGTTCTCTTGTTTTATCCATCGCACAAACACTCACTTCTATCTTTTCTAATCTTTTCTCTTTTGTTATATAGACAGATAATTCGATTCCTTTTGATGGCTTTCAAAGCTCTTTAAAAAAAAAAAAATAAAATACAATGAGTTATGGCATCAATATTATCATAAGTTACATAATAATCCTTAAATATAAAGAAACTGTATAACACAGGTTAGAACAAATTATACATGTTGTCCACTCAATGGATACGGTATATTGTCAAATCTGACATAGTTTTAGTGTGACGCGAAGGTTTAAAAAATAGATAATAATCGACATATATTAAAAAATTAAGTGCTAAAACAATTTATATACATATATACTGGATGCTCTTATTTGGTTGTGTACAAAATGCTGACTTCAATTTTCAATCACAAAG